>JAQPZY010001673.1:7605000-8140000 GCA_029931535.1 Margaritifera margaritifera
GTATGCATCTTTTGTATTTCATAAACTAACTTAAGTTTTCATGCACATAAATTAAGTTCAAGCCCTAGGTAAAATATATCTCAAAAAACTATATTACAAGATAATTGATTTTAAAGTTTGGATAAATTATTCATAAAAGCATAAATACATCATGTATTTTTTTTTTCATTTTTATTTCAAGTCTAAATAAATTCTTATTTTTTTTATTTACAGTGGTGAAACTTGCCAACAGATTTTTGGAACTGAGCCATGAAAGAAAGAAGCCATTGAGGATGAGGCTCAGGAATACATCCCATGTCCAAGTCAGGAACTTCCTCCTCGGGGTGAACATAGCTTGGAGGAGTATTGGAGTGTAGTCAGAAACTTAACAAAATCAGCAACAGGAAAACTGAAGTTAGAACTTCTTTGCAGGCTGAACGTGGTTGTCCTGTCATCACAACATTCTAATCCCGATACAGAGAGGACATTCTCCATTCTTCGCAAAAGACAAAGTGATTCAAGGGGAAATATGGATCATAGAACTATGGAGAGCCTGTTAAGTGTGAAGCTTAATAATCACAATGAATGTCATTAGTGATCACTAGACAGTGATCTTGTGAACTATCAGATAAACAACTTTTCCGTTTTCATTATTTGACCGTATACTGACACATATTAATTAATTATTATTGTAACATTTTCCATCAAAATCTGAATCTGATTCATGTTCAGACTTGCTGTTTTATTACAATATGAAGAGAATACATATTATGGCACAAAAAAACAGCACTGGTTTTGTTTTCCATCCCCTTGAAATGTAAAATTTATGCCGATAAAAAATCTACTGGTTTAGAATCCAATCTACTGATCAAAATTTGTAAATCTACTGGTTTGAAATCCTGGTTCTGTCACATGTATGCTGTTAGTACCACAACCTTACAACAAAAGGTTGCTGTGACCCACATTTTACTGGCTCATGTTAAGTTTTTGCATTCAGCTCATGACCAAATAGGTTTTCTTACCTTCTGTACAAATGCTGTTATACCTAGAATCATAAAACTTGGTGAGCAGATGCATCTTGATGAGTACTATGCTCTCATCACAAAAGAAGGTCACTGTGACCCATATTTCACACCTCACTGACTTTGGGTAAATGTTGTGTTTTTACTGTTCATGCTTGAATCATTTAAACTAGCTGATAGCATCTGTTTCTCTTAGTACCAAACCTATACAAAAGAGGTCACTGTGACCTAAATTTTACATTTTATTGCCGTAGATTAAGTTTTTGCATTTAGCTCTTGACCACATATATTTTTTTGTAAGCTATGTACATACTATCCTTTATAGAATCATGAAACTTGGTGAGGAATGCATTTTGATGAGCACTGCTCCTTCATTTAAGCAGTAAGCCATTATGGCCAATAGTTTATGCTCCAATGACTTGGATTACATTTTGTGTTTGATGTTCATTTTTCAGGCACTGTTAATGCTAGAATTGTAAAACTGAGGATGATGTGCATCTCTGTTACTACCATATCCTTACAACAAAGGAAGCTCATCATGACCTATATTTAATCTTTTACTGGGTTTGGTTAAGTTTTTGCATTTAGCTCATGACCACACGAGTTTCTGGCATGCTAGATACATACTATCCTACCTAGATTCATGAAACTTAGTGAATGGATGCATCTTGATAAGCTCTATATCCTTATTGAAAAAGAGGTCTCTGTGACCCATATTTCATTCTTCAGTGACTTTGTTGAAATTTTGTGTTTAAAGTTCATTTGTTGGGTGTTGTTTAATGATCCAATCATGAAACTTGATAATTGGATGCATTTCTGTTAGTATTGCACCTTTATAACCAATGATCTTCATGGCCTATATTTTATGTTTTACTAAAATGGGTTAAATATTTGTGTTTATGACCACATATATTCTTCCATGCTAAATACATGTTAGCCCACCCAGAAGGCTCTTTCTTACCAGTGCAGCTGGAAGTAGGAATAAATATGTTTATTCAATGGTAAACCTTCCATACCTGTATTGTATATGTCAATGAGTATTGGAATTAGATGAGTAGAATGCATGCTGCACCCTTTTCATGTGAGGCCTCATCTTTAGTGGTTAATCAGGGTAATTAATAGTGCATGAACTAGCTTGTACTTCTGGCTGTAACTCCAACCTTACTGAATGTCTGTGACCTTCACCGGGCAAATTCTGGCTTCTGGAGGTAAACAATGATAACAGCTTCCAAAGCCAATTTTAAGTCCACTGAATTTTAAAAAAATTAATAGAAAAACAAAATTAATCTCTGGTTCTAATCAACTCATCATAGAACCTTTGATATCGTCAAAACGAAAGTTCTTCATGTCTTTTAGGCCTTATCACAGTAGGTAGGTAGGGTGGTTGGTTGGTTGTTTTCTTAGGTTGGTTGATTGGTTGCTTTAATAGTATGTCAGCACAAAACTGCTTATATAGTGCCAATTAGATGTAAACATTTTACATTTTATAAAGATTTAAAGTTAAAAAGTTAAAGTGTCAAGAGAAATTTTTTCACAAAAACGCTTTAATTAGAAATGGGGTCAACATTTCATTGTCAGGATCACTTTAGTCTGAACTTATATTCTGCATGATAACTAATGTATGTAATGGCTATTATAGACTACTAAAAGATTTGTAGTGGTAAGCTATGTAATGATTCATTATACTCTAGTTGTACTGCTACTACTACGACTCACTGGAGGCCATAGATGCTATCTACCAGTATGTGTTTGGAGTTTGATAATTTATGCCACACCAACAATTTGAAGTTATATTGTACCAAGGTAGGCAAAGTAAACTGCATCACTCAAGGACACACCTCAGTAGCTGATCAGGGCTGATCCATGTTGGGAATTGAACACACATACTACTGATCAGGAGTGTGTTACGACTCTATGGTCTAGAAAAATGTGACAGAAAGAAAGTGAAACCAACAACTCAAGTAAAAATCAACAAGCAATTTATTTCTAGATAATTAAGATGAAAAATCAAAAAGACACTTACAGTAATGTGTATTAAAATCCAAATAATCCAATAAGAATTAGTGTCCTAATCACAAGTCCTAAATATAGAATGTTCCGAATTCATGGCTGTATCCTTGCATGTTATGATGTGCCAATGGTCTTCAAAGTCCTGATGTACTAGTAGTCTTAACGTGCTGATGTCAAAATGAAGTACTCTAAAATATCTCTGAATAAGTTCACATAAATTCCAAAATCATCAATTAAAAATCCAAAATCCAAAAGTTTATGAGCACTGTTATAATCCAATGAATATTTTAAATAATTCCTCTCTTAGAATTTGGAATGACTTTCTACAACTGTAATAGCTCTTTACAAGACTGATAGTAATGTCGAAACTTAAACACTGTCCACTACTGGTCAGGAGTGACAAAGCCATAACCACTGTGCCACCATGTCTTCTGATGCTATCAGATGCTGTGAATTTATTTGTTTTCATGAGTATACATTTGTGTAGTTTTGTAGTTTATTGGTATTGAAACTGAATTGGAAAAGGGGTCCTATTGTTTTTTTTACGACAAATCACTGACTGCTCTTTGAGTCTTTTAATTTGTGATTTGTAGTTACAATGAAACTCACAATTCAATATATTCCACTGACCTATATGCAGACGACACTACACTATGAGTCAAGTAAAACCAAAACTGTACTTGAAAATAATTTACAAGCTGTTCTTAACAGACTTGAAGTATGATGGAAGGAAAACAGTATGATTATAAATAGAGAAAAAACAAAAGCCATACTAGTTACAACAAAACAAAAAGAGCAAGGCTAGATAGCGACAAACTCCAGGTTCTTTATGACAATGTGAACCTTAATATGACCTCTCATGATAAAATTCTTGGTGTATTTGTAGATAACAATCTATCCTGGTCTATTCACATTAAATATGTTTCAAAAAAGGTTACTTCTTATCTTTGGCTACTTAGGAAAATCAGAACATTCATTCCTTTTCAGTATAGTGTCATCTTTTATAAAAGTTATATTCAGCCATATTTGGACTATTGTAATGTAATTTGGGGTAATACCTCTAATTCAAACATAACAAAACTTTTCAGACTCTAAAAGAGGGCGTGCCATTTAATTCTAGATCAATGTATAGACATTTTCCAGGATGCAATGAATAATAAAATTTTTTTACCAATACATGAAAGAATATTTCTTAGAAAGTCAAAATTTATGAATAAAGTGTCCAGAAAAACCATACCTGTCCACCTAAGCAATATCTTTCACCAAAGAGATGCTGATGGTACTCCAAATTTAAGGTTTGTTAGCAGTCAAAATTACATTATACCAAAGCCAAAGAAGGAATTGTTTAAAAAGAGCTTTTAATATACTGGTCCACAGGCTCCTAGCATTTCTTCTTTTCATAATCAATGTCTCAAATGGATGAAATCTTAAGACAATCGAACAGTTCTAGCAACATAAATACCTCCTGCTTTTCTCTGCTTATACATCTTTTTCACTACAGTATGATATTTTATATATGTTTATGTGTTCACTGATGCTTGTGCATATGTTCTGGGCTTGAAACTTTGATTTTCAGAATAACTCAATTCTTTAGTGTCAAGCCAAATTCATCACATTGTGCTGTATATACTGTATATATTGTGCTGTATATACTGTATATATTGTACATAACAGAAGACCTCAAGGTAGATTAGTTCTGCAATGAATTAAGTTACCTTCTCTAAAAAAGTAATTATTATTATTATTATTATTAAAAACTGGTACCCGTGAAAACAGTAAATTTATGGTAACTGTTTGGATAAAACGATCCTCATAAAACAAATGGTAGGTCGAGACACTCAGTCCAGATAAGTCAAAAGACTGGATGATTACTATATGGATCATCAATATTTTACTGTACTACTACTACTGCTGTTACAACAGTACTCCCTCGATATAAGGTATTTTAGCATAAGGCATTCCCTTTATAAGGTGGGTATGGCCATGGATCCAATTTCATTATTCAATAGTAATATTGTGTTTAAATACCTCATTATAAGACATTCCCTTTATAAGGTGGGTATGGCCATGGATCCAATTTCATTATTCAATAGTAATATTGTGTTTAAATACCTCATTATAAGGCATTCCCTTTATAAGGTGGGTATGGCCATGGATCCAGTTTCATTATTCAATAGTAATATTGTGTTTAAATACCTCATTATAAGGCATCTTCACTTAAAAGGTGATCCACTTTAATGACTCCCATGAACAGTATTATAGTAAGGGAATACTGTAGTACTATTACATGTACTACAACCACCACCACTATCACCACAACCATCACTTTAAAATCTGTACAATGCAAAATCCTGAGCAATTAAAATGTTATGGTAAGGTCTGATTTATTTATTAATATATGTGTAAGCCATTTGGAGAACCTAAGAAAAATAAAAGTTGATACATACCGTGTATACTCACTTATAAGTGAGGTCCAACTGCAAGCAGCATAGATCTTGATCTGACATCACATTATGTGCCAGCAGATCTGGGTATATGCAGTTTTTTAGGACCAATCAGTAGAACAAACAAAAAAGACTGATTTGCTGTCACATTTTGCGATGGCATATCTGGGTCTATGTTGTTTGCAGTCAGACCTGACTTATAAGTGAGTATATACAGTATGTGTTACATACCATAATAATTTATATTACATGTAGCTGTATTACTCTACTTTTGAAATGTGTAAAAATTTTAAGATGATGAAAGTTTCTTAGTTGTTTAAATTACCGGTGTATTCTAACATTTAGAACTACAGTATAAAATTGCTTATGAGCCGAGCCAACTACAAACTACATAGACCCAGATCTGCCATCACATAATACTGTGCCAGATCTGGGTCTATGCAGTTTGTTAGGATTAATCAGTAGAACAAACAACACAGACCCTGATATTTCAGCACATTATGCGATGGCAGAACAGGGTCTATGTTGTTTGCAGTTGGACCTGGCTTATGAGTACAGATGGTATTTAATTTGTTACAATCCAATCTTAAATATAAAGGCAAGTACAAGAATGGCCAGATCTTCCTGCCAATTTAGCTGCCTTATAGTTTTGTATCTTTCACTATGATATTTTAATAAACAAACAACATACAACAGTTTCCTTTTACAAAGGAAGAGGTTGTGCAGTAACAAATGAAAAGTGTACAATTATTAGTTTTCCTAAAAAAGTTTGCCATCTTTTTAGCTGAACCAGTTGGGTGCAATTTTCAAAACCCACTCATGATTGAGATAACAACTGGATTGTTACTTAGGAAGGTTTGAAGAATTTCTATACTGTACTCTTTTGTAAAAAAAAAAATTTTGATGTGTTTAATAAAAAGACTATTTGGTGGAATGCTATGAAACAGTGCTTTAAGTATGCACTTTAAAATTTTAATTCAACATTTTGAAGAATATTTAAAACAAGGTATTGCTCAAGACCCTGCAGGACAATATCGACAGAATGCATGGCCACCAGTGAGTTTCGCAATGGGAGATAATCTGCCTCTGTTTTGCCAGAGTCAACAATTTCCCAGTGACCAGTAACATGAACCTTTTTAACCAATTGGCATTAAGGCATCAAACAGTCTGTGCCTTCACTGTGGGAAAACTTGAGATTTTATCCAATTTTAATATGTGATTATATAAAGCATAAATTGCAAGTGGACATAAATTGTCCTGTTTGTAATGATCGTAAAACCCATATTCTTGGAAAGATAGCAACAATTTATCAATACTGATGGGGAAAATGATTCAGAAAGTTAAATAATCACGAAGATTAACTAATATTTTTAAGCGTTTACAATGCAAAAACATACACAAGTATTAGCTCTTCTAAAAAGCTAGCCATCTTTTAGCTGAATCAACTGAATGCTGGGATAAAACCCTGGTATGTATTGGATTATACCCATGAAGGTTTGTGGAGAATCTGTATATTTTTTTAGTTAAGTTTTAGTACATGTTGTAAGGGATGGCAGCATTTGCAATATTGCATACACTGTAGGTTTAATGAAAAGACTGATGCAGAGCAATGGCACAAAACAAGGCAAAAGCTATTTAATAATGAAAAGTCTACAAATGTGGGAGCAGGTGGGAGCAGCAGTGCATCACAAGGAGATACTGAGAGACCAACTATCAAGCTGGACTAGTTCTTTAGGTTTTGTTTATTTTATGTTTCTAGTGCTGCCATCTTGACAAAAATTCTCAAAAGAATAGAGGAAAAACTTTTAAAAAACCCGACCCATTAAAGAATTTATGTATGCAATGGGCGAAAATCTGCCATTGTTTCCAACAGAAACCGGAAAGTGCCAACAAGTTCCAAGTGAACAGTGATGTGAACCTTTTTTACCAATTGGCATGTTACATATCAAAACAGGCCATGCCTACAATACTGTGTGTGATTCTCTAAAGCCCATTATGCAAGCATTGCGGAGGTAAATTATCCTGTTTGCTATAACATTCATAACTGCCATCTTCTGGATAATTGCAATCACAATTTTAAACAAAATTATATTTCACAAAGTATATGTATTCGTATTATTCTAATTTTTAAAATCAAATATTTCAATTCAATTTGATTTGTTCATTTGCTAACTTCAGTAAATAATAGGTAAATACATGCATCAATTTGTACCTTGGCTTTCTGAATGGTCTACTAGTATACTGATAGATATGATAGATTATGCAAAGTAGATGTGGTAGCACATTCCAATCTGATTGACCTGACTCCTTACATATATATATATATATATATATATATATATATATATATATATATATATATATATATATATATATATATATATATATATATATATATATATATATATATGTGTTTGTGTGTGTGTGTGTGTATATATATGTGTGTGTATGTATGTGTATATATATATATATATATATATATTTATATATATATATATATATATATATATATATATATATATATATATGTGTGTGTGTGTGTTTGTATGTGTGTGTGCATGTGTGTGTGTGTATATGTGTGTGTATATGTATATATGTATATATATATATATATATATATATATATATATATATATATAATAAAGTATGAACATATTATTAACTTTCTGTTGAATGAAAAAATTTGTTCTATATATGAACTGGCACATGGACATAGATGCTTTATATATATATATATATATATATATATATATATATATATATATATATATATATAAATAAACATGAAAATAACTTACTGCAGGCCAATTACATTGGTCTCCCATAATAAAGCCCCCAGGTATACCACCATCCCTCTTATACAGAAGTTCACCCATTATAAGTCCCGAGGGATAGCTTAAAAAAATTTCAAGAAGTAGGGAAGTAGGGGGTGCACTTAGAATTAGACAAAGGTATCTTTGGTAAATGTTTGCCAATGCTTTGTAAAAGTTGTGGATGGGGCTTATCATCAGATAAAAAGAAAAACATGGGTGCCAATTTAGATCCCTTTAAGTTGATTAAATTTGATTATATTATTGCAATTTCCTTTATGTCACTTTATTCTAGTTATTGGCTGTTGAGAAGGAAAATTATAATGTGGTTTTCCATCATTAAATACCCTGTAATTCTGTGCACTATTATGATAGTCTTGTTGCAACATACCTCATTATATGGCTGCCTCATTTATAATATGGATTACCTTTATGGTTCCCATGAACATACTGTATATACTCGCGTATAATCAGGGTCCAAATGCAAACAACATAGACCCTGATCTGTCGTTGCATAATGTGCCGGCAGAAAAGGGTCTATGTTGTTTGTTCTACTGATTAGTCCTTACAAACTGCACAGACCCAGATCTGCCGGTGCATATTGCAATGGCAGATCTGGGTCTATGCAGTTTGCAGTTGGTATAGGTTTATACACGAGTATAGACAGTAGTTATAAAGAGTGAGTACTGAACAATACTAACTGTTTATGTGACCACTGGGTTAATTTTCTGTCTTAAATGCAAAGTAGGAATTAGATGAATGAGACTTGACTATACTTATCTGATAAAAGTTAATGGACATTACTGGCTGATGAAAAAAAGAAAAATAATTTGTTTACATACCTGGTTTACAGCTTCTTTGATGAACAGGTAATCTATCTGGCAGAAACTTTCGTCCACAATTTTCACATGGAATCAATTGGCCTTGTGCACTTTTCAATGCAGCTTCATTGAACCTTTCTAAGTCCTTGCCTGAGCCATCAACAGATGGCAAGATCTCTGGTCTGACAGGAGTTTTACGATGTTGACCTGGAGGTAATTTTTCATTTTCGATATGCCATTTCTTCAAGCATTGCAGTTCATGTATGGAAATTGACTGACTGCCAAATTCTCGTCCACAAACATAACAAACAACAGTTCTCTTGGTTGCTGGCACAGGCATAATTCTAAAGAAAAAAGATAACTGAAATAAAAACAATCTCACGTACCTAAATTGATGGAAAAAAACAATGGAAGTTCCAGTTTCCTCACCAACTGTGGATTATTCAGCCTCTCCCCAGTTCCTGTTCAAGCAATTAACTATAGAAACAAGGGAAGGAACTGTTAGAAAGTAATTTTTTTTTAGTTATACCTCTTCCAACATAGAAAATCCATATCCAATTAAAAAAGAAATTCAAACTTTACTGAAAGAATATTCTTTCTTGATATGATGATCAATTATAAATAATAAAAATACTGCATTTTGAAGACTATATTTCTTCATTTTGAATATTGAAAAATTTTAATAACAATCTTTGACCAACACAAAGGTAGTTATTAAAAGGACTGCACGGCTTCTCTGAAAGGACATAGGATAAAAAAATAAATCAATCGATCAATAAATGAAAAAAAAGAAGTTTTCAATAAGAACTGCATTGTTATTAAAATATCAGTTTTTGATGCCTTGTGTATGCAATAATTGTCTGTGGTGTGTCTTTGCCTTACATATTTACAAGTCTACTAATGATATTACATTATGATGGTTTCAATACATAATAACTCATCGAATATTGACAACCAATAAATATCTGGATAGAATTGGTATAAGTAATAATGTAATGTGTTCTATCTGTAAATTAGAAGATGAAACCATTATATACATTTTTTATGAATGTGAAGTTCAGTCTCAAGACTGAATTGGAAAACTGGATATATTACAGAAGCTGTTATTATTAAATCTGTAAAAAATATATATAATTCTTTGCAATGAGCAAAGAAATTCTAACATTAATCACATCATTATGATATAAAATTATATATATCAATCAGAAGTTAGGACGTCGAACCAAAAATGTAATCTATCTTCTAACATGGAAGATCTGTGGCACTCAATATGTTGGTAAAACTGTTGATTTCAGAAAACAAACGAATAACCACAAGAGCCACATTCGCAACAAAATCAATGTAAAAACTCGCCAATCACAACAACTCGACTGGGAATTCAGTCAAGTCCCTCGAGATGATACTGATTTATTTAAACCTGGGGTTGACCAATATAGAACACATGCATAAGGAATGATACTGGACACTTCAATTGAAAACTCCTGGAGAGTTCAGCTTAGATGAAAAAGTCTAACCTTCCTAATGCAATCTTATCAAAACTACAGCCAGGCATCAGATTATCAGACTTATATGCAATTTTTGTGATAATATTTACCCAAGTAAATATTCTGTATTGCTTTACATGTACAATTATTATTGTTTTATTATTATTATTATTATTATTGTTGTTGTTGTTGTTGCTGCTGCTGCTGCTATTATCATTATTATTATTATTATCATTATTATTATTATTATTATTATTATTATTATTATTTGAACTCTTGTCCATTATCCCACTATACCATGTTCTTGACATACTTCCTTAGTACCTCCTTGCATAACTTTACCGGGATACAATTTCATTTGCACATTTTGATGATGGCATTGATTTTTAGCTGTACATGGGGACAATCGTTTGTTCCCAGCCTGGAATTAGGTCAAAACACTTTGGTCCTCTGTGTGATAGGCACAACACACACTTCTTAGAATTTTTTTACACAACTTTGTTGGGCTGATGGCAGTATAACATAGATATGTAGTTTACCCATTTTAGATTGTTTTTTTATTTTTGCCTTCTTTCTTTCTTCTATTGTTTATCCTTTGTTTATGTATTTTTTCATCATCAAATATATTTCAATTATTTGAATAAACAGTTGCCTTATGATACAATCTGCTAGAAGAGTTAATGGTATATATACGGTAAACAGGCCTAATTACATAAATATTGTTTGAAAATTGATATGAAATATCTTACATAGATCAACTGTGTCATATGATTACGGTACTCACTTACACAGACCAACTATGTCATTTCTTTTATGATTACTCACTTACATAAACCAACTATGTCATTTCTTCTATGATTACTCACTGAAAAAAGAAAGATTGTCAAAGTATTTATTAATTTTTCTTGAAAAAATAATTTATATCCCAAGGCACAATATATATGGAGATGGTACATCAACTTAGATGAGTGTTTTGACTGGAAAAAACAAGTATTTATTGGTACATAAGTATACAAAAGATACTTATCTTAAATGGTTTCAATTGAAAAATGTTCATAGCATTTTACCTACAAATGTTCTTGTACACAAAATGAGAAGAGGCCATGTTATATTCTTTTTTGCAGAGACACAGAAGAATCACTCTTTGATTTATTGTATGATTGTGCTGTATTTTTTGGATAAAATTGTTCAGGTGGCTGAAAGATAAATGAATACACCTTGTACATTGTAACTTCACAGCAGTAGATACAATATTAAGAATAAATAAACAAAACAAATCAGTTAAAAGTTTTAAATTGATTTTAACGTTGGGAAAGAACCACATATTTTAATTACATATCCACAATAA
Organism: Margaritifera margaritifera; assembly: GCA_029931535.1. Classification (NCBI taxonomy): domain Eukaryota; kingdom Metazoa; phylum Mollusca; class Bivalvia; order Unionida; family Margaritiferidae; genus Margaritifera; species Margaritifera margaritifera. Next base: position 7,616,919 of record JAQPZY010001673.1, read on the forward strand.
AGTACCAAATTTGGAAACATTTAAGAAAGAAATATTATATAGGTACAAATTAGAAAAGTATACAGTCTACACAAATTTTACATTCTATAGAAATTCAATCATAAATGGGAAGCTTATGATGATATAATTGATGTATCATTTTGTTATTAATCATTTGCTAGCTACTTCAATTTGTAAAACATAATACATGTATCATGGCCAAAGAAGGAATTGTATAAAAAGAGCTTTCAATATACTGGTCCACTGGTATGGAACAACATTCCCAGTGACATAAGGCAGGCTCCTAGCATTTCTTTTTTTCATAATTAACGTCTCAAATAGATGAAATCTTAAGACAATCAAATAGTTCTAATATAAATACCTCCTGATTTTCTCTGCTTATACATCTTTTTTAGAAATGAATTTTTCACTACAGTATGATATTTTATATATGTTTATGTGTTCACTGATGCTTGTGCATACATTCTGTGCTTGAAACTTTGATTTTCAGAATAATTAAATTCTTTTGTGTCAAGCCAAATGTATCACATTTTGCTGTATATACTGTACATATTGTACATAACAGAAGGCCTCAAAGTAGATTAGTTCTGTAACTAATTGAGTTACCTTCTCTAAATAAAGCCATTATTATTATTATTATTATTATTATTATTATCATCATATAAAGTATATGAGGGAATGTCTGCAGTTTTTATATTTTGCAGGGATTAATGTACAGTGCTTGGGAGTGATGGATGATTGAAGTTTGTCTTGTAGATAGACAGATGGACAGATAGATAGATTCGGCTGAATTTATCTATCTCAATGACCCTGCACAATGTTTAGTAGAAAAAAAAGAAAAAAATTATGTTTGAAAATAAAAGTGCACAAGACTACAATCGACGTTATGCTGTTGGTGGAATTTCAAAATTAATTTCAGCTCCTGAACGAATAATTCAGAATTTTTCTCCTTTTCTTGTATCCACTTTTGACCAGCAAATGTTGTACCAGTGCCAATCACTCTCAAATGATGTTTATTACAGTTTGTACTAAAATGTTTAGATAAATTAGATGTTTTATTAATCTTTGCAGACGTATGTCTGAAAATGATCCCTCAATCCTAATGCCTAAATTTCTTTCAGTTTCCCCTACATACTGTATTGCTTTTTACAGTTTAAATAATACACCACATATATATTATTTTGCGTATCACATGAAATATGTTGTTTAATTTTAAAATTTCTACCTGTTTTCAGGATTTTTACTTTGTCTGAAGTAATTTGAAAATCACACAACCATTAGGTTCATGCTTAAAACAACCAGGTTTGTCGATATTCTGTAGCTTGGATCGCACCAAAAAAGTCCCTTATGTTCTTATTTTGTTTCTAAGCTGTAACCACAAGTTGTAAATATTTATTCTTCTTAATGCCTCAGATTAGTAGGTAGACAGGCAGATAGATAAGATAGATAAGATAGATAGACAGAGGTAAATTCAACCAGTAGAGTATTCAACTAGTGGATCAAAAAATAAAAAGATGCATATATCAATAAAATGAATTTTAATTAAACTAAGTCTCTAGCATATTGTAAGAAAATTAGAAGTCAATGATTTTCCTCAAGCTTACATAGGCTTTCTTTTAGTTAATCTAATTGCACTTGCCATGATCTTTGTTGTTAGCATTAAGTTACACTGGCTAATATTGTGAATGGTCTTAACGGCAGTCAGTAAAGACAGTGACTGGAGATAAGCACTGTGCCATGCACTATTGGTTTCTCTAGATAAGCAGAAACCAAGATAATACTGATCCCCTTTACTATAGGTGGTCGATAACTGAAATCACTAACTGAATCATCCCAACTGGTAAATATGGTAGATGTTCGAGGTCTGTCATCATTATTTATATGTGTGCACTGGTTAGGTTTGGCAGATGGTGGATGGCGAGGGTGGTGAATGAAAGGGGGAATTAAAGAGCAAATCAATTGGTACATTCAAATTTATTGACAGTAACTTATGGTCGTAAGATACGGGATGGGGGGGGGGGCAAAAATAAGGGGAGCACTATACTTGAGAAAAGAATAAGTGAATAAATATTTGAATAGTGATATAGAAAACAACAATGAATGTATTGAATGTATAACATGAATATTCTCTCTCTCACTCTTTTTCTATCTCTCTCATGTAAAATTCCTTCTCCCTGTACTATTATGGTGGTGGTTTTTTTTAAACAACTAGAAATTATTAATAATAATCCAAACCATACACAGGATTTATTGTTTAAATATGTGACTGTATCAAACACTCTGTAAGATAGTCTGTGGGATGGTAGCCTGACCTACAGCTACCCATGTACAGATTTTATTAAATATTAAAACAAAACAATTCTGACTCAAAGGACTTAAAGTATTTTTATGCCATGAATAATTTCATTGTTGTCTGTATCCATATTTTATTTTTGAAAAAATGACATTTTCATCAGTACTTAAATTCATGAATTGTGGAAGGTTTCTATAATTACCACAGAAGGATCATTATTCAGCAAGTCTTTACATTTGTGGTTTAATACAACCACACAATATACAATATTGGTATCCAACAAAAAATTATGAATTCACAATCATTATTGGTTTGAAATCATATTCATTTTTATTAATCAAGATATCTTATTATTAAAGCAAATATGTCACAAGAAAACAGTATTACAGACAGTAGTTGAATACTGCCTAAATAAAAACAAAGGGACCAACCATTTAATTTTAATGGATTTTTTTTAGAAATAACATTTTCAGCCCACAAATAGTTTGAAAAAAATATTCTTGCTCTGATTTGTGGAAAAAAGAAATAGCTAAATGCATTATATTAATTGAACAAAATTATGTATCTTGAGGTAAAAGTAAAGAAATTACCAGGCTGCCCCCTCCTGCCCTCCCCCCCCCCCCATTAAATGGTTGGTCCCTAACTTAGCTTACCTGCCAGTTCTAACATATTTGAATCAGTAGTTTAACATCTCTTAGTGTATCATTAAATGTGGGACAGAAATCTGTTATCTCACATTCTGATCATAAATGGAAGGGTATATTTCATTTGCCAAAATATATGGCTAATATCGCACATTCTGCAGGAAGTGTGAATTTTCAAAACCCATTCAGTGGGTTTTCACAAAAGACACACCCTCATTTCATTGACGTCAACCAGTATCAAATTACAACCTAGTCTAACTTTGTTCTATATACAGTTCACTGCATTACCCCAAAACATAATTCTTGATTAAATCTACACTGCTGCACATACAGCCAATAGATAATATGAATAAAAAATATACTGAATTACCTCAAATTATAAGCTTCTCATTACCTCCACTGCATGTGATATTTTCCTAAAGTCCAGTAATCTATATGCCAATGTTTTATTATTGGCTACTGCTTAAAAATCAATAAACTAAAGTCTTTTTATATACACCTGAACTTGGGCAGAACTGTGACACTAGTTTTATTGATAAAATAACGTGGAGATACTAATCCAAATGTATAAACCGTCGTGGCATTTGTTTGTATCATTTAAATGGATATTTATGCAATAATAATACTAAACAGCCAATTGCATTAAACAATATACACTGGTAAACAACTTTCCCTAGTAACGACCGTCACCTTGTTGAAGGAACCAATGCCTTCCACTTTCCGCCATTTTCAAACAATATTCTCACCAAGGAGATGGATAGTTCTGAAAGTCCATGATAATATTTTTATCTTATACTGAAATGCAATATTTTATTAAAAACAGAAGGGCCAAAGAGTATGATTAGTTTATCAATTGAATTTTAACGCAGTGACGTCACAGTCACAATTTGAAACCGGAAATGGCACTCTTTACCTAAAAGAATAGAAATGTTAGGGATGCTGAAATGTCGAGGCACTCGTGCGATTCACCTAATTCATCAAAATCTTCTAAGCCGTCTAGTGGACTCAGTATTGTCCCCAAGCTGAGAGAATTTGTATTTACAGAAAAGCTAGGGAGTGGCTCATATGCTACGGTTTACAAAGCTTATAGAAAGGTGTGTAATACTGTACTAATAGCTGTTAATATTTTTCACCTAATTTCGAGGTCGCCACAGTCATGAATTAAATTCTTCTTTTCCCTTAATTTCACATCACTCTCTGCAAAGGCTTATATTTTATAATTTTCCTTGGTATAAAAATTATGTCATCACATGGTAATCCTGGTGAATATTTTTAATAATGGTAATTTAGTAGAATGAACATTCCTGATTTGCTATAAAATGAAAGTAGGATTTAGCAATGAAATTATATTATAATACACAACATTATTTTACTTGACATGGCATTCATGACATGATATAACAAAAAGATTGCCTATTATCACATGGTCGTTCCGTCCCGTGCATATTCCTGAGACAACATTTTTGTTTTTAATTTCAAGAAACTTATAACCGGCTTTACAATTACCTCATACTAACCTGCTATGAGGAACAATATAACAGAAACAAATTTGCTCAAATAGAGCTAGCAGTAGAGTGTGCCATTGAGACATATAAGTGAGACACTCGATCTAAATGAATGGTCATATTAACATGGAGTTTCACTGAAAGACTTCTTATCATGTCAAGCTTGTCCGAAATAAAAAGGTCCTGATCTGACATCCAGTATTGTCGCCATGGTGGCCATATTGAAAATTGATATCTCTACTCCTCCTGAAGAGAAAGTCATATTGGCATGGGTTTTCCCTCAGAAAACTTCTTATAATGTATAGTTGGTTCTAAATGAAAACCATGGTAGCTCAGTTGGAAGAGCATTGGACATAATGCAGGCTTGATACCCACCCAGGTCATCTTCCTTGGTGTGTCCTTCCAAGGACTCTTTGGGAAAGACACTTACCGGTAACTCCCATTTTCTTTGCAAAATATAGCCAATAATGTCTTAAAAGTGTTGTTAACACAAACAAAAACAAAAAAGAACTATATAGTCCCTATGACAGCCATCTTGAAAATCTTGTTGTCACTACTCCTCCTTAACAGAAAGTCATATTTACATGGGGTTTTCACCAGAAGACTTCTCATGGTATTGGGTTGGTCCAAAATGAAAATGATGCCAATGTGGCATCAAATATGGCAGCCAGCATGGAAATCTTGTTATTGCTACTCCTTCTGAAAGGATAGTCTTGTTGAAATGAGATTTGAATGAAAAGACTTATGATATCTAGTTGGTCCTAAATGACAATGGTGCTAAAAGTCTTTTGGTGAAAAGCCAATGTTGATATGACCATACATCAGAAGGAATAGCCATATCTGCCATATTCCCAGACAGTGTTGGGTTTTTTTTTGAGATTCGAAAAGGGTGTTCTGAGGTCCCAAGGGGGGTCAGTGTGTGTGACCCCAAAAAAGCGACGTCTTCCAACTGAGAATAAGCTATCTTTTTATATAAGCCTATAGAAAATTACTGGAAATTCAAATTTGAATAAAAGAAAATAACCTGTCTGTTTTCTTTAAAGCATTTAATACATTTACAAAGAAAAAAAAATTGGTAGCCATAGCATTGTCAGATATCACCACACATATATGTGCGAACACTCACATAATCACAACCACACTGACATTTTTAAAAAATACACCAAGTTTCTCTCTTTAAAATCCATTGGATGGCGGAATATAGGCATAATTTAATATCAGTAATAGCCCACCTGTTGTTATTGCATAGCTGTACTTTTCAGGAGATGAAAATACCCCAACCAAGTGATGAAAATTCATCTCCCCAATTAGTGAGAACCAGAAAGTTCCAGAACACTGGACTGTATAGTGCACACACTATGACATGCACAATAGGCTTCATTCTTTTCTTGGTCATAATGTCAGATTGTTCATGTCTCTTCACATAAAGAAATAGCTGCCGCCTTGTGTGTTCAACGAGCGAATTACTACATTATTTCTTGTGCTATATTCTTCTATGACATAGGATTATAGCCTGATTGAGTTTTATCAACTGTGTAGTTGAGCTCTCTTGAGAGTTTTTAGACTTTTGTTATGTACATGTGGTGTACACCGTGGCAAATTATTTTGTCCATTTTTACCCTTCACAAATGTGTTAGTTTATTCAATTGGTGTGTGTGTTTTCTAGTAAGGTGTGGGTTATTTTTACGATAATTTTCCCTACCCTTGCATTATTGCAGTCTTGGGCTTGCCTGTTTTTAAAATTATTGCCTCATGTATAATTAATTCACCGTATTTATATAATGAAATGTGTTTTTTCATATCATGGTAGTAGGTCGCACACCACTTCATACTATTATATTTACACGGCCAGTTATAGGCTACGTTTTGCAGTTTTTATTTCGTATAGCCTTCTCTATAATTTAGCAATCGTAACCCCTGGTTCTTTGCTAATTTCAGTAGGTTTCTTGCTTACTTTAGCCTGGTTGACCAGTTACCTTGTTTCTCGTTGCTACCCTGGAAACTGAGTAGTTTTCCCTTATACTTTTTTGTTATGCGTTTTTGTCCTTTGTCACAACAAGATTGAGCCCCGGGAGAGGGGAGAGCTCGGCTCTAGGTCTATCAGGTCTAGGACAGGGTCTTCCTACAGATCTGATTCATCTAATGAGTCCTTGCCCGGTGACCAGTTGTCTTCAGGGTCCATACGGTACAAAGATAGGCGTCAAAATGACCCCCCCCCTCTCTCCAGCAGGGCAGGCGATATGGGGCGCCAAGTCCAGGGGTGCCGTTTTGCGGAGTTTGCAGTATCTTTTTCCGAATGGGGGGCACTAAAAGGCAACGCTCGCCTTGTGTGATGTTTTGTCCAGCGGAAACTTGCAACTGCTCTGCTCTTAAGTTTACCATTTCATCCCATGGGTGATTGGGACCAGGTTTACAAATGCCAGGTTAAGGAAGGGGATTGAATTGGCATCCCCTCCTTTCCTTTGATTCCTTTTAATCCCTATTGGATGTGGGGTTTTCCACCACAGGGGGGAGTTGGTCCTTTTCCCTACATGCAACCTTGGGCTTCCATATCGTGGCCGCTGCCAACAGTGGTCCTTTGTCATCTCGCGAGGTTGGGCACAGAAAGAGGAAGAGAAATGGACATTCTTCCCCAATACGCCCTAGGCAGTTGGAGAGTTGCCCCAAACTTCCAGTGGAGACCATTGTGAATGCCGATCCCTTATCTACATGAGAGGAGTTACCACTTCAAGTTTCTCCTCCCCCAGTGTCGTCCCTGGGACAGAGAGACATTGGGTCGCATAATCCAATCTCCCAGGAGAGGGAACAAGACAATAATGTCCTCTCTGTCCTTGTTGATGCAAACGAGTTTGACACAGAGCAGGTTGATGTGACTTCCCCTCCTATTGGGTCACCTGCCCCTTCGCAACCGTCGGCTACGGAGGCAGAGGAAGAGGAGACCTGGTCATTTGATATAGTGGTTAATGCGGTTTACCGCCAAAATTGTTTCCAGCTTGGATAACTTTCTGGTGCAAATTCTTGACCAGATCTCCTGTTACTCCCCCACTCGGTGAGAATCAAGGAGCTCTCTCACAGGTTTAACAAGGGCCAAGACATTGCCAGACAATGTCGGGAGTGGTCAGTTCCCCCTTCTACATTGCAGCCCTTGGTAGCTTCTTCTAGTTACAAGGTTCATTTCCCGTCCTGGCCCACTTAGCCACCCACCTTGGATGTGGAAGCAGCTCAAGTGGGTATTTCTTCTGGGACATGGGCTCGCTTGGAATCCCTAGAGCAAAAGGCTAGGTCGCTCATAACTGTAGCCTCAAATGACAACCTTTTTTCAGCAGCCTTATTCAGCCTGCTTAGAGAGGAGTCTTTGTCCCCGTTGGCTCTCCACCATATGTTGGAAGCGGTGGCTAAAACATAGAGACATGCTTTGTCCTTGTCCATGGCTTTGTCAGCAGATCTTTTCCACCTCCACAGGGATGTTGCTCTAGACACCTCAAAGGTTTTACTGGAGCACAGTAAGAACCTTCTAAGGGCTGCTCCTCTGGAGGCAGAGACTCTCTTTGCAGGTCTCATCTACTCCGTTGCAACGCAGGATTTGAGGAACCATCAACACCAGTCTCTCGCTTCTGCTCATGGCTTTTTGAAAACAGCCAAGAAGCAAAATCACCCATCAGCTAAATTCTTTAAAGCTGCACATCCCCAGGTGAAGGAACAGCCCCAATTCAGAGCTCCCACATGGCAGTCTGGCCCTAGGAGGGGGTGCCGCAAAGACCTAGGGAAGAAGTTCACATGACCTTCCCCCTTTCCTAAGGACAAGAGGAGATGGCTCTAGGGACTTGCACCCTCTCCTGCTAAGCATACCTCTTCCATCCATTCCTGTGGGCACCAGACTAGGTCTCTTTTTAGAGGCCTGGTTAGACATAACGGTCGATGGCTTGGTCCTTTCTATTTTAAAGGATGGCTACCGGCTTTGGTCCCGGGATCCCTCTCCCATCGTAAGATCCTCCATTTGCTTCCACCAGTCAAATCTGGGGCTCTTAAAGGAAGAGGTTCATTCCCTTCTGCAGAAGGGTGCAGTAGAGAGGGTGTTAAAAGACCTATCACTGGCCTTCTACTCTCTGATTTTCCTGATCTCAAAAAAAGGGGGAAAGTTTCATCTAATTATTGACCTTTCCACCCTAAACAGATTTCTGCAGGAGGAACCTTTCACGATGGAGACCACATCCTCAGTCAGGAACGCAATAAGACCTGGCAATTGGGCGGTCTCCATCGATCTTCAGGATATGTACCTTCACATCACTATTTTTGCTCCACACAGGAAGTACCTCCAGTTTTTTCTGGATGGGGAGGTCTTCCAGTTTCGAGTTCTGCCATTTGGCCTAGCCTCTGCTCCCAGAGTTTTTACCAGGGTCATGGGAGTAGTGGCAGCCCATATGCGATCATTAGGTATCCATTTCCTCCAGTATTTTGACGATTGGTTGATACACAATGGCTGTCAAGAGTCCCTCAGGCTAGACCTATCACAATGTTGGTCCATAGTGACCAGGGAGGGTCTTCTACCAAACTTAGAGAAATCAGAACTCACTCCTTCTCAAGATTTTGTCTACATCGGGATAAATTTCCTCACCAACAGAGGGTTTGTGTCCCTCTGGAGAGAGTAGACAAGATCATGTCCTTGTTGGAGACACTGAGTGTAAAGACTATATTAACAGTTCATCTTTTTCTCTCTCTGCTGGGGACCTTGAACGCTGCAGCAGACTAGGTTCCTCTAGGCAGGTTGCACCTATATCCTCTCCAGTTTCTCCTTTTAGCTGCGTGGAAACCACACAGGGACCCTCTGAATACTCCGATTTCTCTGAGTCGGGACTTTACCTTCATCTCAATTGGTGGACAAATTGGGACCAGTTTTTGGCTGGAGTCCCCATGCACCCCCCAGAACCCCACTCTTATCTGTTTGCAGATGCAGCAGATTCAGGGTGGGGCACTCACCTAGAGCTAGAGGGACTGATTCTTCAGGGTTCTTGGTCCCGAGAAGAATCGACTCTCCACATAAACAATTTAGAAATGAGAGCAGTGATCTTATTCCTTCAAGGATGTGTCCATCAAATAAGAGGTCGCTGTGTGATGGTCTCCTCTGACAACACATTGGTGGTTCTGTACCTCAGGAAACAAGGAGGCACACATGCACCTTCTCTCTGTGTGGAGGTTTGGAGACTCCTTGACTGGGCAACTTCGGAAGGAATTTTCTTCTGAGTTCGCAACATTCTGGGCAGGAAAAACATTTTGGCGGACAGTCTGTCCATGAAAGGGGAGATAGTCCTTACGGAATGGTCGCTCCACCAATCCATAGCACACTCCCTGTTCCAACTTTGGGGACCTCCCCTGGTGGATTTGTTTGCCACCAGGTTGAACAAAAAGCTCCTTTTTTACATGTCCCCAGTCCCTGACCAGAGGACCTGGGCATTGGACGCTTGCAGCCTGAATTGGGATCGTCTGTTCGTGTATGCCTTCCCACCATTTAGGTTGATTGCACAGGTCCTTTACAAAGTCAGGCACTCCACCATCCAGCTCATCTTGATAGCTCCTCTGTGGCCCCAGTGCTCATGGTTCAATGATTTTCTCGATCTGTTGGTGGACCATCCATGGACCTTGCCTCAGAGGAGGGACCTCCTGTTGCAACATGGGCTTTCTCCTGCACAGCAGTCCACAGATTCTGCACCTTCACGCTTGGCTCATCTCAAATGATCTCTTCACAAGGAAAAGCTTTCATTCAAAGTTGCCAAGTGTATCATTCAGTCCAGGAGAAGCTCGACATCCAAGATATATGATGCCAAATGGAGAATCTTTTGTGATTGGTGTAGTAGAAAATGTGTCAATCCTAGCTGTCCCTCTGTGAGTGCTGTAACTGATTTTCTTCTCTTTCATTTCGAAGAGAAACATCGACACAGACTCTCATTTGGGAAACCTGATCAGATACTTTGAATTGCGAGAGCTCTCTAATGCCTGAATGGCCCAAGCAGATTCTGTTCCATAGTATTTGTCTGCTCTTCTGTGACGGTGAGTATTCCTTGTTTTGTTTGTTATTCACCAGTTGTGGGTTCATCAACCTCCCACCAAATTGACAAATTCAGCTATGCAATAACAACAGGTTGGCTATTACTGATATTAAAATGTAGTTTTTGGGGGGGGTAAAACTAATTTTAATGATGTAATACCTACCTGTTGTTATTGCCAGATTCCCTCCTCCGACCCCACTCTGATGTCCCACTACATAAGATGTGCCCTCAAAAAGAATGAAGCCTAAGGCGTATGTCAGAGAGTGCACACTATACGGTCCAGTGTTCTGGAGCTTTCTGGTTTTCACTAATTGGGAGGGCGAATTTTCGTCACTCGGTCAGGGTATTTTCCCCCCAGAAAAGTACAGCTATGCAATAACAACAGGTAGGTATTACATCATTAAAATTAATTTTACCCCCCCCCCCAAAAAAAACACTACATTTAGATGTAATCTTTGCTGTTCTCAGTAGTTTAGTAGGGGTTTTGAAGGTAGTGCAAGTGTCATTTGTGTTCATCTTTGCGCTCATTAGAGACTGGATGGTACTGTTGTTCAAACTTCCCAGCTGGATTCTCTGAGAGAATCCAGGTCAGAACTGTGTTGTTCTTGCTGACCATAACATTGCCATTGTCAGAACTGTGTCCGATGCAGTTTGACCACAAGATATTCTTGTCTGTATATAAAAAAGATAATATACATCACATTAGGGTAGGGATCGACCATTTCATTGGTGGGTATATAAGTTTTTATTCAAACTTTATGGGGGCCTTACAGGTAATACAGCAGGGTGTTAACACAATCTCTTTATCGACACAAATAAACTGTGTAAACTTGAGCATGTGGTTATTATTGTCTTTCAGTCAATCTATTTCTTGGCTAAATCATCCTGAAAAGCAGGTGTCAATTAATAGTTGGTACTTCAAGAAGATTAAGATAACGAATAATAATATAGAAAACTAACCTGAATGTTCAATTCAGTGCGTCAAATACCGTCTATACTCACGTATAAGCTGATACCAACTGCAAACTGCATAGACCCAGATCTGCTGTCGCATAATGCACCAGCAGATCTGGGTCTATGCAGTTTGTAAGGACTAATCAGTAGAACAAACAACATAGACCCTGATTTGCCTGCGCATTATGCAATGGCAGATCAGGGAGTATATTGTTTGCATTTGGATCGGCTTATACGCGAGTATATATGGTATGGTCTGACTTTTCCTGATGTTACATACAGGTGGTGTTGCTGTGTTGACAGATGTAGTACACTTCAGGAAGACTGATGTCGATATGGTGTTTGCAGTATGTGCAAAGAATGAAATGTCCCATCCACCACTCACCCCAACCCTTGCTGCTTATATATGAGTAAAATCCGACTTCAAAAAAATGTTGCTGCTGTTCACAAACATGCCAAAAATCTTAACTAAAGATGGCTTAAACATTCTTATTCAAGGCAATGATGTGTAATAACTTTTATTCTTCAACATACATCTCTTTTATTTACCTATAACTTCAGAACGAATTGGATTGTTCCACTTTGTAAACTTTACCTATGCAAATTAGCCTATTGGACTCGCACACCAGTCTTCAAAGGACTTAACACATCACCCTAGCTATCGTCAGCCAATTAAGTAATAGGTGAAATGGTGGTTGTTTATACTGATGGCCTTACCTTTTAAGTGCCTCTATGACAATTGGCTGTATAAACTGTCCCAAGGATGGTTTTACATGAGCTCTAAGCAGGACTTTTTGCCATTTATACATACTACATGTTGCAATGTTACAGGCATATATTGAGGTGGTGGTTATGGTTCTTTACTTTTTTGAAGATTACTGAAAATCATGTTTTTTGAAACATGACCCTGTCAGGGGGTTTGGGAGTAAAAAATCATGTTTTTAGCATGAATGTCATGTTATGGCAGGTATGAAGATTTTCAAGATAGCCATCTTATGTCTTTAAAATCTTTTTATTGCTTAAGAATCATACATGGCTTCAACACTCAGCAATTAAAAAGAGGAAATGGTCTTATCTTGCATTACTGAAAACTCTTTTCGGCCAGTTGTTTAAGGTCACAAGTTTGGAGCATGCACAGTTTTGTAAGCAAGACTCCTATATATCAAAAGCCTTTGCCAATGAGTATACAATATCAATTGATTCAGATTAACCACTTTAACTATTGTGTATGCATCTGCCGTACAAGTTCATGACTTTACAGACTTTGTTGTTCATGACTGTTGTCCACTCTTATTGGGATTATTTAAGTCATTATCAGTGTAATTGCTGATAATTTAGTTTATTTATTAAAACTGTGATCACACTTTCATTTTACTCTCAGTACCCACAAAGTCTAATACGTTGTTTCAACTGTCAATCATGTCTGTCATGGGGTAAATGGGACAGAACTTTGTTAATTCTCTTGGTCTCTGTCATATTTCACCAGTCAAATAGTTGTACATAAGTAGGTTGCTTTCGTGTATTTAATTGAAATGGTATTGTTATGCTGTTGCCAACATCTGTACAATATTGTATTACCGGTAATAAATTTTACTCTTATCCACCAACAAAGATATATATGAGTCAATCTTAAAATATTCAAAATACTGATATCAGTTATCATGGCTTGGATGAGAATCTTCAGCTTACAATAACTTACTGTACATGAATGCTCTTTGCAATAGAACCATGGTAAAGTCTACTTTCATGAATCTATTGCAAATTACCACCTTAAGAAATACAGGGTGACCACATCGAATTTAGAAAAAATCAACAAATTTTCATCCTAATTCCACAAAAATGTGCAGTCTAAAAGGTCTAAAATTTTGCTTCATGTGAAATTCATTTTTACCTTACCTGGCCATAAGGCCAAGTGAGCTCAGTGGTATAGCCCTACATCCGTTGTGCATCATCTATCATCCTTCCATCAACAATTGCTTGTTACCACTCCATATTTCTGATATGATTTGAGTGAAACTTGGAGTATGGGTTTATATCATCAAAATCTCAGACAAGTTCAATAATGAGTGAAATCCATGCATATTATTAAGGTTATCTTTCATCTGATTGGCTGACCATATTACCACTCTGGATATTTCTGATCTGATTTTGATCAAACTTGGAATATGGTCTTATATCATTAGGATCTCAGATGAGTTCAATAATGAGTGAGACCTATTCATATTAGGGAGGTAATTTTGCATCTGATTGGCTGAGCTTGTTACAACTATGAGGCCATATTTCTGATTTGATTTTGATCAAACTTGGAATATATTGCTTATGTCATCAAGATTTTTGATGGGTTCAAAAACAAGTGGAGATACACACATACAGGGTTCTCCATACAATTTTGAAAGTTGCAGTCCAGGACTGCTTCCTTGGAAAAAGTTGCAGTCCCAGTCCTCAAACTAGGAGTCACAAAAATGATACTTTTTTTTTTCTTCCATGCAATAATTCAGAACATTATGTGTGTATTATTGTGACACCAATATGTGTCATCAGATTGCTAATGCTCATTCAATGTGAAATATTTAGTATTATAATAAACAACAACAAAAATTAAGGCATTTGAAAACCATGATAATTGTTATTGTTTGTGATGTTACAACTAATGCCTTTACCTTGCCATTCTTTAATTTTGGGTCCAGCTAGAAGGAATCAAAGAAGAGATTACACTTTCTTTTCTATATTAATTTATTGCATTAGCCTAGTTCCATTTCAAATCAGTAAACTTTCCAAGACACTGGAAATAGAAAACAAATGACCATATAATTCCACTCATTTTTTTCATTTCATCTTAAACAATACAGCATGCTACATTCACTTTCTACCTTAAACAAACTTTAACAAATTTCTCCACAGATCATAATCCTTAAGTTTTGAACCTGGTGTTCCTTGGGTAGCCATTGCATTTTTCCTTCCATAGTCACGACGCCATGTGCATCAAGCTCATAATTTTCCATTGTTTTCTCATTTTTGACCCATGGGACTGTCCTATTCCATGATTCATTCCAGGAATCTTTCATTTTCTTTGGTGTTCTGTTTTCATTATAAAAACTAGACGCATCTGCTAATTTCTGTTGGCCAGTCTCATGAGAATCCTGCTCATCTGCAGCCTTGCACTTGGCACCAAAGAAATTATGCAAAGTTGCCATTGAAAAGTACACATATGATAATCGCTAAAAAAATGAATATGTACATGACACAGAAAACCAGCTGATTTTAGAACAATTTATGATGATTAACATGGAAGTTCATATTCCTCTGACAAACAAAATAAGTCTCAAAATCTTATCACTATTTTTCTAAATACTGGATACGATAAAATGCAAGTGTTCCAAACATCGCCTAATCATTTATAATATGATGCGTTAAAATTGTGTTCATTAAAGTTTATCAAAGAGAGGTGTCAAATACACATGCATGTAATTAATCTCTTGATCAGAATGGTCATTAGGAATTTATAAGAGATTAACAGGTTTCTTAATTTCTTTGTCTGCCAAGATCGAACATATGCGGCTTCACATAACCCCATTACAATCACTCAAACTTTGTTTGATAGCTAGTACACTGCATGATTGATACTCACTTTGTAGAAAAGATCAAATAAAAGATAATTTTGCAGACTTGTACACTGAGTAGTCAAGGACTCAGCTGTTGGAATTTTAAATATGTCCAAAAGCTAGAAAATATGCATACTTTTATGCGGATTTCAGCATCCTAGAGAACCCTGACATATTAATGAGGCGATCTTGCATTTGCTTGGTTGAGGATATTACCACTCTGGAAGCCATATTTCTGATTAAGTTTTGATCAAACTTGGAATATAAATATGGGTTTATATCATCAAGATCGTGAATGGGTTTAATAAAGAGCGAGATCCAGGCATACTAATGAGGTAATCTTGCATCTGAATTGGCTAGTTTATTACCACTCTAGAATCCATATTTATGATCCAGATTTGATTAAACTTTGAATATGTGCTTATGTCATCAAGATCACGGACAGTTTCAGTAATGTGCAAGATCCATGCATGTTAATAAGGTCATCTAACATCTGAATGGCTGACAATGTTACCGCTCTGGAGGCCATATTTCTGATCCGATTTTGATCAACAAGGCAATACGGGCTTATATTATCAAGATTTCGGATGAGTTGAATAATGAGCAAGATCCATGCATATTAATCATGCATCTGATTGGCTAAACTTGTTAACACTCTAGAGGCTGTATTCGGATTCCGTTTTGATAATTCTTGGAATATAAACATGGGCTTATATCATCAAGATCCTGTATGGGTTCAATAATGAGCGAGACCCATATATACCAGTATTAATGAGGTAAAAATCTTGTATCTAATTGGCTGAGCTTGTTACCACTCTTGAAGCCATTTTTTTCTTCTTCTGATTTTGATCGAACTTGGAATATATGCTTATATCATCAAGATCTTGGACAATTTCCATAAGGAATGAGATAAATGCATATTAATGAGGTGATCTTGCATGTGATTGGTTGAGCTTGTTACCATTCTGGAAGCCTCAATTCGATTATGATTATGATAAACCTTGGAATATGGGTTTATATCATTAAGATCTTGGATGGGTTCAAAATGAGTGTAAATACACACATATTAATGAGGTGATCTTGCATTTGCTTGGCTCAAAATGTTACCACTCTGGAAGGCATATTTATGATCAAACTTCAAATATAGCTTTTTATAATCATGATCTCACATGATTTTGATATTGTGTACAATTGATGAACTGATCTTGCATGTGATAGGCTCTCTAGAAACTATTTCTGATCCAGTTTTGATCAAACTTGGTATATAGGCTTAAATAATCAAGATCTTTGATGAGTACACTTAGGACCAAGATCCATGAATATTAATTAGGTGGATTTGCATCTGATTGACTGATATTGTCAACGCTTTAGTGACTGTGTCTAAGTATGTTTTTCCACAAATTTCAAAATGACTGAAAAAATCAGCCTAATCCAGAGACAGATATTATAAAAACAAAAGAAATACTCATTCGTCTTTATGAAAATATTACATTTATTCTTAGTTGATTCAGCAAAATTGTTGTTGCAAAGATGATAACCTCGAAAATAGGTTACTATTGAAAATGAGAGACAGATTACAAGATACAAGTCCTATCTTCCTAGTTTTATAAGCTGAAATATGAAAAAAACTTGTTTACTTTTACTAGCAATCTGCTTATAAACCTACACAGAATAATAATTTGCTCTTGATTATGCTACAAATGCATGGAAGTTCACTCCTTCATGCATCATATCTGAAATTCAGAGGGAATTTTGTAGATATGAATAATCATTAAATTGACACAAAAGTTAAGCATGAAAATGCTGTGTTGAAACTGTTTTACATAGTTCTTTGCAAAGAAAAAATGTAAGAGTTGATATTGTAATCAGAGTACAAAAGTATTAAATGGCAAAAAAGGATGTGTGTGAAGATGTCAACTCGAGAAAAGGTGAAAGTCAAGTTCACTTTTGTCTGTGATATGGGCCAAATGACAGGTATATGGGATGGGTAACTATTTTACCTGGATCACCCACTAGCACGGATCCTGTTAATCTGCAAACTTCGTGAAATATCTGCAATTTGCAAAAATATCTACAAATGTGGTCACCTGTAAATGTCTACATACTTATTATAACTCAAAAAACAAGATGCTGGAGATAAGGTTTAAAAATGCTAGCAGTTGGACAAAAGTGCTAGAAGAGTTTTCTCATTACCTTTACCCACAATTTCGAACTTTAATCCCCCAAAATGTGAAATTAAGCTGACCTTAAAAGTATGCCTACCTTGAAAATAACCTGCGCAGCTCCTACAATGTATTGCTCTCAAAAGTTAGCCATTTCGAAAATGAGGCATTTAATATTTTTGCTGCATATCTTATGTGCATATAGACTGTGTGCAAAGAGGAGAAACTTGTGTCTTCACATGATATTAAACATTTTATGTCAAAATCTAATTGCCAAAAAAGTATATTTTAACACAGAATTAGCATGTTTTGAAAAGTACGGATATAAAAACTTCTTTCACATTCTTGTAATATACATTAGTAGGGTTTATTATAGGACTGAAAATTATGGGGGGGGATTCCTCACTCCATTCGGGGGAAAAAATGGGAATTTTTCTAAATATAAGTGAGATTCACTGAAGACATGAAAGTAGGGCTTGCAAATATGATCAGATCCAAGATTTTGTGCATTTGGATAATTTTTTCAGTGCGATTTTTAGAAATCAGTGTATCTCTCGCTATCCCATGTCCTAAAATAGATCCTGCATTAGAAATTGGAGATACATAGACATCATTATTTTTTCATATATCAAGATTTATACTAAAAATATACATACCCTGAAAGCAAGCCATCCTCAAAAATAAACCAAACAAAAGTCTCTGATAAATAATATAACCTGCAGCTTATAGTGAAATTGTTAGGGTATATTATCAACTACCCAGGTGAACAATATCAGACCCACTTGTGCCTCTTGTTCGTGTATATTATGAGTTATAAGTTAAGACTATGCAAAATGGTTTTCTTGTTTTGTTAAGTTCATCCCGCTCGTATAGATTTTACAAGACAGAGTTGAGATGATTGTTATTCTGAAATTAGGCCCACTTAAATATTTATTCTTTAATTCTAGGAGTTAACAAAAATACACATTTCAAATATATGCTATCCTTGGAAGTGGAAACTCTTCTCTTCTGTTTGAAATGCAAGAGATCTTGTCTCCCGCACAGGAGTACTGGAGTTTGGTTGAAAATTTAGCGTGACTCCCATGAATGCTTAAAATATAAGTATTTGTCTCATAAAGACAACTGTGGAACTAAGAAACATAACTCTTAATTTATATTTTCAACTTTTTTTGTAATAAATCAGTTTTCAAATAAACATAAGTCAGATTAATTATATTAGAATCTGTATCTAAATATGGTCCTTTTAAACTGTGATACTCACCCCAACTTTGTATTACCATATATTTCCATGTATTGCATATGCACCTCACTGCAAACATCATAGGTTCAGATCTACAGCAAGCACAAAGTGTATTGACCATATTTCACACATGCTGGTGGACATTGCAGTTGAGTGTAGTTCAGTGTTCTGCACTTGTGAAATCTAACTCTAGCTGTACATCTCTCACCAGGAGTAACTTTCAGTCAACTCCATTTCAAGAGTGGATTCTACCTGGCTAGTTTGTGGATTACCTCTATATCCCTGAAGGACTTATTGCAGGTAGTAACATCATGGATCATAAATAAATTAAAGGTCAGTTATGGAGAAAATCTTCAAAATGTTAATTTGTCTTGCTTTCTGTTGAACATGTACAGTTACAATTATTGATGAGTTAGATTGTCCAAAATTACCAACTTCATTATCTCCTTTCACTAAGGCTCAGTTTGCTGTTATGTGTGATATCAGTCTAGAACCAGCATACCAGTGTGTAATGTTGAAGCGTATTGATTGCATTGTCATTTCAAGTTTTAAAAAATCAGATTTTATGCTGAATACAGTCATAAATTGTTATCAAAAACAAGAAAGGGGATATTGTTTTCCTTTTTTTTTTAAAATATCTAAATGAAGCTGCAGAAACTAGGAATATATTGATTATACTGGATCAGACCAGGAAGTATTATGAAGAGCTTTCCTAGTAGGCCTTAATACTCATTCATTTTTTTTCTCTAGCATATAGCATATTCCAATTCATTTTTTTTCTCTAGCATATAGCATATTCCAAGTGATTAAATTATCATGAATCCTTCTAAGCATAACAAAAATGATATAGACATCTCATTTAGGCAGTCATCGGGGGAAAATAAAAGAGCAAGTGTGCAAGATAGAGAAGAAGCCTATTTTTAAAAAAGCCGTATAGGGTACATAAATTTGAACTGCAAATGCATATCTTCATTAAAACTTTGCTTTATAGATATATGTTGGAGAAATAAGAGCAGCAAATATCAAGTAGAATATGGCAAAATTGTATTATGTTAGAGATATACCATTTCATTAAACTAGTTTCGTTTTGAAGAGTTAGTCTGTACTTGCATATAACTCTGGTCCAAATGCAAGCAACATATACCCGATCTGCCGTCGCATCATGCGCCGGAAGACCAGGTTCTATGTTGTTTGTTCTACTGATTAGTCCTTATAAACTGCATAGACCCAGATCTTCCGGCGCATTATGCGACAGCAGATCTGGGTCTATGCAGTTTGCGGTTGGTATCGGCTTATACGCAATGGTATTATTGATAATTTTGACTAAAAATAGAGATCTGATGTATTTATTTTCTCATTGTGGCTTATATAATATTAACTTCAGAAGATGCACAGAGATTGTGCTTCTGCATTTGAATGCATGGTGTTTTCTTTATTATTTCCAATAATTATCAGCCTATTGGTGACCGTGTTGACCATAGGTGTAGCATTAGTCATTTCAATTTTTTTAATTTAAAAAGGATCACTGTTCATTTCATAACATATCTCAAATCTACTACACTATAATCTCGACATTAGCAGGTTCTTTCTTTTAGTAATGTGTCACTGCTGTATATATATCAGGGGCAGGTAATACCTGTACCAACTTTCAAACTCAGTTATTCATAAACTGTGCAATAGAAACTTATAATAACTGAATATTATGAGATTTTCAGGTATGGAAGATTCAGAAATAGTTTTAAAGAGAAACCTCCATAAATTACCTTTAAGTCTATTACCCAAGAGCAGAGTGTTGTTCAAGCCTGACTCCACCTATAATCTTGGAGATTTCAATGTATTATGGGCGTACTTCATTGGAATCTTCACCGACAGAAGTGGAAAATGATCAGTACCAGTGCATAATGATCATCATATCAGGATCTATGCTGATCACTTAAAATTATAAAGACAACAGTGTAGACCCTGATTTGCCAGCGCATTATGTGATGCTAGATTATGGTCTACACAATATTTGGGTACGCATTATACAATAGTAAAAACATTATTTGTTTTATTATTATTGTTGTTATTATTAGGGAGGACTACGTGAGGTTGTTGCTATCAAGTGTGTTCTGAAGAGTACCCTGACCAAGGCCTCCACAGAAAATTTATTGACAGAGATTGGACTCCTGAAGAAATTGAATCATGACAACATTGTGGAACTTAAAGATTTCCAGGTATAAAACACAGATATGGTGAAACCTGCTACAGCTACAGCAACTAGCAGCATATAACAATATAACAACCACTTCTGTGTGTGTATATATATATATTATATATATATATATATATATATATATATATATATATATATATATATATATATATATATATATATATATATATATATATATATATATATATATATATACAGTGAAACCCAGCAATAACGCGATAATTGGGGTCCATAAAATTCTATTGCGGAAAAAGCGGGGTCGCATTATTGCGGGGTTTTACTGTATTGAGCTGCGATTTTGATATTTGTTCAGTGCCAAGTAACAGATAGTGGTTATTTGAACTCCCTGTGATCTTGCCACACAATTGACATGTGTTCAGTTGCATTCTTTAATAGATTTCACAGACTTAATGATAAGAGTGTTACTTACAGAGCCCAAGCTCAGTCTCTACATAAGCACCCACATATGACAATCTTTGATCAACCACCGCATTGTCTGGTGCTTGGTTGTGTATGCAGTTAAAGAAGAAACATAAGTCGGCTATTGTTTGCGCAATGAATGTATACAGGATGAAGTAAAGTCTAGAGCACATGTTGGCAGCTTACGTTTTTTGATTACTAAATCGTGAGAATTTGTTATCAACCACTACATTGTCTGATGCTCGGTTGTGTATGCAGTTAAAGAAGAAACACATGTCAGCTATTGTTTGAGCAATGATTGTATACAGAATGAATTGAAGACAAACACAAAGAAGACTTACTGGCTTTACTCATGGATCAGTAACAAGTAACATTTCCGATAATGTTTATTTTGGCACAACACTTCAAGAAATTGGTGAAATTGTTAAATTTCAGAAGCCACGCCACAATTGAATTCATACATGATCTCTTCCCCAAAATGATAATAAATGTTTTATACACTATTTCTCGTACTTAAAAAAAAAAAAAAATTTCCGTGTAAGAGAAAAATACATGTATATAAAATTTCAGGAACCATGCCACGAACGTATTATACTCGAATTCATGCGTGATCTCTTCCTCAAAATGATAATATACACTATTTAAACTATTTCTCGTACTTTGAAAAAAAAAAATTTAATGTGCGAATGAATATAGGAAATTTTGGGAGCCACACCATGACCGCATTATATCAGAATTCGCGTTATCATGGGGCACGTTATTGGGGGTTTCACTCTATATATATATATATGCCCATGTATAAAGACTAAATGGTCCTAAAAACAGTGCTGTAAGTTGCAACTAAAATGGTGGCAACATTCAGAATCATAATGCAGCAACTAGAAAATGACATCAACACTTTCTAATTACAAGTGAATGCTGTCTTTTGCACTAAGAACAGATGGCTGCAATTTAATTCAGATCATTTCCCATTTTTATTGTGGGACTACCTGTTCCTACATTATGTCACCATTTTTACATGTGACTGGTCTGGTTTACAGTGTGTAAGCATGTAAGCGACCAGTCTAATACATGACCTATACAGTCAGTCTTAGCTAATGGTATGGATCTGGAAAAATGTTAGCATGGAAACAAATTCAGAAAATTTAGTTGGCAGTAAAATTACTGCCAATCAAACTACCATAAATGCAAATATGGCTAAGGCTTTATCAATATAACTATCCTCGGTTGAAAATAAAGGGTAAGTCCCTTTATCATTTAATTTGAGGCAAGGCAGCATGTAGAGAGATGGTTTAGAGAATTCCACGTAGTGAATTTAACGATTGGCCTGAGTTTGAAGCAGATGATGACTGTTGACACTTCTGTCAGACAGATCCAGGTATATTATTAAAAATAACCTTATGCTTTGTTATAATTACTCTTTAATTTGCCCTAACTTAAACCTTCACTTTGTGTTATCTTCTACCATGAATTCCCCACTCAGTTGATTTCTGCTTTCAGTGTCTAAGGTGACCAGACTATTAGAGCTTGGTGACCTAAAATTTGAAATGGTCACAACAGTCTTAAAGTAGGTCATATTGTTGACAAGGACCTATTTTTGTAGATCTATTTACATGTATCACACATAAGTGAATTTTGTAAATTTCTATTTACTGTCTGTACTCGCTTATAAGTCAAGTCCAACTGCAAACAACATAGACCCTGATCTCGTGTTGCATAATGTGCCAGCAGATCAGGGTCTGTGTTGTTTGTTCTACTGACTACTTCTAACAAACTGCATATACCCAGATCTGCCAGTGCATTATGCCATGGCAGATCTGGGTCTGTGCAGTTTGCATTTGGGCTCGACTTATAGGCAAGTATAGACAGTAAGATAGTCTGTAAGATTTAGTGCTTAATATAATTTCTTAAGGTACATGTAATTTTTACATGAACTAAAAATGAAGTCTCTTAAATCCTACACCAACCATTTGATCACAAAACTTATGATTATCTAATTGATCCTACAAAGAATACGATCCTATTGCCCACGATATTTATTCTGATCATAGTGTCATGTAAATGCAATCCTTGGATAAAACAAAGTCATTTTAAGAAGAATAGAGTTAATTTTTGATGAAACTGCTTACACACTCTAACTTTAAAAACTCAAATATATATTGCTGTGTGTCTTAACATGTTGCTGAAGTTTTTGATTGTTGTGAGTTTTCAAGCATTGCAAACTGAGCAAGTCATTCGTGGATGTTTAAAAGTTCTCAGACTTTTACTATATATAGATACAGATTTTGATACCCAGTCAGTTTAGGTCTGTCTTGAAGGTTCAATTTGTGATGTCAGTTAAAGCTCTGAACATGGTTCATGGCTGCAAAATTTTCAAAATATAGACAACTTATCTAAATTGACCATCATGTCATATATGAGCAAATGACAGTATCATGCAGTGTTCTTCTCGGGGCAGTAAGCTCCAGTGTGACCACTACACCTTCCTTTCAGCTCCATTCTTGCCCCTTCACCTTAATCCTACTACACTTAACAGGATGTTACCATACACCTGTTTAAATGTTGCATCACTCCACAAGACTTAACATGTACTAATTTGACCATATTTAAAAGGTATATCTTACTGTATAAACTATTTTCCCCCCATTTCTGACGGCATTTACTGTTCTTTTATAAATGTTACTGGTAAAGTGAACTCTCCAGCACATACAAGAAAAAACTGCAATTACATTTACCACCATACCTTCATTCAACAATTTCTTGGGAGAACTATGTCATGTTTAGGAAGTTTATTTCTTTTTCTCTGAAAACTTCCAAAGTTTGAAACATAGTGGCATAATGCTTAAAAACTGACCTGTAACTGGAGGTTTGCAAACTGTAACTGGAGACTTGCAAATTGTACTTTAAATTAAAATGCTGTGTATTTAATATTTTTTTAGTTACATTCAATGGATGATGTGTAGACAATAAGGATTTAATATTTTACCAAAAACAATGATGGCATAGTTTATGATGTATTATTATAAGACAGTACAGTTTTTTGTCTGTTTTACAGTGGGATGACACATATATCTACCTCATTATGGAGTACTGTAGTGGAGGAGACCTTTCTCAATTTGTCCGCAGTAAGCGGAAGCTGCCAGAACATGCTGTCAGACGATTCCTCCGTCAGTTAGGTAAATTGGACTTCTATAGAAGTGTACCCTTTCTGTAATATAAATGAAAAATCATCAAATTCTTTGCTTAAAAACAATGAAAAAGGCTATAAGAAGCACTTTTCATTGCAAAAGTTCAAAAGTTCCATAAATTGTATCAAACACTAGTCACCATTGAAAGAATATTCTAATTTGGGAAAGGGTTTATAGCTTATTAATGCATTCAGCAAGCTATCAACAAGTAATTAACAGGTTTTATTGCTAATTGTATCCACTAGAATGAACAGTAGCTGCTATTAAAGCGCATCTGGTCAGGGAAGTTGTTGTGTATTATGGTCCAAAACACAGTTTGAACTTTTGATCTGGATAAAGGAACATCACAGAAAAGAATCTGGAATTGATGTTCGGTTCTAAAATTGGGGCATTTCTCTTTTATAAATTAAGTCATATAAAATGAATAAGATAAAATAATAACAGGATATATTTTGCAGTGGTTATTAATAATGTAATAGTGATAAGAATGAACAAGATAAGATAAAAAATACAAGGAATATTAGCATTGATAGAGCCATAGCTTGTTTGTTGTGACATCATTTATCATGATGTAAAGGCCAGAAGTTTTATTTCTGTGTATCAAATCTTTAATATTTATAATCTTTTTTCCTGCTATATTAAATTGTCTGCAGAATAAAGAGACTGATTGAGCCAAGTAATATATTAATTAGGTAATTTTTAATTCCTTATGATGAGTTAGTTACCTAGGCCATGTGCAATATTCAACCCCCCTTCAAACACCCCACCTCTCCCTGCCCTCCCCCTTTCCAATTAAGTATGCACACACCCCACCCCCACCCCCAATCAAGAAAGCTGACAGGTATGCAAAGGCTCAAGTATTTCAAACATTTGTGTTCATTATCGGATACTGAAATATAGAGTGTCATCAATCACATTGATATTTAATGTTCAGATTTGTGATAAACTGTATGAAAGTCAATTCACATACCTCATATTGTTGTTCACAGTTCTAGTTATTTTCGAATATTGTACTCCAGGATTTTAGGAAAACATTATGCCATTTTGTTAACAAAACCTACCTAATCATGATTACAAAATAGAAAGTTTTATATATCATCTTTTGCAGTAAGTGCTCTGAAATATCTGAGGGAACACAATGTAGCTCATATGGACCTCAAACCACAGAACATTTTGATTACCTCCCCTACCCATCCTGTGCTAAAAATTGCAGGTGAGTTTATATGTCTTATATAGCTTCGAGACTGAGAACATTTTCTTGAATTGGCCATGCCAATACAAAATAACCTAATAAATAATCTATGAAATTGGCTGTCTGACTATTAGATGTTCATTAATCTGAATTTGGAAAAGTTTTCTTTTAGGAATATTACCAGCTGGTGTAATTTTTGTCATGGAATTACTGCATTCCCTCACTATAAAGCTCTTCATTATAGCACAGTTCCTGTTATAAGGTGGTTATGGTCATGGATCCCATTTCATTAAGTGGTAGTAAAAGTATTTGGCTTCCATGGACTGCATTATAAAGAGGGTGTACTGTAGTTTAAATTGTCTTTGATATGGCACTTTATACCAGTAGTGCCAAAATTTGGAGGTTTTCTATATTGATTTTTTGACGGAGATTATATTTGGTTCATATTGTATTTACATCAACATGTGTTCTTAAACAAGACCTTGTGGTAAATTACTTCAGTATATTTTGGTCATTTAATTTTGGTGGTAACTAATGGCAAGATAGCTCAAATGAAACAACCAACAAATTTTATATATGTGCTTTACAGTATCTCAGGAAAAGGTCCTGTTGAATAATTGTACATGCAATGATTGTTGCAGTTTTCTCCCTCATATTAATTTCATTTAGGACCTCATCTTATGATATATCTCCACATCTAGGTAAAACATTTTTATTATAACTTATGATATTCATTACATCCAGCAGAACTATTGGTATGATTTACCAGCATTCACCAGTATTCAATTACATTTGCCTGCCTTGCATATTAAAGTAAATTCATGTATATCATGGTGTGTCTGGTTTTTTTAAACACCTGCCATGAAACAGAGCATTATGTTATGATGCTGTCCATCCATGTGTCTCGCAGTCTATCCGTCTGTTACCAATTTGGTTTCCGTATAATAACTTGATTTGTCCATTATCTACAGTTACTAAACTTTGTAGATAACTTACAGTTGTAGTAAGTAAGAATCCTATTGGCTTTGGTATAAAAAATTCAAAGGTCAAGGTAACTTTGACTGAAAAAGGAAAAATTATTTCTGCACAATAACTCAAGTTGTCCACCAGCTACAGTTACCAAACTTTGTGGATGGCTTGCACTTGGGGTAAGGAAGAAGCCTATCAATTTTGGAGTCAAAGGTAAAGGTCACTGTTAAAGAAGATAAATGCTTTTCCCAAATTAACCCAAATTAACTCCAGTTCTCCACCATACAGTTACCAAACTTTGTAGATCAAGGTTACCTTGGATTGAAAGAAGACAAATTATTTCCACACAATAACATTCATTCTACATCATATACCTGGGCCAAACTTTGTGGATGGCTTATACTTGAGGTAAGGAAGAAGCCTACTAATTTTGGGGTCTAAGGGTCAATGATCAAGGTCACTGTGAATAAAAGAATAAAAGTGGTTTCTGTACAAATATTTAAGTTATCTACAATGATAACTATTAAACATGGGGTAAGCATATAATATGCCGTTCATGGTACTCTTGTTTTTTTAATGATTATGTTTTAAAATGTGAAATCCAGAGTGACTGAAGAAATGGGTGTAATGTTACAGTCTACAATTTATTGTAATTTTCCAGATGAATTAGATGAAAATATATACACAGTATTCGCAAACAATATGTCAAGCAAGCTGTCAAGTTTCATTGACTACTAGTCGTGAAGTTAGTTACAACAAAGGCATTGTGATTAAACATTTATCCAGTGTATCTTTTATTGTAACTTTTGCTCTTTTAAATTATTTACCTGCAACCTGTATCAGCATTTATCTTTCCTTGTCATCATTTATCTACATACTTAGTTTTCTGAACAAAGTTTTGAATTTCAGACTTTGGATTTGCCAAGCACCTTTACCAGGGGGATGAGTTGCATGCCCTTAGAGGATCTCCACTGTACATGGCTCCTGAGATTATGTGTAAGGGTCAATATGATGCCAGGGTAGATCTGTGGTCAACAGGAGTCATCTTGTATGGTAGGTTTTGATCATTCATAATTTTTCCATTACTGTATATACTCGCATATAAGCAGGATCCAAATGCAATCAACATAGATCGTGATCTGCTGTCGCATAATGTGCCGACAGATCAGGGTTTGTGTTGTTTGTTCTACTGATTAGTCCCTACAAACTGCATAGACCCAGATCTGCAATGGCAGAGCTGGGTCTATGCATTTTGCAGTTGGTATCGGTTTATACGCGAGTATGTACGGAAACCACTAACTAGATATGCTTGTTCATTGGAATAGATGATTTACTTCTTGTTTAGATTCATCGACTTTAATGGTAAATAATATGCTTCTATAGTGTTATTTTTGTTTAAGGGTCAAAAGTATAATGTATTTAAAGAAAAAAAGTATGTTGCATTTCAATATCAGAAGTGTATTGCATTTAAGAAAGAGCATATAGTTTTCCAAAATGAATAATGAGAAGTTATATGATTACAGCATTTCAGAATTTTAGGCAGCTTGAACAATAGGACCAAAGTAAAAAAAATTATTTCATCTTCTGGAAGCCGGCCTGTAGCCCCTTTCTAACCAGGGTTATCTGGCCTGCTTCAGTTTTCATTGCTGTGACAATGAGGCACCCACAATATTTGGGGTCCTAGATGGCACTGTGAATGTTGATTAAGGTAAATGAAATTATTAAAGAAAACAAAGCATGCCAATTCACACCTTTCAGGTAAAGAAAAGAAAAGTTTACATCAGGAACAATTGTTAGAACAATTTTTAGGTATACAGGCCTAGTATAATTTTGATGTGACATACATTATGAATCTTGATGATGTCAGTACTTTCTATTAGGATAAGAATAAAATGTATCTGCTTGCTGTAAAGAAACTGCAAGGTGGCATAGTTTTTGCTGTTGTTTTGCCAGACTGATATCTTCAAATTCTCTATGCAGATACAGTCTGGGCAGGCAGAAACTACCATATATACTTGCGTATAAACCTATACCAACTGCAAACTGCATAGACCCAGATCTGCCATCGTATAATGCGCCAGCAGATCTGGGTCAGTGCAGTTTGTAAGGACTAATTAGTAGAATAAACAACATGGACACTGATCTGCTGGCGCATTATGCAATGGCAGATCATGGTCTATGTTGTTTGCATTTGGACCCGGCTTATAAGTATATATGGTAGCTTTTATGCAGAAATCATGCATACCTGTTCTTCCTTGTGTACTTGGCCCTCCACTAAATTGGTAAAACTGCAATGTGCCAAGATTAGTTTCCTTTTTTTGCCATCTGCCCAAGCATAGACATTGTTAAAACTTGTGTTTCTAGAAGGGAAAAAGTGTACAAAAACATGTAAAAAAAAAAAAAAAAATACACAATCAAAGCAAGAACATATGGGAATCAATGATGTCTGCCCTGCAGTTACATTTTGAGTAATACTAAAGATTGTGCACTGATGATACGGCTTTACTTGTTATTTGCTTGCTTTACTGTAAAGTTTAATTGCTTCTCAAATCATTCACACCTTTACTTTTTCTATCCAGTTATTATATAAAACCCTTGCCATTGAAGGTCTTTATTTCTGTAAATAAAACAAGTTATTTGTTTATAATTTAGCAAGAATTACTGGGTTGTGTGTATTTATTTGTCAAATTGTAAATTTTTGTCCTGTGAATGATAAGTTATGTTATAATGAATTGTTTGGTTTTTTTATTCATTTGGCATGCCTATAGATGAAATAATAAAATTATATTACTTTAAGTCCTGTACAGTTTACTTTATCTCATCCAATCTAATTGATTATGACTATTTTCCCAGGTAAAATTGATTTTTTATCAGTGACTTTTGTTCCTTTTTCACATTTGCTATTAAATCCAACATGTATCTCCATCTGAACATGCCATGACCTCAGATATCCGTTCTGTTAAAGTAAAGTACCATATATACTCATGTATAAGTTGATACCAACTACAAACTGAATAGACCCAGATCTGCAGTCACATAATGTGCTGGCAGATCTGGGACTATGCAGTTTGTAAGGACTACTCAGTAGAACAAACAACATAAACCCTGATCTGCCAGTGCATTATGCGATGGCAGATCAGGTCTATGTTGTTTGCATTTGGACAATGATTATATTCAAGTATATACGGTATCATGATATTCAGATTTAACAAAATCTGATCTATAGCAACAATAGAAATATATAAAAAAATCTAGTTATTCAAGGAAGAACAACTCCAATATTTTTAAACTATTTAATGTTTTGTTTGTTTTAATTGCACTTTAAACACATCATTGGCTATATCATGCAGAAGAATGGGAAATAAGTACCTTTACCAAGGAAACACTGAGGCAGGTATCAAACCCTTGACTCTTGGATTACAAGCCTGGCACTGTATCAATAGAATTATTGTGACTTCCTTAAAACTATTTAAAAACTGCTTCAAAATGTATGGAAAACAAGGAATGCATGGTTGGCACAATCTTGAAAAAGAATTGAATTTCAGCATAGTTTTTTTTTTGTCCATGAAGAAACCTTGAATTTGTTGAAAAACTCTTTAAATTTTGCCAAAAACTCCTTAAATTCATCTGAGGAAATACAAAACATATTTTCCAAAAATAATGAATAAATAAATAAAATGGGATAGAATTGGGTGGATCAAAAGACACATGGCACTGGAAGTTACCAGATGGAGTTGTGTGCCTTCTTGGTAGTAACACAGTTATGTGTTTTTATGTTTACTTTTGTACCTATGTATACATACAGTGATAAACAAAGTGACATATGGAGAAACTTCAATTTCCTTAGCATAACACACTCCTTGAAAACTTTTAGAAGTTCTTGAAAATTCCTTAGAGAAAAAAATCCTGCCAGAGTAGTATTGAAGCATGGAAAGTTACTAGAGTTAAGAAATAAATGTGACATTTTAAATTGCAGAATGTTTGTTTGGAAGAGCCCCCTTTGCATCCAGAAGTTTCAGGGAACTGGCAGAAAAAATACAAGATCCAAGTCCAGTTGAGGTATATTGAGATAGCTGTGATAACTCTTTGACCAGATGAATAATAAATTTAGGTTATACAAATATGTAAATGTTTCATAGTAGATGTTGTGTTTGTTTTGAATTATACAGTTGTGAAATTTGAAATAGTCAGCATCAGTTATTTTTGTTATTAAATGTAATTTTAATATCAGTAATAAATAACCTGTTGCTATTGCATAGCTGACTCTTTTCTTGATGGAAATACCCTGACCGTACAATGAGAATTCATCCTCCCAAATGGTGGCCAAATGATGACTGGAAAGTTCTAAAATTCCAGAACACCCCCAGACCAACCCATAACTACCTTGCCCGTGCACACTGTCCTTCATTCTTTTTCTGGTCAAAGACATATGTGATGCTTTAATTTATGTAGAAGAGAAATTGCCTGCGCTTCATGTGTTAACATCGCGATTGGAGCTTTTTCTTTATGTGCGTCGTTTTGATTGTGTGGAATTGCCCTTGATCAAGCATTTTTTCTGTTTGAATTTAGCTCTCTCATGAGTTATTTAAAAAATTTCTGGTTACATTTTGTATAATCTTGCATTAAGGTTCTTATCCCACAGTGGTATTAGCATAACTCTTATTGTTTGAGAAATATTTTCTAGTTCAGGTAGATATTTAGTTATCCCTCTCCTTGCTGAAATTGGTCTGTGGATTCATCTTGATTCTGTTTATTGTTTTGATACGGTAATGACCTATCGTTATTCACATTCCTTTTAATGTGACTTGTCTGATTTTTAACTTAGAAAAGCCAGTCACACACCAGTTTTTCCTTTTCTGTTGTGTGTTTAGTGATTGAACACCAGTTCATTCTCAGAAATTAGTATAGGATAGTATTCCTTATTATTATCCTTATATTAGCAATCTTTCCAAGCTTAGTTTTTACTAATTATTCCTCTCCAGTTCTCGAATAAGCCTGGTTGACATCATATTTCAGTTATCTTCATTATTATTTGGTTGTTTTATTTCTTAAATCTTCAGTACTAAGCTTAGGATTGCTTACCTTTTTGTATTAAAACATCAGTAATTGATTTAATTCTTTGAGACAACACCTGGAAAAGGTATTCTTGCAGTTATTAAATTAGTATAGACTTAGTCCACATAAATACATTTTTACATAATACTTATACAGAATTTTTTTAAAATCTTCTTTTCAACAATTTCTTGCAGCAATGTCTAAGCAGGGTGTGGGTAAGTGTGACCACAAGAAATCCCCCTGGGACACCCACGCCACTTGCCTATCTTGTAAAGGCTGAAAGAGGACATATGGTTGTCCCTTTTGCACCCTATGGTCAGATGAGGTCTGGGACCTCGCCAAACACAGACATACTTATAAAGGAAGGAAAAAAATTCCTTCCTCATCTTCCTCAGAATTTTCGGGGTTTTCCTTCTGTGAGTCCCTTGGGTCTTGGAGACTCTTAGGGTTGATTGGCCTCCTCCAAGAGAGGTAATAAATGAGTGGAGAGTGAGAGTCGCTCCCTCCCATTAGGGATATGGGGATAGAGATCGGGTGAAGACCCCCCCTCCTCTATCCAGACTGCCTTTTCATCCTGCTGCTGAATGCCGATTGGTGTACAGATGCCACACTAGGGATCAGATTGGCGTCCCCCCCCCTTTTCCAATAATACCACAAAATCCCTATGGGATGTGGGGTCTTCCACCTCAGGGTAGTGACTGCAGGCATGGACTTCAGGGCCTTGGCCACATAGTAGAAAGGTCAATGCTACAGTCCATGACCTATATCTTCCTCTTATGAAGTGGAATCAATAGGAGGGAGGGGGACAGACCTTCTTTCACCAAATGCCCCAAGAGGGTAGAGAGTCATTCTCACCCACTTACTAGGGACAGTCCATTAGCTCCATGTGAGGAATTACATGTTTCTGTCCTTGCTGATTCGCATGAGTTTGATGCAGAACAGGCCGAGGTGGCATCCCCTCCTCCCTTTGGGTCCCCTGCCAACTTCCATATGTTGGTCAAGGTGGCAGAGGAGGAACAGATTTGGTCTTCTGACATAGAGGTTAACGAGGTTTACTGTCTTTTGCCCAGTGATCTGTATCCCAAGCCTTCAACCTCCGATGATACTAAAATTCGTTACAGCTTAGAGATACTTTCTGAGGCTAACTCTCAACAAGATCTATTGTTGCTTCCTCACTCAGCTAGGATTAAGAAGCTTTCCCAAAGGTTTAGTAATTGCCAGGACTTTGCTAGACAATGTAAGAGGTCTGCCCCCCCCCCCTTTACGTTGAGACTCTTGGTCTCTGCAGCTAGCTATAGGGTTCATATCCCTTCCTGGCCCATTAAACCTCCCACTTTTGATGCCAAAATGGTACAAGTGGGTATTTCCACAGGGACATAGGCTTACCATCCAGTTAAAGGACTGGAAATTTTAGAACAAAAGGCCCTAAGTAGGAGCACTACAAAGGCCCAGGGAAGAAGTTTGTAGGCCCTTCTCCCTTTCCAAAGGACAGGGGTGAACAGCCCTTGGGACTTGCGCCCTCTCTTGCAGAGTCCTCTCTGGGTCCTTTCTATCATAAAAGGTACCAGCTTTGGTTTCGAGATTCCTCCTCCTGTAAGGTGCCCATGTTCTTCCACAGTTCAATCTAGTGCGATGAAAGGAAGAGGCACACTCCCTTCTCCAGAAGGGCACAGTAGAGAGGGTGTTCAACGACCAATCTTCAACCTTCTACTCCCAGATTTTCCTGGTACCAAAGAAAGGGGAAGGTTTCATCTAATTGTCAACCTTTCCTTCCTAAACAGGTTTCTGCAGGAGGAATCTTTCAAGATGGAGACTACAGCCTGTCAGGAATGGCATAAGACTTGCAGACTGGGCGGTCTCCATTGATCTTCAGGATGCGTACCTTCACATCCCTATCTTTCCGTCTCACCTGTGGTTTTGCTTGGATGGGGAGGTCTTCCGATTTCGCACTCTACTATTCGGCCTAGCTTCCTCACCCGGAGCATTTACCAGAGTCATGGGAGTGGTTGCTGTCCACTTAACATCACTGGGTATCCCAATCTTCCAATATTTCAGTGATTGGTTGATCCACAATGGTCAGCTAGAGTCCCTCAGACTAGAGTCCCTCAGACTAGATCTGTCTCTTTGTTGGTCCATAGGGACCAGTTTCTGGCCTGAGTCCCCATGCACACCCACGAACCCCACTTCTGTCTGTTTGCAGATGTGTCAGATTCAGGGTGGGGCACTCGTCAACAATTTGGAAATGAGGGCAGTGTTCTTAGCCCTTCAGGGGTGCATCAACAAAAAAAGATTCCTGCATTATGGTCTCTTCCGACAACACATCAGTGGTAGTGTACCTCAGGAGACAAGGAGGCACACATGCACCTTCTCTCTGCATGGAGGTTTGGAACCCCCATCACTGGGCAGCCTCAGATGGGATTACCCTCTGAATTGGCCGTTTTCCTGGCAAAAGGAATATTTTGGCAGACAGTCTGTCAAGGAAGGGGAAGATAGTCCTCATGGAATGGTCTCTACACCAATCTGTAGCAGATTCCCTGTTCCAACTTTGGGGAACTCCATTGGTACACTTGTTTGCAACAAGGCTAAACAGCAAACTCCCCTTTATTGTTTCCCCAGTCCCCGACAATAAGGCCTGGGCAGTGGATGCCTTCAGCATGAAGTGGGATCGTCTGTTTGCTTATGCATTCCCACCCTTCAGGATGATCCCACAGGTACTTCACAAAGTAATGAACTCCACTGCTCAGCTCATGTTGATAGCCCCTCTGTGGCCCCAACGATTGTGGTTCAGTGATCTTCTCGACCTGCTGGTGGACCATCCCAGGACATTACCCCAGAGGAGGGACCTTCGGTCACAGCACAGGGGCTCTCTCCTACACAACAGTCCACAGATTCTCCACCTTCACGCTTATCTCAAACGATCTCTCCACCAGGACATGTTTTTGAGCACAGTTGCCAAGTGCATCATTCAGTCCAGGCGACAATCTACATCTTAGGTCTTTGATGAAGTGGAGAATCTTTTGCGATTGGTGCAGTAGGAAATGTGTCAATCTTAGCTGTCACTCTTTGAGTGCAGTGACTGATTTTCCAATCTTCCTTTTTGAAGAGAAACAGTGATTGGTTTCTACTATCAAGGGCTATAGGGCAGCCCTATCCAACACTCAAATTTTCAAAAGCCTGGCCATTGGTGCAGATTCTCACTTAGCAGACCTGATCAGGTATTTTCAAGCTGCTAAGACTGATGTCTCACTCGCTAATGCCTAGATCAAATCTCTCTTGTATCTTGTGGTCTCTAACTAAAACCCCCTATGAACCTTTGGGTGAGGCTACTTTCGAGAATCTTACCCTCAAGACTGTTTTCTTGCTCTCCTTAGCATCCATGAGACGAATGAGTGAGCTTCATGCCCTATCCATATAGCAAGGCTGTATAAAGTTCTGTAGAAATTACGAGTCGGTTTATCTCCTTTGCCAACCAGGTATTATTTATTTGGCAGCTTCTGAAGGCAGGGTATTAAGCATCTTTTCCTCCCTCTTAAGGGCTTAGCTGATATTTCAGCTTCCACCATTTTGAGGTGGATTACAAAATAACTATCAAGAGAGCTGATCATTCCCTTACAGAGAGGGACCATTCATTCATGAAAATTAAAGCCCATGAGGTTTGAGCCATTACTACCTCATGGACCTATCTAACTCATTCGTCTCTGGAGGATGTGATGAAAGCCACGTTTTGGCAATCTCGTACTACCTTATCCTTTTACTATTGCTTGTTGGCTCACCAAAGCAAAGACACATTTTCTTTGGGTCCAATTGTTGTAGCTCAAAAAGTGGCACATGCACATACCATCCTACAGTAGTCTTTTATTCTACAGTGAGGGTGAGTATTCCTTGTGTTAGTTTTTCTTTTGCCAGTTGTGGGATCATCAGTTTCCCACCAAACGGACAAATTCAGCTATGCAATAGCAACAGGTTACATATTACTGATAATAAAATGTAGGTTTGGGGGGGGCGGGTAAAAATAATTTTAATGGTGTAATACTTACCTGCTGCTATTGCCAGATTCCCTTCTCGCACCCCACACTGATGTCCTACTAGTTTAGGCTATGTCCAGAAAAAGAATGAAGGATAATGCGCACGGGCAAGGTAGCTATGGGTTGGAGGGGGGGCATTCTGGAATTCTAAAACTTTCCAGTCACCCTATGGGAGGATGAATTCTCATCATACAATCAGGGTGTTTTCTGTCTGCCGGAAAAGAGTCAGCCATGCAATAGCAGAAGGTAAGTATTATGTCATTACAACTAGTTTTACCCCCCCCCCCCCCCACTACATTTCAGATACCTCGTAATTACTTAAAAGGGAGATGACTGAAAACATTTTCTACACTTTTAGACAGCTAAAACACCAAAGGTTGTTAATAAATTTAAGGAATAAATTGTCATCTTTTAGTCTAAGGTCTTTTTTTTTCTTCACTTTTGCACTCAACCTATGGCAAGAAAAATCAATCGTCCCTGGGTTTTTTTTTTGTTTTCATTCCACATATGTAGGGAGGTAACTTGCATAATGCATATAAAATGCTTTTGCTGATGGTAGTAATTGAACTTTAACACAGGAGCATTTATATTATTGTTTTTCAGTTTTAACTGCAGTGAAAGAAGGTGGCTTTACATTAAAATAGAATTGCGTGTAAAATCTAATGTCCAAATAAAGTGGAAATAATGAAGCAGTCAAGTAGTTTTTCCCAATGGCACACCTTCATTTACAGTTGTCCACATTATAGATTTCATTTCAATAATAATTCATTATCTTTTTCATTTGTCATTTTCAGATACCATATGGTGTTGAAATATCAGATAATTGCCGGGATCTTCTCTTACGTCTTCTGCAACGTGATCCAGATGAGAGAGTTAGTTTTGACGACTTCTTTAACCATCCTTTCCTTGATCTCAAGCATGCTTCCTCCAATAACTGCTTGCCAGAGGCAGTAAGTTACAAGCTTTTTACAGTTTTGACACAAATGATACAGTGATATCTGTCTATAAAGGACACTGATGGAATTACTGAATTTTGTTTCTTTTGGACAAGTATACTTTTTATGCAGGGTAATCATGATGGTGAAATTAAATACAGTGCTTATATTGTTCTTTATGAGTATGTGTCTTTTATATGTGTCTTTTATATGGAGGTGTCCACTAAGACACATTTTACTGCAGTTCTTAGTTCACATGACCAAAAGGCCAAGTGAGCTTATGATATGGCCCTGCATCGTCATGAGTTGTGTATCATCCGTTGTGTTGTATGTCCATGTCTTCCTTCCATTATCAATTGTTTGTTACCACTCTGGAGTCATATTTCCAATCTGATTTGAATCAGACATATAATACGGATTTATATCATCAAAATCTCAGACAAGTTCAATAATGAGTGAGATCCATGCATATTAATGAGGTGATCTTGCACCTGATTGGCTAACCTTGTTTCCACCCTGGAGGTCATATTTCTTGTCTGATTTTGATTAAATTTGAAATATATGCTTACATCCTTAAGATCTCAGACAAGATCAATAATGAGTGAGATCCATGCATAATAATAAGGTTATTTTGCATCTGATTGGCTGAACTTGTTACCACTCCCAGATTTTCTGAACTTTAAAAAAATAAAAAAATACAGATGTATAAAAACTGACAATGGGAATTTATATGGATTTTGTGACAAAACCAATTTTAATAGTCAAGTCATAAAACTAATTCTAATTTTCAAATCAATCCAAGAAAAGACTACTCATTAAAAGTTAACAAAGTATTTAGGGTTTTATGTTTATATAGAACAGATCATAACAGAAGAGAGAGAGGAAGAGAGATGAACAGATAGACAGTTTGAATGAAAAAGACAGAGGCAGATAAACAGATTGATAGATAAATACCTATTTAAGAATGAAATACATACAACTACAAGAATTCCACTCTTTCTTTGTGCAAACTTGGATTAAATGACTTCCTTAGGAAACATACACTATTGTACACTGGAATCTGATTGAAAATTTGTTCCAGTAATTTGTGCACAAGAATCGTAATATTAAAAAAGTATTCCAGACTTTTTTTAAATGTCACAGTTATGTAAAGCTGAAATCTTCTCTACACACAAGTTGTCCACAAAATACATTCCTGGTAATCTGACCCAAACTTAATCCCAGACACAGTTACTCAGAATAAAAACACTATGGCTCATCAAACTTATTCCAGAATAAAAACACCATGGCTCATCAAACTTGTTCCAGAATAAAAACACCATGGCTCATCAAACTTATTCCAGAATAATAAAAACACCATGGCTCATCAAACTTGTTCCAGAATAATAAAAACACTATGGCACATCAAACTTGTTCCAGAATAATAAAAACACCATGGCTCATCAAACTTATTCCAGAATAATAAAAACACTATGGCACATCAAACTTATTCCAGAATAATAAAAACACTATGGCTCATCAAACTTATTCCAGAATAATAAAAACACTATGGCTCATCAAACTTATTCCAGAATAATAAAAACACCATGGCTCATCAAACTTATTCCAGAATAAAAACACCATGGCTCATCAAACTTATTCCAGAATAATAAAAACACCATGGCTCATCAAACTTGTTCCAGAATAATAAAAACACCATGGCTCATCAAACTTGTTCCAGAATAATAAAAACACTATGGCACATCAAACTTATTCCAGAATAATAAAAACACTATGGCTCATCAAACTTATTCCAGAATAAAAACACCATGGCTCATCAAACTTATTCCAGAATAATAAAAACACCATGGCTCATCAAACTTATTCCAGAATAAAAACACTATGGCTCATCAAACTTATTCCAGAATATTAAAAACACTATGGCTCATCAAACTTATTCCAGAATAATTAAACACTGGAAACAAGTTTATTACTAATCATTCCAGTTTACAGCATCTGATGAAGTTTTTAGGTTTAGCCAATTTAGTTTATCCAGGAAATAGATAAAAGACAAATACCCATGCAAATCAATGCAAATCACACTGCACAATCTTCCAGTATCTCCTGAGCCATGTTAGCTCATTTGGTAGAACATAAGACTTGTAATCCGAGGGTTGTAGATTCAATACCAGCCCAGGCCAACCCTGGTTGGCTGCCTTGTTGTGTCCTTGGGAAAGGCACTTAGCTCCAGTTTCCTTGGCATGATATAGCCAAGAAGGTGTTGAAAGTGCTGTTAAAACCAACCAGCCAACCAACCTTATTTCTTATCAATGTAAATAGTTGAAGCAAAGATGGAACTTGTTATAAAGATACCGTATATACTTGCGTATAAGCTGGGTCCAAATGCAAACAACAAAATAGACTCTGATAATGCGACGGCAGATCTGGGTCTATGCAGTTTGCAGTTGGTATAGGCTTATACACAAGTTTATACGGTAATTAATACTATTAGTTTCTTGTTATGATTGGAAGAATGTGCTATGAGATTTGCAAATCGTACTTCATGATCTTCCAATTTGCTTACTATTCTGGGTAGAATCAGTAATAGATGCATGAATTTGCATGCAAATGAAAATAAATCCTATTTCAGATAGAATGTATTGTTCCCTTATGTTATATTTGTTAATTTCCATATGAAAATAAATTTTGGGGGGGCAACAATGTGCTGTATTGGAATATCACTCAGCTTGATTTGCAAATTGTGCAATCTTCCAATATGCCCATTTTCATAGAAAAAATTGAAAAGTTTTAGTCCATATCAATGTTGATATTGGAAGATCGCATTGCTCAATTTGCAAATTGTTGTGTAGCCTTCCAGTTGGAAGATCACACAGGTGATTTTCAAATCACACAGATTGGAAAATTGTGCACAACACATACATAATAACAAAATGATAATTACTTAAATTTTTTTTATGCACAACTTTATGACCTTGATTTATTTTATGTACATATTGCCAGTCTTATAATGAGCTTTATCATGAAAATGACAATTAAGGGAGGTATTGGTGGTGTGGCAGGCTGATATGAGGTAGGATTATATTGCCTAGTCATAAGCTAACACTTTTATAGGGGGGTTGTACATGTACCTTGAAATTGGGAAGCAGTCTGGGATTTGTGCAAGAATCTATTATTAGCCCCTTACACTTGCTGTCTACATGGGGTTTGTTGGAGGATCATGTTAGCTTATGACTAGGCAATATAACGCTATACAAGACTATGATGATTCTCAATCGGTGCTAGGCTGATCCCAGCATTTAAAGTGTATTATGGCTGATCCTAGCATAAGTAGACTGTGCTAGGCTGATCCCAGCTGAAGTAACATCTGTGCTAGGCTGATCCCAGCATTTGAGTGTATTCTGGGCTGATCCCAGATTAAGTAAGCTATGTGCTAGGC
Source organism: Margaritifera margaritifera (assembly GCA_029931535.1). Lineage (NCBI taxonomy): Eukaryota > Metazoa > Mollusca > Bivalvia > Unionida > Margaritiferidae > Margaritifera > Margaritifera margaritifera. Next base: position 7,656,798 of record JAQPZY010001673.1, read on the forward strand.
ATGCGAGTGTATTCATGGCTGATCCCAGCTCAAGTAGAATTGGTGCTAGGCTGATCCCAGCATTAAAGTGTATTCTGGGCTGATCCCAGCATAAGTAGACTGCTAGACTGATCCCAGCTGAAGTAACATCTGTGCTAGGCTGATCCCAGCATTCGAGTGTATTCTGGGCTGATCCCAGATTAAGTAGGCTATGTGTAAGGCTGATCCGATTGGGGAAAATACCAAAATGAATTTGATATTAAAAGATATCAAATGAGAGCCCACAAGAGCACAACAAAATCTTCAATGAGAAAATACACAGAAACGTTATTATAACAAGGTGTAATGCCCTTTTTAGAAATTGGGGGTGAACATTAATGTCCCCTGTCCAGTTAACATAGTTGTTCAATATACCAAGGACAGTAATATATATCAAGTTTTTCCCTGCGGAATTCATGAAATTGTCTGTTATGGACAGGAGCCTTTTCTACAGAAGAGTTTGTTTAAAGGGTTCATATTTACCGTATATACTTGCGTTTAACTTGGATCCAACTGCAAAATGCATAGACCCAGATCTGCTGTTGCATAATGCACAGGTAGATCTGGATCTATGCAGTTTTTTAGGAGTAATAGTGTAGAACAAATGACATAGACCCTGTGACAGCAGATCAGGGTCTATGTTGTTTGTAGATGGACCCAACTTATAAACAAGTATATATGATAGCAAAGTACCAACTTAAGTCTAAATGAATATATAATGTGTGTATTGTTTTCATTTTTTTTTAAAAAGCAAAAATTCTGGTTTAACAAACAAATTTCTTTGGTACCTAGAGGTTTATTATAAACAGTTTCTACTATTGTGATGTCCTTTGAGGTGAATTTCATCATGCTTATTTTTTTTTTTATAGATAAGACTGGTGCAGGAGGCAGTGAGTATGGACCAGGCACGACAATACCAAGAGGCAGTCCAACTTTACTGCTCTGCCATCGAGTTCTTCATTCCAGCCATCAAATGTAAAGATTTCTTTTCACTTCCTATCACATAATCATTTACTATAACTGTAACACTTTATCTGGACAAATATATATAGATAGTTTTGATGCTCTAAATCCAACTAACCAATATACTAGTAGAGGTAATTAATTGCCTTTTGAATAATAAGCATATAAATATTAGTATCAGTATGTTATTTATTATATATTAATATCATGAGTTAATAATTTGCACTGTTGGGAATGGTCTTGTCTTCCAACTAAGCCATGAGAACTTGTAATTTTACCCCATTATTGGCATAAATGACATGTGAAATGTGATTAAATCAGAGAGGTCATATTTTTTGATTATTAACATATATAGCATGTGAATTATGTTTAAATCAAAGAGGTAATTTTACCCCATTATTGGCATTTGTGACATGTGAAATGTGATTAAATCAAAGAGGTAATTTTACCCTATTATTGGCATATATGGCATGTGAAATATTTTTCAATCAAAGAGGTAATTTTACCCCATTATTGTCATATGGCATGTGAAATATGTTTGAATCAAAAAGATAATGTTACCTCATTATTGGCATATATGGCATGTGAAATATGTTTAAATCAAAGAGTTAATTTTACCCCATTATTGGCATACATGGCATGTGAAATATGTTTCAGTCAGATAGGTAATTTTACCCCATTATTGGCATATATGGCATGTGAAATATGTTTGAATCAAAAAAGTAATTTTACCCCATTATTGACATATATGGCATGTGAAATATGTTTAAATCAAAGAGATAATTTTACTCCATTATTGACATATATGGCATGTGAAATAGGAGGTAATGGTGACTAATCTCAAAGAGGTAATGGTGACTAATCTCAAAGAGGTAATGGTGACTAATCTTTATAGAAAAGTGGTCCCTCGCTATAAACCACTCAGTACACCACTGTTATAATGCAGGTATGGTCATGAATCCCGTTAAATTTGTAATACATTGGTTCATAATTGCTACTTAATTTAATGTCACTTTATTTTAATTCTTGGCTTTTGAGAACCAATTATAATGTGATTTTACATCATAAAGTATCCAATTTTTTTATTTTAGTAGACTATCAGGACAGCCTTGTTGGAACTTCCCTTAGTGTATGGCTACATCTCTTGTAACCTGAGTCACTTGCATAGCTGCGATGAACAGTGTCATAAAGAGAGAGCACTGTATTCTTGCTTGGTTATCACTTGCTAATAGGTTGTTTATAAGCTTTCTCCAAGATGATCAAAGTTATTCCATCATAAAAATTCTGTGTTGATTCTCATGATGAATGAGACAAATGATAACAGGGTAACTTGCTATAAAAAAAAATGGTAACAATTTGTAAAGGATTTTCTGCAAAATTTTCTGTCGTCTCTGGAACTTCTCTTACTTAAATTGTTTTATTCCTAGCTAGAAAAATTTGACTAATGTTTTAGTTAAGGTCTTTATTATTTTTTTTTTCTTCAAATTTATTAAAGAATATATATTTACAGAAACTGTGAGAATTTCCCAGCATGATAAATATATATGACTGGTACCGAGAAGGAAGGAACATTCAAAGTGATATAAGCAATTAAATAAAAACCTTTCTCGGAACAGTTTGAATGTATAAGACATAAAGAATGCAAACAATAAGGACATCTCAATGCATTTTGTTTTTACCAAAATTTAGATCAGTTTACTTTTTGAGTAAAGTGAGCATTAACTGACATGTCATCAAATATGAATTTTCTAGAACACTGTGACTTGAGAAATGGTTTCTGTTGGATATCTCAAGGGTTAGTATCAGTTTGTCTTACCGTATATACTCGCGTATAATCCAACTCCAAATGCAAACAACATAGACCCTGATCTGCTGTTGCATAATGCCTCGGCAGATCAGGGTCTATGTTGTTTGTTCTACTGATTAGTCCTTACAAACTTCATAGACCCAGATCTGCTGGCACATTATGTGATGGCAGATCTGGGTCTATGCAGTTTGCAGTTGGTATTGGTTTATACGTGAGTATATACGGTAATTATGATTCTTTCTTTGTATAGAAATATCTTGGTGTTATTTTCTCAGAATTATTCTTGTTTTTCTTTTTCTTTAATGTAGATGAGAAAAATTCAGTGAAGAAGGATGCACTTAGAACTAAGGTTTGTATTCATCTTTTTTAACACCTTGTTCATTTCTAGAAATATTGTGATAAAGAAGAACAAAGAATGAAAGAACAGAATTTCCCCAGAAATTCAACAAATAGCCCAAGTTTCTTTCAAGAACATATTTATGGCATCAGCTTTAAGACTCAGTTGTTTTAAAATGTAGAAATTTGATGATAAATTAATCATTTAAAGCTATTGATATGAATTCCCAATGCCATATATACTCGCGTATAATCTAATACCAACTGCAAAACCCGGCTTTTACGCAAGTATAGACAGTAGGTACAATTTAGTATTGAGCTAAACTTGCTGGACATTATGTGTGTGTTTTGACTGACATTGCATGAAGTCATGGAGATGTGGTGAAGTGGGTCTCATGCACATTCTTTGCCCCTGTAAAATAATGTTTCCTGAGTTGCAAGAAATATTTATTGATATTGTGATTGAATTAAAAATAAGAGTACCATATATACTCATGTATAAGATGGTCCAAATTCAAACAGCATAGACCCTGATCTGCCAGCGCATAATGCGCTGGCAGATCAGGGTCTATGTTGTTTGTTCTACTGATTAATCCTTACAAACTGCATAGACCCAGATCTGCCAGCGCATAATGCGCCGGGAGATCTGGGTCTATGCAGTTTGTAGTTGGTATTAGCTTATATGCGAGTAAATACGGTATAGATCTGTGATGAACATTATGAACATTTATTCATCTTTCTTGTTAATTTCCATAATAGAGTATGCTCAAAGTACCAGAAGCTAGCAGCAGAGACTGTAGGCACTTCCAGTACCACTGTTTTCAAACTGCTAGGTTTTATATGCATTGTTTTATTCATCTAAAGAGCTCACTATGCAAGGTCCTACTTAAACTTCGCTCACTATAAGCAAAGTCTGGTTAATGCTGCCTTCATTAAACTGTTAAATGCAAGTTACATTTATAGATTACTTGTAGGTTACAACCATTTTCAAGATAATTTTATGGAGATTGATTTGGTGAATTTAAAGATGCCAAGAAAAAACTTGGATGCTAATGCAGAAGCACCAGCCCTTACTTTAGAGGAAGAAAATTAAAATTAAATCACTAAAGTGCTATTAAAAGTTCCAGCTGAGATTTATTACATAATGTGCTGGCAAATTTGGGTCTATGTAGTTTGTTAAGACTAAGTAGTAGAACAAACAACATATATCCAGATCTGTCATCACATAATGTGCTTGTAAATATTGGTCTATGTAGTTTGTTGGGACTAATTAGTAGAACAAACGACATAGACCATGATCTGCTGGCACATTATGTGATGGCAGATTAGGGTCTGTGTTGTTTGCAGTTGAATCCGACTTGTACGATAGTATATATGGCATGTACACATACAATTGGTTCAGTTTGTATGGATTTAATGCCATTTTTCAGCACATGATAGGGTCATACATGATGGCCAGTATATTTGGTGGAGGAAGAACCGAGAAAAAAACACTAACCCACGGGAGGCTACTGGCAAGCTTTCTCACATATCCACATTAGCCAAGCTGTGACTAGAACCCATGCAGACAGAGGTGAGATGTCAGTGATCTGTAAAGGCGAGCGCCTTAGACCACTAAGCCAACTGGGTCCCCGTACACACACAAAGAAGAGTTTGATTAAGTTATATTTCTTTTTCTTGTATTCGTTTCTATTTCAAATATGTTCCCCAATCACATTAGCGTTAGGGATATAAGCCTGCTACCTCCCAAATCCAGCCCTACTAAAATACAAAATTCATCTTTTGTGTCTATATCATATAGACAAAGGGCAATAACTCTTCCCTTCACCTCCCTTGCCACCACCAGGTGTCACTAGTTTTTAAGTTTCACTGTTGTACAGTCAACATCGTACAAAAAACCTCTCATCAATTCATACCAATATTGATGTGAATTTTAACCATCCATCCAGAAATGTGGATTTATAGTATTAATCATTCCTCTACAGGTGATATACATTATTTTTGCAATTTGTCCAATATTTTCATGAATTTGTCACTTTCTCAGACTTTGTCTAATTAGACCGCATGGTACAACATGCTATTGTTGATGCATGTTGTGATTCATGGTTTCGCACACACTGCCTATTTGTTTGCTCACCCAGTTAGTAACAGGTGTTGTTTTAGCGATTTATTAACATGCTGCATTGTTCATTCACACATTTTTTGTCGTGTTTTATTTTGTCGTTTCGGTGAAACATGTCGATGAAGTGTACAAATACAACAAGTTCAAGACCAGGAAAGACACGCATGAGTCGATGCCTTGCGTGTACAAAATGTACTTCATTAGTACCATGCAGTGTTTTGGCTATATGGTCTGAGAGTGTATGGATAGTTAATTATGATACAGTGGAGGAGTGTACCCCCATTTTTAGGCAGCCCAGGAGGCAAAAGTCCCCCTGCATGTCCGAGCATAGCTTTCAGGCCTGTAAGTCAGGGCGCATGGGGGTTTTAATGGATCCAACAGATACATCCTATACTACCGTATCGCCATCCTGAACCGTCCACAATCGTCCAGCCAGTCAAGCCGTCTCAATCAGGGAATCGTACTGAAAGATCAGTCTGTCTCGCCAGGTGTGCGGCTTCATCTCCCTACAATTACAGAGATCTTAATGATAGATCTGTCTCTCTTTCCATGCTACGACTACTTACAATTACAATTATGGGGATCTTAGTGATAGATCCATCCATCTTGCCAGGTCTATGGCTTCATCTCTCTACAATCACGGAGATCTTAATGATAGATCTGTCCATCCTACCATGCTTACGGCTATGTACAATTACAATTATGGGGATCTTAGTGATAGATTCGTCCATCTCGCTGGACATACAGCTACACAAACATATTATGACCGGGATTTTAGTGATATATCTGTCCATTCAGCCATGTCCGTGGCATGGCTGGTACCGGCACCAACTGGACTGCCATCCACATGGCCGGTAACCATGCAGACTATACTCCCGGTGAACCAGCTGTCCATACCAGTACGACACATTTGTCTGGCAGAGCCAACTTACCGTATGTTCACGGCTTACCCACAGCGAAGTTACTGTGACTTACATAGAGATGACGGCATTGCATCATCTATGCCACCCAAGATGGTTTATCTGGATATGGAGGCAGAACCAGAACAGGACACTACACACAGTGAGTGTGAAGATACTCATGAACAACAACTTTACTCAGATACATCCATGGAGCAGACTGAGTTCAGCTTTGAGGCTGCCGTCAAAGAGATATACCAGGTGTTGTCGGTTTCAGAATGCCCTCCACACCCTACTGCCATGCTTGACTGTAAAGTAGATATCAGTGATGAGGAAGAGACTCCATCCTTCCGGCTACTTCCCCAGTCAGCAAAGATCAGGGAGATTAATTACCGTCTGTCTGGACGACTCTGTGATCCAGGGAAGGGTAAGGCTTTCTTTTCTGAAAGCCAAGTACCAGCAACATTCTCATCATGCTGATGCAAAACATACTCCGACACCTTCCATACTGAACGCTTGGCTCTGGATAAGAATTTAGTGGCTGCCCCACTTGTTTATAAAGTGGACAAGAATGTGTTTCATGCCACATCATAGCTGGTTTAAAATGTCACCACATCTTTGATGTTAGACTTGGCCTTATTGGCGATTTTCCGACTTGCAGAAAAATCAGGCAATGAGCATGACTGGGAGGCAATGGCCTGAATTGCTCAGGTCATTAACAGGCAGCTCACCATTCCATGGCAAAGGCGCCGACTGTCTCTGTGAATCTTGACCTGATACGACATGAAGCATGTTTGCGTTCACATCGCTCCAGCCACATCACACCTGGGCATTATGGATGATGCTGCTTGGCTCACCATTACTCTTTGCAGGCAAAATTGAAGAAGTTCAGAGAAAGGCAGCTCAGGACCTGCCCTTCCAACTCGCCGCCCACCCAGCACAGTCTTTTAAGACCAATCCGCCCCTGCTACAGCAGATCAATGATAGGTGAGCAAAGGAAAAGGGATTTTTTTATGTCCAACCAGTTTAGTTTGCCGGGGGGGGGGGGGGGGCAGGAGAGCAAGAAACTAAGTTTCTCCTCCTCCAAGCCTCCTAACTCTCTACACTGACCTACCAACCCCACTGTCCACAGAGAGCCTACCGGTGGGCGCCAGACTCCTGCACTTCCAATCTCGGATCAGCCTGTTTCCTCAAAACGAATGGGTGATCCATATCATTTCGGAGGGGCTTTGGCTTTCATTTATCTAACCCATCCTCTTTCTTTCTCTCCCCTTCTAATGGATGTACTGTCAGATCAGGAGAAAGACAATATTCTACCACAGGAGATATGGTTGCTCCTTGACAAAAGGGCGGTGGCCAACGGCATGTTGAGGCCAATCATCAACCTGAGTCACCTCACTCAGTACATTCTTCTGCCGAAGTTCCAAATGGAGATGGCAAGATCAATACAACTCTCCATCAGAAGGGACAAATATGCCATCAGTCTTGATCTGACCGATGAATATTTTACGTCCCTATCCACCCGGCATAGCAGAAATTTCTTTGCTTTGCTTACCGCGATAAGGTTTACCACTTTCAAGTTCTTCCATTGGGTCTAAAAATCAACCCCTGGGTCTTTAACAAAATCATGGATTGCATCATCACATTGTTCCAGTTGACTTCATCTACAGCGACAGCGGCGTACTTGGACAACATCCTCCAGAAACATATGGTAAGTTCTATTCTTCTCATGGGCAGGAACGATCTCCTATCCCTTTTGAATCATCTCTGTTTTCTCGTGAACTGGGAAAAGTTTGACCTTCTTCCATCCCAGTGTTTTGTCCTCCTGGGTATGGAGTTTACCACCAATCTCAGTCTGGTACGACTTCCTCAAGTTCGCATAATACCGTTTCCAACAGGACTTGGATTTCAGCAAGAGAGTTCTTGCAACTCCTCAGATTATTCAATGTGGCAGCGGACTTGATCCTGCTCTGACATCTTTTTATGCACCCCTTACAGATGACCTTGCTGTCCCCTCGATCCAAAGGTCAGGATCACAAATGAGGTACGATCATTCCTGTGTCAGTGGCACAACCCCAGTTGGTTCATGACAGGAATTCCTCTGGAGAAGCCCCAATCAGAAGAGACAGTACGTACCGATGCTAGTATGTATGGTTCGGGAGCCCATCTGTTGCCGGACTTCAATACGGTCAGCAGCATGTGGGAGCCAGGGGAACTGCCTCTCCACATCAGCCTTCTCGGAATGAAGGCTGTCATCAATGCCTTTCAGTTCTGGAGGGACTGACTCTCAGGGAAAACAGTCCTGATTATGTCCACTTTTGTTTCTCCAGTTCCAGACCCAGAAGATTGTGCTGTAGACGCACTATCAATTAGTTGGGAGGGGTTCTGTGCCTTGCCTACCCACCCACGGTCTTGGTACTGAAAATAATACAAAAATTGAAGGGTCAGAACTGCAAGATGGTTCTGATACCCCTCTCAGATGGGGCAAGTCTGGGGTCACCAATCTACTCGATCTAGCAATAGATCTGCCCAGGAAGATTCCGGCCAAGTTGAATCTTCTCAAGCAACCGCAGTCACAGGTGTTCCACCCCTGCCCAGTCTGCTGTCTCCTTCACGCCTAACTCTTGTCAGGACAGCCTTGCAAGAGAAAGAATTTAGACCTCCGATTGTAGAGAGAATCTCGAGAACAAGAAGGCCCTCCACTCTAAAGGCTTATGAGGGAAAGTGGCATATTTTCAGGGACTGGTGCAGAGTCAATAACAACGTCCTTTTGAGTGCTTCAATGCCTCAACTGGCTGACTTTTTTTCTCTGCCTGTATGAGGAGAAAAAGCTGGCCCCATTTACCATCAAAGGCTACCACTCCATGATATCGGAAACATTCAGGCATCATGGCAGATGAGATACTGGTCATGATTAAGATCTGTCAGACCTACTAGCCAATTTTGATTTGGATTGACCAAAATCCCTCACCCTGTTTCCTAAACGGAAATCTCTCCTGGCTATGGCTCAATTCAGATAAATTCGAGCCTTTTCACCTGAGCCTTGCTAAAGCTACTGTCATACAAAACATGTTTCTTGATAGCCTTAGCTTCGGCATGCCGGGTGAGCAAGTTACATGCCCTTTCAGCTGACCCGAACTATCTTCAGTTCAGATCGAATGGTTTGGTGGTCCTCATGACACAACCAGGCTTTGTGGCCAAAAAATAGGTTGCCGTCAGTGGGCAATCTGAGAGTCGTCATATACACCCTCTCTTCGTTAGACAGGAAGAGAGCAGCAGCCATGCAAGACCGTGTCCATGCCCTCTACCAACTACTTGAAGTGCACAGAGGCAAATCATGGCACACGCAAACATCTCTTTGACCCAGTGAAGGCCGGGAAGCAGGATATCACCCCTCAAGCCCTATCTTCGTGGCTGAAGTGGTTTATATTCTTGGCGTACTTTGAAGTCTCAAAAGATCAGTGTTGCCTTATGAGCATTTCAGCTCATGAAATAGGAGTGATCTCTGCGAGCCTCGCTTTCGAACGTAACATTTCAATCCGAGCCATAATAGAAGCTGTTGGCTGGTGTGCTGAGTCAACCTTTGAGAGTTTCTATCTCAGATATCTCGCTTTGCAGAGACAAACTCTGAATCTGGAGGGTCCTGTGGCAGTGGCCCAAGTGACCACCAGACCCAGTTAAAGTCAACGTAGCCTCTTAGCTTCTCTGGATTCACCAGTGAAATTTTGTCGGTAAGAAGAATTCAATAATCATCTTCTCAACTGGATATAAGAATCACAGATCACGTGACCCTAGGCTGTGTTGCTTTCAAATTAGGAGAGTGGGTTATCATTCACATAGGGAATCCAGCCTTTTATTCCCTAGAAGGATAATCAAGATATAGGTAGGATGCTCAGCATTACCTCCTCCTATTACCTATTCTCCTAACATTAATGTGATCGGGGCATGTAATTGAAGGAGAAAGGAAATTTTAAAGTAAATTATGTTTCTCCTAGAATACTTACACGATCACATTACTTAAAACCCTCCCAGCCACCCCACCTTGCAAGCATCCTCGTTGGTACATCGCTCAGCTTAAAAACTAGCGACACCTGGTAGTGGCAAGGGGAGATAATGGTCAACAGTTATTGCCCTTTTTTTATATGATATAGACACAAAAAATGAATTTTCATCTTTTAGTAGGGCTGGATTCGGGAGGTAGCAGGCTATAATCCCTAACATTAATGTGATTGGTTAAGTATTCTCAGAGAAACATAATTTACTTAATAATTTGTTGTCTCTTGTTTACCATATTTATATATTTTATTCAGGTGAAGGAATACATGGATCGTGCAGAAGAGCTGAAACAAATGTTAAAACCTCACAGACACACAGATGAAACTCTGCAGAGGTCCCAGTCTCAAGACAGTAAACAGGAACTAAGTTAGTTATGTCTTATCTTATTGTCAGAGCCCTCAATCAAGATGCAGGACAAAATTTTCATCAGTTGATCTGTTCTTTCTTCTATCTGTCTGGTCATCAGTTCATACCATATATACTCGTTTATATGTCAAGTCCAACTGCAAACAACATAGACCTGATCTGCCATCAGATAATGTGCCAGCAGATCAGGGTCTATATTGTTTGTTATACTGATTACCACTAACAAACTACATAGACCCAGATCTGTCATCACATTAGGCAGTTTGCAGTTGAACCCGACTTATAAGCAAGTATATATGGTATATATTTCATACTTCAATTAGCGCATTATGTGACAGCAGATCTGGATATGTGCAGTTGGATGCAACTTATATGCGAGTATAATTGGTACTTCTTTATATCCGCATGTTGATCAGCAATTTAGTTACAAACTCTCTGCTACTTGCAGATTTTTTACTTTGAAATTTCTGTTAGCTTCCCATCTTAACATATCAGCCCACTATTCTTCAATTTTGGCAGAGCCATTTTGACTCAAACACACAAAAAAATTTTTATTAAAAAAATGTCACAAAGGAAGAATAATGTGTCATCTTATATGTGTTTGGCATCCACTTTGGTCTGAGGTTTCAAACATGGCTAAATTGCCCATTGCTTCCAGTGATAATCTATGTCGTTCTACACACTTTAAAAAAACCACTCTTTTTCAAACCTTGATGCAAAAAATACTTTTTATTTCATCACCTAAGTCATGTGCCTATTACAGACTTTAACCAGTGATGATGATGATATGATGATGATGAAGGCACAATGAACTTAAGTTGCTTCGACTGAATATTAGTAAGTAGTGATAAATAGTAACTTTCTTCCTTACAGTGGATCTTTTTCAAGGCAGTGAGGGGATGGTGGCAGCTTTGAAGCTTATGCATGCAGCAGAAATGGAGGTATGGAATCTGTCATTCCCTAGAACGTTCACTTAATGACTTGGCCTGTCTTATTGCAACCATTTTTATTGCACATCAGACCACAAAATGTACATGGTCTCACATCTGGCCTGATGATTATACAGCTTTTGAGCTTGAGGTTTTGTTTCCACCAATCAGCATGGACTTTACATGTTACGGTCAATTTTGATTGGTTTGGAATGAAACTTCAATCTCAAGCTCAATTTCAGAGTTTTAATGATCATGTTGGACCATCATATTGGGTACTCTGTAGAGCTCACATGTTGGTGTTGGTGATTTTTTGGGGTGGAGGTGACCTGAAAATCTGAAAACCACCAAAAGCTGGATTAGTAAACCAGTTTTCCCACCTTTTACATATCAAAATCAGGCATTTAACCCAGGGCCACAAAGGAGAGGATAGGTCATATTACCATTTTGCTGTTCAGGTCCCCATCCAGTTCTGCTTCTTCTTACATGGGCTTTAATAATTTCATACCATTCTTTCCACTGTTAATGCAAACAGTATGCATTCAACTGATCCTCTAATGGTCAAGACGCTTGTAATGTTAAAACTACTGCCATGTTGCCCATGCCATGTTGCCCATGGTTTCTTCTTATAGGGATGCACAGGCTTCAACTTTCCAGCTACTTCCTGTCATTTACTATTTCAGCAATTTGTTTCTCGATCAAATATGTTCCCTGATCATGCTAATGTTAGGAAATAAACTCCACTATCTCTCGAATCCAAATATCTTAGAAAGATGAAAAATCCAGTCTATGTATCATGTGGACACAGGGAAGAAACTCTTCCAAATTACCTCCCCATGTAATTGCTAGGTGGCTGCCCATATACTGGATGTTTACCTAGTTCAAGCTTTCATTATGGTCCAAGTAATATTGCACTGCATCAATTCTCAACATTCTTCAGGATCTTCATTATTTATACCCATCCATTCATAAAGTCATTAAAGGACTCGCAGTACTTATTCAACTCCCATAGCAAACACCATCATATTAAAAATTCAATAACTTTAAATTTCTAAATGCACATGATCAAACTAATATCTTTCAGTATGAAACCATCCTTGATGCAAGTTTCTGCATGGAGAAAACCATATGAGCCACGGCATTGTATGATCTACATGTGTTTGAAACATTTTCAGTTCTGCAACTAAAGTGTGTTAACATACTGAAATTGCATTAATAGAACATTGTCTGTGTCTTTTTCAGTTACAAATAGGATAAGCTCTCAAAAGATTCTTTTTACTAAAGTTTTATTTTTCATTATCAACCAATCATGGCCCTCCAAACCTGTATATATGCTATTTTATGTTAACCTATTTCTAGACTGGTTCCCATTTTTCCATATAATTAGTACCATGAGTCCTAAAGTATTATATATATTAATGTTATTGCAAGATATTGCTAACCTTATTTGTGAATTTGAATTGATATTTGTGCATGTCTTTGATAGTTTGTGGACTAGTAAGTCACACAAGACGTCATTGATACTCTATGTTCATACATTTTACTTGCAAACACTGGTTGAATTTCTTTTTTTAATAATTAGTGTGTTTATTGATTTGGTCGACACTTTTGGGTTGTTATTTCCTTGGTCTTTGTTCTTTTTATTGTCATTTCAGTTATACACTGACAACAAGTGTTTTAAATGCATGATGTTAAAGGTCAGCAAGGACACTTGTGAGACTTATCTAATCAGTGAAGACGAACCTGCCGTAACAACAATGTCATTCCACCCCTACATGGACCAGTGGCTCCTCCTTCATGCCTTGCTCTTGTCAAGAGAGCCCTATGAAGAAAGGAATTTCAACCTTCAGTTGTGGAGAGAATCTCTTGAGCTAGAAGGCACTCCACTTTGAAGGCTTACAAATTAAAGTAGTGCATGTTCAAATACTGGTACAAGGTCAACAACATTGTCCCTTTGAGTTCCTAAATCTCTCTCTGTTTGAAGAGAAAAAGTTAGCCCTGATTATTATCAAAGGCTACCGCTCCATGATATCCAACACTTTTAGGTATCATGGCAGAGGGATTATTGGTAATGATAAAGATCTAGCAGACCAGCTGGCCAATTTTGACTTGAATAGGCGCAAATCCCTCATCCTGTTTCCAAAATGGAACCTTTCCTGGGTTTTGACGTGGCTCACTTCAGATCAGTTTGAGCCTTTAGCTAGAACCTCGCTGAAGCTACTATCATACAAGACATGCTTTCTGATAGCTTTAGCTTCAGCATGCAGGATGAGTGAGTTACATACCCTTTCAGTGGACCCGAACTATCCAGTTCAAATTGGATGGTTTCTTGGTCCTGTTGACCCAGCCAGGCTTTGTAGCTTAGAATAGGTTGCCATCAGTGGGCAATCAGAGAGTTGTCATACGCTTCCCTCTTCAATACATATGTTGAGAGAGGTGATGATGCAAGACCCTGTCCATGCCCACAAGCATTACTTGAAGCGCTCAGAGAAAAGTTGTGGGACACAAAAATGTCTCTTTCTTCCAATGAAGGCCAGGAATGAGGTTATAACCCCTCAATCCCAAAAATCATGACTGAAATGAGCATGTATGTTCATCACAGATCACATGACTGTCAGTTGTGCTATTTTCAGGTTAGGAGAGCAGATTTATATAATTAATCTAGCCATTCTTCCCTCAAAGGGTCCTCAGGGTAGAGCTAGGATGCTCAGCATTCCCCTCTCCTATTACCTATTCTCCTAATGATAATATGATAGGGGAATGTATTCAAAGGAGAAAGCAAAATTTTAGTAAATTATGTTTCTCCAACGGTCATTCTAATTTCCCAATGGCAAATTTCCATGTATTCAATGGTCACCTGCTTTCAGTGGTCAGCAGCCAGGTGTTTTCCTAACCAAACACTGGTTTCACCCTGCCTTAAGCGGTCACTGGAGCATATCAGCAGTGACCACACCAAGCATTTCATGTCTCGATTGTATTTACCGTAGTCCAGACACACTGTCAGTCAAACTCAAAAGTGTCAACATGTTGGCTTCAAAAGCAAGGCGGTTTTTGTCCTTACATGAGATAATCGAAGCAATTTGTTTGCCGGATAGTGGAATAAGTAGTCATGTAGTTGAAGCAGAAATGGGAGTCAGGCAAACTCAAATCCAAGGGATTATTAAGCATAAGCGAGATATTATGGCTGATTTTGAGAATAACGTCAATCTGGAGTGTAAGAGATTACGTAAAATCACCCAAAATTAATAGAGTTATATGTACACTGCACTTGTGACCCCTTGTGGTTTATATGCTACTAACAATAGCCACAGGAAGCTTCTTTTCATTCCCTAATCATCAGAAGGTCTCTCGCAAAAGCTGACTGTCTTTTGATCTTGGTGAGGTTGAGCAACTGCCTAATCCATCAGTTGTTTGAAATGAGAACACCTGTTTTCATGAGTAATTATACCAGCTGGCCTAAGAAAAAGTCAGTCCTGTGTTTGACAATCACAGGTAAGCTGTCAATTAGTAATTTTATTTAGATGCAGTTTCTACTGATAAGTGATGATTTAATGTACATTATGGATTGAAGTGGAACTTTTTATTTCATTATTTTGTTATTTTTTTTGGTGCTAATTAGTTAAACTAAATATATGTATCTTAATAGCCTACTACTACTACTCATAATAATGTTAATGCTATTCGGTGTATAGTACATGTATTTGTCATGAACCAAGTTTGAGATCTGAATCTGCCTTCAGAGGTCACCTGTCTTCAATGGCCACTTTGGCCTTTTCCCATGAGTGGCTGCTGTAGACAGGTTTGACTGTACTTCAACATAGTAAACAATAACCCCTCAAGAATAAACTGAGATGATAAGAGGAGAGTCATTTAAATGTCTTATCTCCTAACATAGTACTTTTCTCTCAGTAATCTTTCATCAAGTTCTGTTAGATATTTACTGCTTTTATCTTGTATTAGTTGGTAAGTAAAAGTAACCAATCAATAAATTTACCTT
The DNA here is from genome assembly GCA_029931535.1 of Margaritifera margaritifera. Lineage (NCBI taxonomy): Eukaryota > Metazoa > Mollusca > Bivalvia > Unionida > Margaritiferidae > Margaritifera > Margaritifera margaritifera. The sequence continues at coordinate 7,672,291 of JAQPZY010001673.1, forward strand.
CTATTTCAGTTTCTTTTCCCCAATATTTCAAGGGATGACTGCTTCTCATTTTATAACCTGTATGTCATTTTCTTTCCTTTTTCTCGCTTGCAGTATCATCATAGATTTAAGTTGACACTGCATTGGGTTTCAGTTGTTGCCCTAATTATATTTATAACCTTTTTTAAAGTTTATATGGATTTATAATGATCTGATCCCTGTAATGTTATGTAAAACCAATATTGAGAATGTGCAGAACTTGCAAAGCTTTTGATGATACTTACTGATTGGCCACAGTTTAACTAGTGGATCTTATATTTTCAGTGCAATTTTTTTTCTTCTCAAGAATTTTGAACACAAAAATTTCTGTTCTTGATCACAAATTCTGACCATATGCAGCATACAGATCTGTCATTTCCATTTAAAATGACCATTCCATTTGTATGCTTCTGGATGAATGACTTTTACTGCAATGATATCTCACATACCAGTAAAAAGAACTGTAATCAAGAGAATTAGTGCAGACAGTAACATTGAACACGGTGGCTCTAAATTTACTTTGGCATTCAATTTTAGGACTTGGGTGACCATAAATTGTACCAGAAAGGTGGATTTGTTATTTGCACCTATTATTCACAAAATGCATGAGAAATGTCCACATCAGGGCTACTTTTCCATATTTCACTGTTAAATATAGTAAATGAGATTTCTGAATTCTCAGTGCTGAAATTGTTTAAGCATATCACATTTTCATGAGATTCATTTAAATACAAACTTGTTTCACAAACAACCTCTGACATTAAACTGCTATGACCTTGGGCCTAATACTTCTCACCCAAGCTTTCGAAAAATAAACATTACAAGCAATTTGTGTTCAGAACACATTTGTGTGGAAAGTTTTCAGTTTTTTTAGAGGAAAGGAAAGGGAAGATATAAATATGTCTTTCTTGTTTGATCTTTTTAATAATGAATTATCTTTTTATATACAAAAAAGGATTTGAAAATATTCTGATAAAACCATATTCACTTAAAGAAATAATCAACTTCTTTCTCTTTTTAACCTAACTTGTAAATTAAGTTATAAACAAGAGAGGCTCAGTTGGGTCTGAGATCACTCACCTGTCTGACATTTGCCTAACAGTCAAATTCTAGAGCAGTTTGTGTAAAAATCTCAGTAGGATGCTTACTGTCAGAATTTCAAATTCTGTAAAGCAATTCCAGCTTATGGATTGATGATGTCTTTCCATCCATTTGGCATCAGCACTTAGGTTGGGGTTTGCATTTAGCTTGTTTTCTCAGACACTATTACTTTTAGAGTCACGTAAGTTGCTATTTTAATGCCTCATGTGGAGTACCACACCTTTCAGTCAAAATATATAACTGTGAGCTATATTTCACTCTCCATTATTTTGGTTAACCTTTGCATTTAACTCTTTTTCTCATGTACCACTGCCAATGGAGTCACATAACTTGATATGTAACTGTGTCATGAGTTGTACTTAAGCCATCAGTGAAAATGAGGTCACTGACCTATATTTCATGATTCAGTGAGCTCAGTTTATCCTGGTTAGGGTTTGTGTTTAGGTCATTTTTCAGATATTAGAGTGTTGTAAGTTGGTATTTAGATGTGTCAATCTGTGGTAAATTGGAACCAAAGCTACAAAGATTGGTACCCCAAGGATAAAAATGAATTTACCACATTCATGGTTTGCAATTCGACCACACTGCCATTGGCAGTTATCTTGTTTGTACCTTCATCCATATTTGATAACAAAAAATGTTGTTGAGCAGATTTTGAGAAGAAGTTGTTTAAAGGTTTGTCTATTTTTAGGAACAAAGCCAAATTTTATGGTGCATCAGCATAATTTTCAAAATTTTTAAAGATCTTCATACCAGGATGTTTTGTATTAAATTTGATAAAATTTTGTTCAGCAGTTTTTAAACAGAAGTTCCTGAAAGGTTTTTCTATGTTTGATGATGGATTGATATAAATTTCACAACTTTGAGAGGCCCTGATGTCTGAATGCTGCTTGTGAAATTTAGTCAAAATATGTTGAGTGGTTTTGGAGAAGTTGAAAATTCCAAATGTTGATGGATGATGGATGACACAATGTATGGATGACCATACCATATGCTCACTTGGCCTTATGACCAAAAAACGTATTAAGGAGCCTTGAAGAAGTAAATGTTACTCTGGGTGGTCCTAGAAACAAGAAAACCAAACCTGCTGAAATATAACAGATTGAAAAGCTCAAGTTTGGGTTTGAAAGTCATTGTCTACCAATCAAACTAATGTTACAACAATAAAATATTTTTCATTTTACAATTGGTTGATCGCAAAATCTCAGTCTGAAGGTCATATTTAAACATTTTATGGTCTTTAGCTCAGTATATGGGCTGTTAGAGAGAAAAAAAGAGGATAGGGGTCTGAAGACAATGACTTTAATTAAATTTAGGTGGTGAGGATCATGTAGACTGTTTTAAGTTGCTGTGTAACCAGTGCAATAAAAATTTGCTGTTTGGTAGAGTCTATAACAGGGGTGTCAAACTCATTTGCTATGGCGGGCCAGATTTGATATAAATAATAATAAATAATGAGTCTGGCAGCCCGTATGCTTGACACCCCTGGTCTATAAAATAGTTCCTTCTGACCCTCTCCACATTTAATTCTTGTCTAGCCCTAACTAGAGGAAAGTATCAGCAAAGGATGGACTGTATGACTGGTTGCACTGGTGATTGAAACCAGGACTGTAGGGATACATAGTAAGCGCTGTAGCCATTGCACAATCTGGGCCCATTTTAACTTATATCCTTTTTTATATGGCAAATCTAAATCTTTGGTCTAGTCCTTGAATACAAATTTGACTAGTATATTCATCATATTAATTTACTTATTATTTATTTATTTTACAGGAGGAAAAAGAAGATTATGAGTCAGCAGACAGACACTATGAGCTTGGACTTGAAGTAATTATTAAAGCTTTACAAGGTACTTGTCACTGTAGACTGGTGTTAAATTTAAATTATCACATGACTATTGTGTTATTTACATTAATATTCCCATATCATAATTTTTATATATGAAACATGTAATAACACCTCATGACAGCAGCGATCACAAATAACATCATAACATCATGAAGAGGAAAGGCATAACAACCAAGGCATCCGAATGTATTTCAAAGTCATTTCACTACACTATGCTTTGGTTTCGTCAAATAAAATACCGTATTATACTTACATAGAAGCCGGGTCCAAATGCAAACAACATATACCCTGGTCTGCCATCGCATAATGTGCCGGCAGATCAGGGTCTATGTTGTTTGTTATACTGATTAGTCCTTGCAAACTGCATAGACCCTGATCTGCCGGCACATTATGCGCCGGCAGATATGGGTCTTTTGAGTTTGTAGTTGGCATCAGCTTATATGCGAGTATATACAATATTTCAAAGTCATTTCTCTACACTATGCCATGGTTTCATCAAATAAAATCGGTATTTTGAGCATATGATAAATAAAACCTTACATATGTGCTCATTTCAAATTAAATTTATGAAACTCACCAAATAATTTCAATCTTGTGCTCACCAAGGCAAAAATTATTTGAATCATTTCATAAATTTATTTGAAATGAGCACTTATGTAAGATGAAATGAGCACTTATGTAAGATCCTCTGAATGTGTTATGTTATATATAATTTAGTACTTAACATAAGTTACAATTAGTGTACAGTACATCGTCTATTAATTAGCCAATGGGATGGATTAGTTTTGACTGATTAACAGAGTTAGCTGTTGAAGAAAGGAGAAATATGTAGATGAAAGGAAGAGAAGGGAAAATCAGACTGTGACTGGATATGAAAGGTCTTTGTTTAAGAGAAGTAACCATTACATGACTTTGCACTGTACTACTTTAGCATAATTTACATACTACTGTGTAAAATACTTTGAATGTATTGTTGGTTATAACTTTGTAATGTGCTAAGTTTCATTCTAGCTTTTTTACATCATGATTAACAAAGTGTTTTGGGGACTTATTATATTTCCTGATAAACATTAAAAATCACACATACAACTTCAACAGGTTAAAACTTAGAGCTACTGGGGTGTTCATTGTACCATCTTAGTCTACAAGTTTTGAAAATGTTTTCGGATGCAAAATTTTGCATAGATTATGAAAATAATAGTCTTTGTTGCACCTGTTTGGTCATTTTTTTTTTAAATCAAGTTTTTACATTTGTTCTTTAAGCCTATGGCACCCTGTCCTGAAAATGGTCTAGGGTGTAATTTCAACTGCTTATCTTCCCATTCCATGTGAAAGCAAGAGAATTTTGGCATGAAGTGAAAGCCCCTTGAACAAACTTTCTTGCAAACTTATTTGCAAATCATATCAGGGTAAAATGTCAGTTAAGTGCTTGAAATATATCAAAATGAAGAAACACTGCAGTAGTCACCTATAGTTTAATACTAACATCTTGTTTGTAGATAATTTTTACACAAAATGTAATAACCAGATAAATATGGGTAAGTATAGTGTATTGTATGTTTTGTGAAATGCATGTAAAATGCCTGAAAAGTGTGTATTAGGGTGTAATGGCATGACAGCACAATCCTGACTGTGTGGTGCCGATTAAAGGTTTAGTTCCAAAAATATATTAATAAACAAAGTGCAGAAAAGTTTAGGATACTATGAACAAAAAATATACTATATTATGTAGCCAGTTAAGTTGTATTAGATGTCACATAGTAGTTTGAGATACTTTAAATTTTCAAAACTTAATACTATTGAATATCAATTCAGAATGTTTTCAGAAATGCAACATTGATGAATATTTAAGGTCAGTAGATTGAGCAAACTTGATGATTCTTATTTTTCTTTAATTATAAGTGTGTTATTCTAGACACTGCTATAGTGTTAATCAATTTTGATGTAAAGTAATTGTATGCACAGAGAAATCTTCTTGTAGTTCTGTCTCATCTGATGAGAGGTTAAGATTAACATCCCCTTTCTCAGTATAAGATCAGGTTGCAATGTTTATATCATCAACAACTAAGCAAAAATATCCTTAGGTATCTGACCATGGTCAAAGCAGTGCACCAGATATTGACCAACCATAAGTTTCCATCTAATTGCAGCAGGATAAATTTCCTAAAGGAATATCTGTGTTTGATCACTTCCAAAGAGGTGCAACCAAGTTTGTTCTACAAATCTTTTTTAAAAGTAGAAGCCTGGAGGATGGTAATGGACTGGGATTGTCATCTTGAAGCTTTGCAGGTTCCTGATATGTGGGGGAATATTTCATCCGTAAAAAGTGTGACAGGCATTTTCCATCTTACTATATTATATGCCTGCCCCCCCCCCCCGACTTTAGAAACAAAAAGCATTGCAGATATAACAGAAATGCACAAAACTTTAGTCATTTCATTCGTCAATTTATGATTTATAACATGATTTTGACCAGAGGGTCTCTAACACTGTCATCTTGTTCGTGTTTCAAACCAAATGAGAGTTACTTTACTAATATGGCCACCATATTTGCATGGGTCAGACAGCAGGAGTGATGTAGTTCATTGTCTTTGATAAGCTCCAAATAATTCCTTAAATTTCTGGAACTTTGGATGTTACATCACATTGAACCCATGTACATAAGAGTTACACTGCTTGCCCTTTTTATTTGGTTTAGTTTTTCTGAGAAATATTTAAACTAGACATTGCATATATTGGATGCAGATGACACAGTTTTTACCTTCTATGTATGTGTAGTCAGAGGAACCTCACCCCATCACTGAAAATGGACTTTTCCAGGAAGTGAAAAAGGATAGTGAGCAGGCTGGTTGTTTACACTGAAAACTTCCATTTGGTTTGAAACATGAACAAGACGACAGTGTTCAGGATCCCCTGGCAACAGTCAGGTTAGAAAAATTATAAATTAATAAATTAAATGACAAGTGTGTATTGCGCCAAAACTTCATAAGTCTTACAAGTAATTTGGGAATTTCATAACTTTTTAGAAGATTTAGCTTTCTATTTAGAGTCAGATTGCATAAATTTTGTGCATTTGTTCACATATCATTGAGCAGACATTCTAAAAACGCAGAGTCAGCTGAGTACCACACATATATAATCTGGGTCCAAATGTAAACAACATAGACCCTGATCTGCCATCGCCATAATGCGCTGGCAGATCAGGGTCTGTGTTGCTTGTTCTACTGATTAGTCTTTACAAACTGCATAGACCCAGATCTGCCTACGCATTATGCACCGCAGATCTGGGTCTATGCAGTTTACAGTTGGTATCAGCTTATATGCGAGTATATACGGTAATTTATTGTATCATCTGACATTGTTGCTGTCATGTCCCAGTTCCATCCAAAACATGACATGTAGAATATCTGTATGGTATAGGTAGGCAAAATGAACATCTGTATTGCTGAAGTGAACAACACATGTTGCTCATCAACATATGGTAAGCATGCCATATGAACCAGCATCCACATGGTAGTTCTACAGTGCCACAGTATCTTTAAGTTTTATTCATAGACAGTTTATGCAAAGTAGTAGAAGTCCTGTAAATCTCACAAAAACCATTACATCAACAGTCGACATAAACAACCTGTGAGTCTCACAAAAACCATTACATCAACAGTCGACAGAAGCAATCAGTAAGTCTCACAAAAACCATTACATCAACAGTCGACATAAACAACCTGTGAGTCTCACAAAAACCATTACATCAACAGTCGACATAAACAATCAGTAAGTCTCACAAAAACATTACATCAACCATTCAAATAAACAGTCTCTACTTTATTGTGTACCATGACATCAACAATCGACATTAACAATCGGTACATTAATGTGTACCATTATGTTATCGTGGAGACAGCAGTAAGAAAATTTCTGGAGCACAGCACTTGGGAAGCCAAAGTAGGAGATGTATAAGTTTATAACAGTTAAAATTCCTGCCATCTGTGAAATGATTCATGGTGTAAATATCAGTATATTATGATATGGAGTCCACCTAATGCATCTAAAAATGAGTTCAGCAACACAGAAAGGAAAGGAAAGCATAATGTAATATGGATCAAAAGTAGTTAAAGAGGTTAACATACCTTGGCAATATTTAAAATGAAATCTGCATTCAGCTGCCTTTGGGATTGCTAAATCTCCCTAGACAACAATAAAATCTTCAAAGCATACCCATGCATACTTCTGAGATAGTGTCATGGTTTCAGCCACATCAGCTAAGGTTCACTATATAGCCAACAAACAATGGCAAAGAATCATTTGCTGCTTGTGAATTCCATCCAGTTCAGAACCAAAGGGGCATATTGTCATGCATAAAGAATGCATAACATCTATGCCATGTCATGCCTCTCAAATTGGAGAGCATGCTGGGAATTGGGATCGTATTTAAATGTTGAAACTCTATGTTTCTTAATATATTATGCAAGATGTATCAGTTCATGTGTCAATACATGAATGTCTTTCCCAAACAAACAAACCAAGGATACACTTGGACATGTGTTCGAAGTAAGCAAAATGATTGCAATACATAATTTATTGTTTCCAGCAAATTGGAAACTATTTTCCTCTGACTAAATGTGTTTCAAAATAACAAAGTAAACAAGAGATATTGGATTAAAAATGCAGTAACTTTTACTTAATATACTTATAATGGACAAAATACCTTAATCCTGCTTGCCTCTGGTAGTTTTATGCGTTTATTTGATACATAAGATCAACAATACTTACCGATACATGTATCACATAACAGAATTACATACTTAGCATAACCATAGGTTGTCTTATCTCTTATTTGGAATACAAATAATCAGTTCTTTTCACGGAGCAACAGAAAAGTAGATATTTGGAGTGACATATGTGTCTTGAGCAGTGCTTCTTATTTTTGCAATGTTTTCAGCACTTAACGGACATGTGACCTCGTGCCCCCTTTGACACTGAGTTGATCTGTAAATTAGTTTGCAATCAATTAAAACTTTGTTAAGGAGCAATCACATCATATCAAAATGTTCATTGTTATACAACATGATAGGAAGTTGAAATTTAACCCACACCCCTATTCAGATTAGTGTACATCAGGCATAAAGTGAAAGTGAGAATTTATTTTGTTGTTTAAATTGGCCAAAAAGCCACAACTAAACCTCTCTTTTTTGGTAATATATGCAGAATTCTCAGCATAAAACCTCATCAAACCTTTGACCTCAGATGGCACACTAAGCACCAAAGTAGTTCTGGGACTATTTAGAGGCTTGTACATGAGCTCTGTATTATATTTGGCAACAAGCACAAATATTTTTTTTAATACTGTATATACTTGCATATAATCTGGGTCCAAATGCAAACAACATAGACCCTGATCTGCCATCACATAATGCACCGGCAGATCAGGGTTTATTTTGTTTGTTCTACTGATTAGTCCTTACAACCTGCATTGACCCAGATCTGCCGGCGCATTATGCGATGGCAGATCTGGGCCTATGCAGTTTTCAGTTGGTATAAGCTATACCCGAGTATATATGGTAAGTACTCATTTCTATCAACATGCATGACAATACATGTTGGTGAATTTGTTCTCTGTTATATGAATTTTGTGTTCCTGTTCATCTATAATTCTTAGTAAAAGGTTGAAATTAATTTCACCTTGACCCAGTTTAAAAAACCCATGTTTACTTATTATTTTCTTTCCATATCAGATGAGCCAAAAGGACGCAGGAAAGATATCCTTGGTGACTATGTAAGTTTTTTAAGGAAAAAAAAACAACACATTTTTATCTATTTATTAATCTATCTGTCTGTCAATCTATCTATCGATCAACCGATTGATCAATCATTAATTTATCTGAAAATTCCCGCTGACCATTGTCACTTTAGTTTCCTGAAAAAGCATCACAGCAAGACATCAGTGACAATTAATATACATAATTCAGTTTAAGGTATTGTTAGTTATAATGAATTTTAAACAAATTTTGATATGTTCATGTATTTATATGAACAGGCAAAAGTTTCATTTTGGGTTCAGAATTTGCTATTGCAGGGTTCCTTCTAGGATTCAGGGGTATGGGGCCAATGGCACTCTTGATATTTTCTACTGGGGTCAGGTCATATTTTGATGGGCCAATATTTTGCATGGTTTCGTTTTCTTTAATTAGAAAAATGATTTTCATTTTTTTAGTAAATCACATGATGCAGTTTATAATATTCATTGTAAATAACATTAAAAGTTCTTTCTTCATTTGAGTCAATTATTTCATCTGCATTCTTCCGCTATTTAACTAAATGGATTATCCACCATTTGATTTACGGCAAAATTAGATGTTATGATGGCCTGCTTGTGAAAGATAGGTTTAATGTAGATAAGTCATAATTTTCTCCAGCTTTTACACTGAATTAAATTTGCTAGGGTGCTTAACTTTTGTGCCAGTGAGTATGTTATGGCCATTTCTCATTGCTGATGTTTTATGTTTATTTAGACAAGTTGTTTTGAAGAACAATCTGAATCATTTTACAAAGCAAACATATAATAACATGCAAATGAGAATCACTTCATGTGTATCTATCTATAGTGTGATAATTTAAAAATCACCTGAACTTCATTGCACTATCTTTATCCTGTGTGATACAGATACAATTTTTGACTTAGACAGAATTCTCACCATGGTCATAGCAAGCCATTTGACTTGAGACAGAATTCTCACCATGGTCATAGCAAGCCATTTGACTTGAGACAGAATTCTCACCATGGTCATAGCAAGCCATCTGACTTAGACAGAATTCTCACCATGATCATAGCAAGCCATTTGACTTAGACAGAATTCTCACCATGGTCATAGCAAGCCATTTGACTTAGACAGAATTCTCACCATGGTCATAGCAAGCCATGTTGTTTATGCAGATACAGATTTTGACTTAGACAGAATTCTCACCATGGTCATAGCAAGCCATGTAGTTTATGGAGATAGTTTTATTACCACTCTAATTTGTTTTGAAAAGTTCCATTTATTCTTTTCCAATGGTGGACTGCATGAAGAAAGGGAAGCATCATATACAAATTTCTGTTGGATAATATCACTTTGAATTTTCTAATTTGGATGAATTTCTGTAGAAAGGTTGCCAGCATCTTCATGAATCACCTTGTGAACATGTTTCTTTGCATATAGTGAACTGGTTATTGTTTAATGCAGTGTTAAATATGAAGTCTGTAGACAGTGCAGTACAACCAGTCTAGCTAAAATGCCATCAGTCAAAAGATTATCTCCTTAATGCACATCATGAATACAGACATAAATTCACAACCAGCAACATGACTGGTGCTGAGATGTGTGATATTTGCACCGATTATTTTGAAACTGTGCCATGTGGACGCATCATTCATATTTGAGTGGGCCATCAATAATATTTTTGCGCCTTTGGTACAAAAAACACAGACAAGATTGAACCCTGCTACTGCTTTAGTTTCAGTAATATTCTCCGGTATTTGCTTGTTTTCTCTCCAGCAATTTAATTGCAAAAACTATAATCATTTTTTTAGAAAACTAAACCATTGAATTTCATCCTATAACAGTGTATTAAAACAATAATAATTTTTTATATTATGTGCATGCAGACCTGCAAACTTGAAAATACATTACACTAAATTGAAAGACATATCCCATTAGGTCCAGTAGTCAACTATTATCTAATTTATAATTTGTATAACTGCAGTAAATAGCTGTAATATCATAATTTACAACAGATGGAAAATTACTATATATGAAACATATAAAAGAAAGAAATTTAATAAGCAGAATGAGTATATAATTTGTCTCTAAAACCTTTATGAATTTACATATATACAGTGTTCAAATGAATTTATATATATATATATATATATATATATATGTACAGTGTTCCAATGAATTTTTATATCCTGTTCAATGAATTTATATATATATATGTATATATATTTATACAGTGTTTAAATGAATTTATATACATACCATGTTCAAATGGATTTATATAATATATATATATAGTTTTCAAATGATTTTATATATATATATATATATATATATATATATATATATATATATATATATATATATATAGTGTTCCAATGAATTTATGTATATACAGTGTTAAAATGAATATATATATATATATATACACACATTGTTCAAAGGCTTATCTTCAGTACTGGATCAGTATCTATTTCAACCTTAATATTTCTTAAGTAGCAAGCTAAAAATTCGCTACAGTTAGACCTTGGTAAATGAATGTTAAAATTTAATTCACAGATATAGTGTACTAAATATATTCATATCTTAAGATGCATCCAGTCTTAGTTTTCAACATTAATCATTCCTTTTTTTAAGGTCCATATCTCAAGATGCATCCAGTCTTAGTTTTCAACTTTAATCATTCCTTATTTTAAGGCCCATATCTCAAGATGCAGCCAGTCTTAGTTTTCAACATTAATCATTCTTTATTTTAAGGCCCATATCTCAAGATGCAGCCAGTCTTAGTTTTCAACATTAATCATTCCTTATTTTAAGGTCCATAAATGGTTATCCAAAGCTGAAGAAATTAAAAATTATTTGGCCGTCAAGAAACTGAAAACTAGTGAACCAAGTGAAGTATCCCAACAAGATGAAGAGGAGACAGAAAGAAGTATATTCAGTACAATTGGGGCTGGTATGAAAGTTTTAAAATAGTCTTCTGACCCCCAGTCACTTTTTACCATTTCTTTGATATAGTAAATTATTCGCAACACATACCTGACCTGTGATAATTTCAGCCCCCCACCCCCAAATTATGAGATAAGGCAGAATTTTGTTCTGTCTATAATATCTATATATTGTTCCGTCTATATAATATATACCATATTTGCCGGCCTATAAATCGATACTTTTTGACCTGGAAGTCTGGGCTTCGTCTTATACTCCGAATCGACTTATATATGAATTATGTCATTGAAATTGCTTTACCGTAAAAAAAAAAAAAAATCAAAGTACGAAAAGTATAATGTAAAAAAATAATTATCATTTTTGGGAAGAGATCGTGTGCGAAAAAATATAGGATCCGACATGGAGAAGGATTCCGAAATATTTACGTGATTGTCAGTATTAAATTCACGTGCATCAGATGTAATTGCGCTAAAGCAGCATGCACTAGTAATATATGTTGTTTAAGTTTGCTTACATATGTGTGTAGTAGAATAGACAAGTTAGAAAACGGATAACCATGACATGGACATGGGTATTCCATTGCACATTTTTCTTATTGCATCTTGTGATCGAAATAAAAGAGAGACAGACAGACAGATTTCAGCCCTTCATGTTATTTTGCCTAATGTACCTTACTGACCCCTTTTAGCTGAAGCTTTTGTCAAAGAGAGAAAACAGTAATGAAATAGTCAATGGAAATTAAAACAATACATACCATACTCCTTCAGTTTCAAAGATATATAATTTGTATTTAAATATTCACAATATTTATATTCATATAGACTCCATTTAGTTTAAATCCCAAGATGACCATTTAGTATGCTGTGTTGTTTTTTTTTTTGTTGCAAATACAATGAACTCTATATTCCCACGAAATAAAATTACCCTTTATCAGTAAGTGCATGTACACTTCCTTTAGTTAGGCGGCATTTAGGTTTGATCTTTGCTCATGAATTCAAAGCTCTGACGCTTCTGTCGGCGAGATCAAAAGATGTCACTGGTTGAGAAACTTACATGAGCAAGCACCTGGCATTACAGGTCATTACACAGTCCTGCATACATTAACATGCTTTACAGGATCGATAACAATACCCTATGGGTAGCCTCATTTCCCTACTGGTAGCCTCACTAATTTGATCACATCTACTGCAGGTGTCAACTGGAATGACCTGGCCAAAGCTGTAGGCATATTTAATTAGAATGTAAATAACACTGCAAAGCCAGTTGGTTCTTTATGATAATGGATATAAAAACAAGAATGAACTGTTTATTCAGAGATATTAATTGATAATGGAAGATAGTAATGCTCCTGTACATGAGTAAGATCACAATCATCAGGTAACTCAACAATACATATTACAATCGTCCTGTAACCTCTCTCTCTCCAAAAGCTACAAGTAAAAACTGCTCCGAATGCATATGTTCTTACACACTGACATAGCGTTGTTTCATCTTCTCCCTCTCTCACACACACAGACACACATACACGTATTCACTAAAAACAACAAGTCTTAATCGAGTTCTTTTAGTTTTTATTGTACATATAATTTGATAATGAGGTTACTGTTGCTCTAAGAATACAAGTTGTACTTATTTTTTGACAACAGGAGTTCATATCATTGCGTACAATGTACCAATAAATAATACCTATAAATAATACGTGTACAGACCATCTTAATCATTTTCCCTAATAATCTGGAATAGCATAGTGATACCATTGATATTCATGAAACCGGAAGTTACTAGCGAAAGTGACGAAGCCAAGGTGTTGATCTGGCTTCGTCTTATACTCCGTATCGACTTATATATGGATGAAGGATTGAAAATTGACGAAATTAGCGAATTCGACTTATACTCCGCATCGACTTATAGGCCGGCAAATATGGTATATATATATATATATATATATATATATATATATCTTTCAGGTTATGGTTCTTTTCTTTTTAATTTCTCAAAATATGTCTTTTACTTATAAAAAATAGTTTTTCAGTGTGACTTGCAATAAGTACTGTAATGATGGTAAGTCTTGGGACACTATAAGTCTTAGGACTCCCTTTATTTATTTTCAAAGGTACATTTTTTTATGACCTATGAAAGTTGGGACATGAAATTAAAGCAATTTTTTCATGTACTATGTCTTGGGACACCAAAGACATTTTTTTCCCTACTGATCGATTGGCGTATTTTATCGATCATAACCTCATGTAAAACAAACATGATCTTGTTGTTTTTAAAGGACTATCATTGTGAATTATTAGATGGAAATCTTATAAATTAATATAATTTGTTTGAAAAGTCCATAAATATATTTAATTTTTCTCCGTTTTCTTATTATTTCTACCGAATTCAAATATGTATAATTCGATCAGACGATGACAAGAATTGAGCATTAGCAGTATGTTATACCCATTTAACAGTAACTTCTCCCTTTTGTGCTCTTGTTTACTATTGTCAGTTTATGCATTATTGCATTAAAATTGTTGAAAGGCACCTATATTTATGGGGGAGGGGGGTTGCCCTGTAAATGGAAATACCTAACTCATTAAAATGTGATACCAGCATGACAATAACGAAAATAGTGTATTTCAACTCTCGCATTTATTGTGAGCATGTTTACATCAAGGCATCACCGCATGTACATTGAAGATTTTACTTGTGCTCAATGATTTACATCCATTGGATTCGAAAGATAGGCACCACTGCACTAAATATCTCTAAAATATGATAAAGAAGTTTCAGAAATAATGTTTTTAAAATAAAAACTCTGTTGTAGTTTGCTATGATGTAAGCAACCTTAAATAAGTACCTGTTTACTCTACTATGGTAATCGTGCTAATATTACGGAGTAGAAGGCAATTCCACATCGAAGTACTGGCATTGCCTCCAGAGAAAATTTGCTCTTTACCCAAGCCAGTTTTAGGGTTTAAAGAATTAACTGGCCTGGATTGCTGTCAGAAAACAAAAGACATCCACCGATTATAAACAAAATCTAAAATGGAATGAATAATGTGTGGAAAATTATGATTTTGTGAAACTGAAACACAAAACTAAAATGGATTGATGATGATCTTAATCGATCTATATTCAGAATTTTAACCTATAGTACGATCATTCTTTCATGAATATATAACACTTATGTGAATTTTTGCTGGTTATGTGCTTTATATAATTAAACGTGTGCCTTTTCATATAGATTACATCACTTTGTAGGATCGTTTATTCCACTGAAAAACTATAACTCTTAAACGCATGAATCCAAATAAATGAAACAGCAATGGATGTCTAGCTGAAATGTAATCTGGAAGAATGCGATTTGGTAAAAATGAGGAATAAAACAAAATCTGCAAATAATATTTTTGGGAATAAACAAGGATATAAGTAATGCTAAGCATGATTTGCACTGTGTAAGTAATGTACACTATAGTAAGGTCTCCCTGTAAACTCTAAGCTACCCATGAATTATGAAGTATTTATTAACCTTTATTTTAAATCATGTTGGAGATATCGGAAAATATGCACATGCAAAATAATAACATAAAAACAATCATAGTAGTTTATAACAGTTGATTGACATGGTAATTGAATGAGCTGGTCACTGCTGTGTGACATATGGTGATCTTCCCAATTTTGTCTTGATATTTTTTGTGTCTATACGTTTTGGGACACAGAAAATCTAATATTTTTTACATGCATATAAGTCTTGGGTCATGAAATTTTTTTTATTTTTCATGTCCCAAGACTTACCATCATTACGGGTACTTTATAAATATGCGGAGCCCCGGGTTGCCGAGTGGTCTAAGGCACTTGTCTTTACAGATCACTGACATCTCACCTCTGTCTGCATGGGTTTGAGTATCTGCTCAGCCAATTAGGGTATGTGAGAAAGCTTGCAAGTAGCTTCCCGTGAGTCAGTGGCTTTTCATGGGGTTTTCCCACTTTCTTCCTCCACAAAATATACTGGCCATCATGTATAGCCTATCATATGCTGACAAATGGCGTTAAACCCACAAAACCAAACCAAACCTTTTAAATATGCATCCCCATTGATCTTAAATTGTCTTTATTAATAAGCACTTAAATTGTCTTTAATAATAAGCTTTGCTGCAAAATAAAAAAAATTCCATTCAGTGAAAATGTAATTCCCAGTGTTTAAGTCAATGCCAGATTTCTGGATTCTAATACCTTGTGATTTAGTATGACCTCACAAGCCAGAAGTGCAGCCAACAGTACTGTAGCAGTACTGCCGTCATAGCTGTGGATGAAATATTTTCCACGATAATTAACTGCTATAATTCAATAACAACACGTGAATGAAAGAAAATAAACAAAATTATTTTCCAATTTAGAAATATGCTTAGAAGGAAATATTACAGTAGTAGTCTTCCTTTGACATGATATACATGTATGGTATTGCAGAGATCAATCAAAGGCTTGACCAATAGTAGTCTTCCTTTGACATGATATACATGTATGGTATTGCAGAGATCAATCAAAGGCTTGACCAATAGTAGTCTTCCTTTGACAAGATATACATGTATGGTATTGCAGAGATCAATCAAAGGCTTGACCAATAGTAGTCTTCCTTTGACATGATATACATGTATGGTATTGCAGAGATCAATCAAAGGCTTGACCAATGGACCAAATCAACTTATCATTGATAAGCAAAACATCTATTCGCTGGCCAGTGTAACATTACAGAGATTTTCACTTGTTATTAAAGCGCTTCTAACACATGCTTATTGAGTTGTGCCTTAGACTTTTGGAACATATTTCCATCCATTTTCCAAATCATGTACAAATGGACTGTCTTTATTTTTAATGTAGGAAATTCAATTTTCCATGAGGAAATGAAACTAATGGCACAAGATTGAGTTTGCCTCAAGTTCTGTATGATTTTGTTTCATTCTGTGAGATCTTTTCTCATGATACGGATATCACAGGTATAACAAGGCATTGCTTAAAACTGGCACAGAATGATTTAATTATCCATAAAGTTATAAATTCCAAATCATTCTTCTCTCCATCAAGGCAAAAAGGTTGTCTTATGGCCTCTTCAAAGTGAACTTTGATCATATTGCCACATCAACATTTCTATTTTTGTTTGAGGGAATAAGTATTTACTTATAGGATTGAATGGTTGGAAAATAATTGGCAAATGTCAGAAGTCTATGTTGCGAGTTTTTTTACAGGAAGTCATGAGAATAACTTCCCTTGGGATGTTACCCTTTCCTCAGAAATAGACTCGTAGAACTCCTTAACTTCAAGGGGTCACAAGATGATAGTAATTGTATCAACAGTTTAGAAACTGTTTAAAATAATTAAATTATTGTCAGCTAGTTTTCAAATTTATTTTGTTGATATTTAACAGAATGGAGATTGGGTAAAAAGTAATTTGGGGTTAAGAGGAAAGTGTTTTTGAAAAACTTCATTATGGCTTATACAGTAAACTCTGGATGTAACGAAGTCTGAGGGACCAAAAAATCATATCATTATGTACAATTTTCATTATAACCAAGGTACAATATTATATATAACACAGGCAGGATGTTGCAATGTGTTTTATAATGTCTGACATTTCATGACATACTGTTTGGAGTTTACTGTACTCTTTTCAAGTGAATTTAATTGATTAAAACTTTAATTGATTAATCTTTAATTGATTAAACAAAGATCCAGAGAATAATATTCCTCTATATTTTGTTTGACCAAAAACCTGTTGCAGTGGAGAAAAATAAAAATAATTTTTGATAGGAAAAAATGTGACCTGTATAAAGATGTTATGGAGAAGAAGAAACAAAATTACTGTGAAATAACCCACTTAGGACTGAAAGATCTAGTGTCTGTCAGGCTGGGAAAAGTTCAGAAATTTACTTTCCCAGAATTATACATAAAGCATGAAGATAAATAAGCTCTTTCTGAAATTTCAGTAAAGAATTATTATTTTTTTTAAAAAGAGAATGTAAAAGTAGTAGTAGAAAAAATAAAAGAAAAAGAAGATAATTTTAAGATTTGTCCAATCCTGCCACTTCTGATATAATGGTACAAAACAAACTTGCACTATGCCAACTTCAGGTTATAATAAAAATCCTTATTGGCACCCACCTTTTTGCAAAAACCAGGGAACATAGTATTCTACTCAATAACTTTCAAGCCATCTGAGATTAGGGGATGAAACTTGGTATACTTATACACCATGATTGGAAGGTGTGTTGCATACTATATTTGGGGTCTTATCTTTAAGATCAAAGTCTTGGTTCAGTATTCCAAGTTTTGCATGGTACATTCCTTTCCACTCTATAACTTTAGAGCCATTTGCGATTAAGCGATGTAACTTGGTTTAAATGTACATCATCGATGGAAGGTGTGTCACATACTACATTGGAGGTCCTGTCTGTAAGATCAAGGTCACATGTCAATATTTTAGGTTTTACTTATATTTTATAGCTGGAGACCTGTTTAAGATAAATGGATGAAACTTGGTATACATATATATTGTAACTAGAAGATGTGTTGAGTTCCACATTTGGGGTCCTATCGTTAAGATCAAGGTCACATGTCAGTATTCTACATCACAGACCTGGACCAAACTTTGTGGATTGCTTGCACCTGAGGAAAGGAAGGAGCCTATTGATTTTGGAGCTAAAAGCTCCAGGGTCAAGGTCACTGTAACTGAAAAATGAAAAATGGTTTCTGCACAATAGCTTCCATTCTCAACCATGTATCTTCACCAAAGCTCAGGCACGAAGTAATTGTGCAGTAAGAAAGAAACCTATTGATGTTGGGTTGGAAGGTCAAAGGTCAAGGTCATTGACTAAAAGAAGACAAATGGTTTTTGCATATTAACTTTAGTTCTAGACCATATGTCATGTCCAAAGTTTGTATATGGCTTGCTTTTAAGGTAAGAAAGACCCTTTGAGTTTGGGGTCAAAAGGGCAAAGATCAAGGTTTTTGTGACTCAACAAAATAGGCTTTGCACATTAACGTTTGTTCTAGAGAAAGTTCCTTGACCAAACTTTGTAGATGGCTTTTACTTAGGGTGAGAAAGAAACCTATAGAGTTGGGGGTCTAAAGGTCAGAGGTCAAGGACATGGTAAGAGTAATAAGAAAATAATAGTTGCTGCATTGTAGGTTTAGTTCAAGACTACATACCTTGACCAAAGATCAAGGTCAGTGAGACCTGTTGATCAGTAATTTCCAGAATCAACCAACCCAGTTAACTCCTGCATAGAGACTATTACAATTGAACTAAATCAAGGTTAAAAAATTTTTGCAATTATTTATCATCACTTTAGGCTTATATCACAGTTTCTCATGAACTTCTCTTTCAGATCAGTGCTGTATACAGTGACTGGAGCTGTCTAAAATTGAACCTATCAATCTGAATCTGTACTGGCAAACTCGTGTTGAAGACCATCCATGACGAAAAATTACCTTTGTAAAAAGCCATCTTTCTGTGAGTGATAAAGTTAAGTGAAGTAATTCACTTAATTTGGAATGGCCACCTATCCTGTATGGCAGGAACTTTTGATTTCTGTTGGTTATTGACTAATTTCATGGCAATTGTAATTGCAGGGTAACCCAGAGGTTTGAAAATAGCCAACAATGTATATGAATTTCATCCTGATTAGAGTTATTTATTGCCACCGATGTAGCTATACCTCATATGTTGCAATATAGTTTTTGTTGCAAAACGTATCACCATACATACTTTGTATTAATTTTATGTGAACATCTTATAATGAACTTATTTTGTCATAACAGTTGATTACTACTCTATTTACAATCCAATCATTTGAACCAATGCAGAGTGCATTTCATTGTTAACACCAGCCATATCGCTATACAAAAATTTTAAACCAGTCTTTGACACCATGAACTTCATTTACTTGCAGGAGTCAGTAAGTTTACAAACTTATATGTGTATTACCACATTTGATTCTTTTATTGTATCATACATATTGCAATACAGGGGTGGCAATACAATACATCATACTGCAATGAAAATGGTTATTTTCGGATATCATCACAGAATAAACCTTACTGGACCTTGTACAAAATAAAAATGCACCATGTAAGTGTAAACCTAAGATTTTACTCAGTATCACTCAGAAGTTTGACTACATCACTGAATTTAGCCAAGCCACTTGTGTTATGTTGTTTTAGGTCCTTTTTTCATTGTTCTTCACCATTTTGGAAATGGTTCACTATAATGTTCCATGTCAAGATGAGGTGAAGTTAGATTGATACTGCTTTAACTCTTTAATCATCTATTATGGAAATTTGAAAACTAATGAGAAAAATCCACATTTTAGACAACATTTTGTTGTATAAATTTACATGGTTAAAGACTTATGTAGATTTTTAGAATATTGGTCAAGAGTAGCAAAGTTTTTTAAAGTATGAAGATCTGTCATATTTTTCCTATCACATTTTCATCTCACCTTAAGTATCAGCTTGCTGTATGTTACACAAGCTAGTGTGTGAATTTCTTTAAGGGTGTAGGATATGACAGACCTGTTTTACTATTTTGCTTGTTTTAGCTTGTTTCCTTGTGCTGTTATCTGAATTTGTTCTGCATTTATTTATGAACACACTTTAACTACATGACTGAAATTAGTAGAAGCCTTACCAGTTTGGCTTATAAATTGCTGTTGTACAAGTCTACACACAGTCAACAGCCAAGGCCATATGAAGCACCAGTTTGGTTTATAAATTGCTGTCACTAGTAATTCAGAATCATATAAGTTTAAAACTAAGCAGTAGAGACTGTATGAAGCACCAGTTTGGTATATAAATTACTGTCATTTGTAATTCAGAGCTTTACAAATCTAAAAATAGTCAGTAGCCAGACCATATGAGGCTGAATAGAAACAGAACTGTTGACATCAACACTAACCAGGTGGATGGTTACTGGCAATAGCACCTCTGCATTTTGAGCATGGGATGCAATAGTTGGAATGCTGTGTCATGGTGCAAAAGCATACATCATAGACAGATCATACTTTGTTGCAAAATTATACATCATAGACAGATCATACTTTGTAGCAAAAGTATACATCACAGACAGATCATACATTATGCTTTGCTTCTTAATTATAACTAGGCCTGGGTTGTTTATTCTAAGGTCAAACTTTCTGTTGGGTTGGTCGTAATGGAGACAGTCACTGTGGTCTTTTTCATGTGACATGTGAACGTTATTTAATCAGGAGGAACCTCTTGTTTATAGAACATGATTAATAAGTTATAGTTTGTGTACAGGAATAAGTCAAGATATTATCCTAAGACAGGGTGCTGAATAGCATGGTAAGAATGGGCTTACTGTATGTTTTTACAGTATAATTCCATGACTGGCTTTTTCATAATTATATATGAGAGAGAGAGAGAGAATATTGTTGGAGAATTGTTGCAGGCTTTTGTTCTCTTTATTATACAAAAATCAACTCCCGACCAACATCAATGAAGTTTAGTGCAAGTTATATGTATTTGTCATTTTTTTGTGTTTACATTTTGGTTTAGCGTGCAAATTTTGTGAAAATTCGATTAAAGATCATGAATATGTTCCAATTTAAATTTGTACATATTACATAGTGAGAACTGTCTTATGTCTAGCAATCTATGAACCTCACTACCTCAGAGTTAGTCAAGTTAGCACTTTTGGTGTGATTAAACTGTCATGGTGTCAGACCATCGGTGAACCTCACTATCCTCAACAGTGTTATTTCATTCAGGTCATAATGTTGTCAGTACATTATGATTGCACCTCGATTTCTTTAAAAAATGACTACTTCTTATGGAAATGTCTTCTTAGGAATAGTCCAATTTAATCCCAAGAAATTATTTCTTTATCCCTTGCCAATGAAGATATGTTGAGATATAGTATGTTTTTACGTGTGCTTTGTTCATTCATAAATTCACGAGTCCATGTGTTCATTATGCCCTCAATATCTTGGACCCTATGTAACCTACACTCATTAAAATTGCCATGTATATGCATTTAAAGGAGAGTAACTCAGCCATACCAAAACTAGGTCACTGTGATCTCATTTTAATGCTTGAGTGACTTTTTTATTTTCAGCCCTTAATATCCTGGACAACATCTCATCTACACTCATGCAAATTGGTGTGTAGGCAGATCTCAGTTTTCACACATGAGCAACATTTTTATTTTAACTATCTGTTTATTACACCCTCAATATCTTGGACCCTAGTTCACCTACACTCATGAAACTTAGTATGTGGATGCATGTCAGGGCAAATAACCCAACCATACCAAGACTAGATCACTGGGCCTAATTTTCACATTTTTGTGCCTTTTGTATTTTTAGCTAATCTATTCATTTCACACTCCATATCTGGACCCTATTTCACTTTCATGAAATTTGTTGTGTGAATGCATCGCTTAAGGAGTAACTCGAGCATACCAAAACTCAGTAACTGTCACGCAAGTTTCATACTTGAGTGATTAATTTATTTTCAACTATTTGTTGATTGCACCCTCAATATCTTGGACCTTATTTCACCTACATTCATGAATATTGGTATGTGGATGCATCTCAAGGAGAGTAACTCGACCATACCAAAACTAAGTCACTAATTATCACACTTTTGTGACTTTTGTATTTTCAGCTATCTGCTCATTACACCTCAATATCTTGGAATCTGTTTCACCATTACTCATGAAAATATGTATGTAGAGGCATCTCAAGGAGCGTAACTCAGTCATACCAAAACTAGGACACTGTGACCTAATTTTCATGCTTGAGTGAAGTTTGTATTTTCAGTCATTTGTTTGTTACATCCTGTGTATCTTTAATTTATTGCATTTAGACTTTGTTTTGACCCTACACTGATGAAACTGTGGATGTTGATGCTCTTACTTTCTCCACATGGTGGCTCATTTGTTAGCTTAGATTCAACTAGTGTGTAGCAGCAGTTTTGAGTTCTTTCTGTGAGTCATCTGTCTTGGCATATCTCTTGCAAGACCCTTAACTCACATTGCTTTGGCATAAATCCTCCATCCTAGTCTGTATATTGTTGGTTACTCCAGATGCACTTCAGTTGGTTGGGGGATTTTGTGTTTATGAGTAAACACCTTTTGGGTTTGGGGGGGGGGGGGTCAGTGAGGTTAGTCAGCATTTTTGGGTAGGTTTTGGTGTTTTTATAATAGGTTTCCAGTAATTGGTGTTGTGATTAGCAATAATTGAAGCAAGCTAGAGCAGTACTCTTTGTCTAGCAAATCTGCATCGGTGTCATGTCTTATTTCCAACTTATACATTGTTATTATTCATTTACTTATGATATTGTAAATTAATATTTTTGGGTGGTGTAGTACAAATTTTGTTTCATACAGGTAAGGACAAGACTGTAAAAATACTTATGTTATGAAACCACTTTTTTGCTCTGTAACCCATGTGCTATCATTTTGAACTAACACCAGACACTGTTGTTACTTTGTACATTTTAATTCTGTTGACTTAGATTCTTCTCAAGTTACTATTTTCAATATCTAGGTAATGATTTGGACATGAATGACAGATATTATTTAAAAATGTGTCACCTAGTCATAATTCTATGTTGATCTCAAAATACTGATAAATTATAGCTGCATTTCCTTCCAAAATCAGTATCGAACCAAAATTATGCCATTGTTCTTTGTATGGGTAGTTTTTAAATATCATTTATATCTGACTTCCAAAATCCACCCAGCTTGTCCCATATTGTGCTAGTTATCTGTATATGGGAATTCTATATGATTGTTCATTAACTTTAGAGAGAACTTATGACTTTCTAAGACCTTATGTCCTTCTAACTTGTGACTTTATGTCCTTCAACTAATGACCTTATATAAAGGACACTCAAGGAACCAAAAGCATCTGTGTTTTTTATGACTTTGATACAGCCCTTTAGGCATACACTAAAACCTGTCTTGTAAGACCACTGCCATGAAAGAAAACCCATCTTGCAAAATTACATTTTTGGTGCACTGATTCATGAATTATATTTGTTCTGGCCTGTAATGAGAGACCGCCTGCCTCAAGAGACCACTTTTTGTTGGCAGAAAGAGTCATCTCTTTAGACTAAGACTGCAATGTTTACATGTGTAAATGACTTAGTATAGTTTACTGCCTGTAAATGTTCATGAAATCAGTAACTGTGTAAACAAACATGCACATGGTACATCAGGTATTATCAGCATGCACTTTGTCAATGGCTTACATATAAATTGTTGTCAGCTGTAAGCACAATGTGCAGGTCAGGGAAAGGGTTGAGTTTTGAATTGGTTCGATTAAACAGAATCATTTTGGTTATTTTATACTAGCTACACATGTAGAAATGTTTTGTAAATGTTTGCTTCCTTAAGTTCTATTGTTGTAGTTTTAGTTCCTGAATAATTGTTTTCAGTATATGGCTACACTGTACAATGTACACTGTACTGTACAGTATCTTTCCTAGAGAGTAGATATATAGAATCCTTCATATGCATTGGTGTGGGAAAATTCCACCTGAGGATCAGAATTTTGTGTTACACACAAGTCTTAGCCAAGTGCCTGATGCAAAATTCTGATCCCTAGGGTGGAATTTTTCTGTTCAACACCGATGCATAATAAAGGATTTGTTATCTCGCAGAAGATATAATCACAATGGCACCTATTCATTACAGATTAAGCATGACAAGGACAAAATATGTATTAAAAATGTTTCCATATTTAAAAAAGAGGTATAATGTTTGGTTTATACTGAAAATATTTGTATAAACTTGGAAATTTGACTAAAACACAGCAATAGAATAATAGCGGACAATTGTAATGTCATGTCTATGATGACATGATACAAACAAATCAAATGGTGATATGCCAATCAAAAAAATTTGATATGTGATGTAAGATAACAGTCATTTGATGAAAGAGATATTCTTCATGGTGTTCTACACTGGAAAACACAATTATACATATATAGGAATGTGAGAAATCAGCTGTTCATACTGAAGATGCTTGTACAAGATTTGAATGTGTATTATTATATATTTATGATATCAAATATTCAGGCAGATTACTTTCATTTGAGGAAAGTTTGGCATTTGTAATTGGCTTTTTTGCAAAGTTTTTACAAAATATTTAATTAGGAAAGCTTAGAATGATTTTGTACTGTTTTCAGATTTATCAAAACTAAGGTCATCTTTGTGAGATTGGGAACTTTAAATTAAATTTAGATAAATTGGTTCAATTTCCAGTAAATGTAATAGTCACAGCTAGAATTAATAATCTTTCATTTCATTTTATGTGTCTGATGTATTTCACCATGTTTAGTACATCACATAATTATATGTCATGTTCTGATTGGCTAACTTTGATCTAGGACAGTATGCATTTTCCCTTGACTACCTGACTGATCATTATAGTCACCTGTTCCAGTGAGCACAATTACCATGCAGCAACATCATATGATATCACATTATGTCACGTGAAATACAAAAATCTATTATTGCCATCTCCCTTGGAAACTGTTCTCCTATGGTAGGATACAGAGCTCACCATTGGCTCCAGCAGTATACCCACCAGACATTACTGTAGGAGAATGGTTCCCTCAAGAGATTGCAATAATAGAATAATATTGTACCCCCATCTGTAAACTGTATAAACTCAGCTCTGTTGTCACATAACTGTGAAAGCAGTTTAGGGTCATTGCTGTTAATTCTACTTCTGATTTCAAGCCAACAGCATACACTGTGATGTGCTGGAACAAAATGCATCAGCCGGTCAAGGTTTTTGCATGTGCATTATACACAAGCAGATATTGTGTCATTTTGCATGTGCATTATACACAGACAGATATGGTGTCATTTTGCATGTGCATTATACACAGACAGATATTGTGTCATTTTGCATATGCATTATACACACAGATATGGTGTAGTTTGCATGTGCATTATACACAGACAGATATGGTGTAGTTTTGCATATGCATTATACACAGACAGATATGGTGTAGTTTTGCATGTGCATTATACACAGACAGATATGGTGTAGTTTTGCATGTGCTTTATACACAGACAGATATGGTGTAGTTTTGCATGTGCTTTATACACAGACAGATATGGTGTAGTTTTGCATATGCATTATACACAGACAGATATGGTGTAGTTTTGCATGTGCATTATACCCAGAGAGATATGGTGTAGTTTTGCATGTGCTTTATACACAGACAGATATGGTGTAGTTTTGCATATGCATTATACACAGACAGATATGGTGTAGTTTTGCATGTGCTTTATACACAGACAGATATGGTGTAGTTTTGCATATGCATTATACACAGACAGATATGGTGTAGTTTTGCATGTGCTTTATACACAGACAGATATGGTGTAGTTTTGCATGTGCAGATATGGTGTAGTTTTGCATGTGCATTATACACAGGCAGATATGGTATGGTTTTGTGTGTGCATTATACACAGACATATGGTATGGTTTTGTGTGATTTATACACAGACAGATATGGTGTAGTTTTGCATGTGCTTTATACACAGACAGATATGGTGTAGTTTTGCATATGCATTATACACAGACAGATATGGTGTAGTTTTGCATGTGCTTTATACACAGACAGATATGGTGTAGTTTTGCATACGCATTATACACAGACAGATATGGTGTAGTTTTGCATGTGCAGATATGGTGTAGTTTTGCATGTGCATTATACACAGGCAGATATGGTATGGTTTTGTGTGTGCATTATACACAGACATATGGTATGGTTTTGTGTGATTTATACACAGACAGATATGGTACAGTTTTGGTGTTTGTATAAGGTTAATATGAAGTTGAAATCATTTGACAGTGTGTGTGTGTGTGTGTGTGTGAATTATAATGTTAATATTATGTACAGCCTATGAGATTAAGCCTCATTCCTGCCCACAAATTCTGATGTTCAAGTGGGATTTCCCACACCAGTGCATATAATGGATTATTTTTCTCTCATTTCTAATCAGAAAGATGTGATGGAGAAAAGATGGCAGATCATCGGTGTAGGTAAATGAAAGACAGTACTTTCAAAAAGATTTTGCATCATTAAATAGAACATCAAAAATTTAGCTTACAAGAAAGAATTTGTTTTAAACAAGAATGTCTGGCTATAATCAGGAAATTTTTTTTTTTCAGTATTAAAAACACTAAAAACATTGCAGACATTCATGATGTCATTAGCATAACAATATCATCTGCAGCTGAATGCACTCATGGAGTAAGTGTATACCACATGACTTTATCACATGGGCAAAATGTGTCGCACTTATATAGGAATGAGAGAAATATGTATCCATGTATGAAGACATCATTAGATTATGTATCTGAGTTACCTGGTGTGTGGGTGGGTGGGTGTGTGTGTGATAAATCTTTATTATCTCAGTCATTTATGTGTATTGAAAGTTTGTTTAATGTCTGTGATACATAGGTATGTTTGTTTATATTATATAATTTTGTTTAAGTTGCATGATTTACAGTAAAATTTTTATATCTATCACAAATACATGGTTCTTAATTTACATTCAGATGTGTCCTTTTTGATTTATATATATATATATATATATATATATATATATATATATATATATACACACACACAGAGTAAAACCCCTCAAAACCAAACCCTTAGTATACCAGAATCTTTATAAGATCAAAATTTGGGGGGGGGGGGGCCCAAATATTTCTTTCTTCAATATCATTATTTTTATTTTCCAGTAAACTGAAATTCCCTCTACTCTAAAAACTGAAACAAATTTTGATCCTAAATTTCAATTTTACACTTTTAAAAAAAAATCATAAAACTGAAACTCACTTCAAACTTGGAAATGTATTTTAGCTGCTCTTATTCTTGACTCGTGCTGGACCAGATTATTTACGGTTAGCAAACACTATAGTAGGCTTATCAGTGAGAAAATATCCCAAGGGCATATATGTGTGTATATATATATATATATATATATATATATATATATATATATATATATATATATATATATATATATATATATATATATATATATATATATATATATATATATATATATATATATATAATGACAAAATAATTTATAACTGTGCAAATATAAAAGAGTTTCCCAACATTTCGAGCTAAACAAGCTCTTCATCAGGGGAAGAAACAATTTACATCCACAAAACAAACACCAAACACAAAAGCCAAGAAAAATTCTTGACTCCTACATGTTTAAATGACGGAGAAATAAACAAGAAGAGGATAAACAATACAAGAAAGAAAGAAGACAAAATTAACAAATGGTCTAAAACGGGTAAACTACATATCTATGTTATGCTGCCATTAGCCCAACAAAGTTGTGTAAAAATAATTCAAAGTGTTTATCATACGTATCACGCAGAGTACCAAAGTGTTTTGACCTAATTCCAGGCTTTGAACAAAGGACTGACACCATGCGCAGCAATAAATCAATGCCATTATTAAAATGTGCAAAGGAAATTATGTCCTGGTAAAGTTATGCATTGAGGTGCTAAGAGAGTATGTAGCAGGATAATGAACAAGAGTTCAAATAATAATAATAATAATAATAATGACAATAACTACAACAATAAGAACAATAATAATAATAATAAAAATGATGATAATAATAGCAATAATAAAAATAAGAAGATGAAGAAGAAGAAGATTACCAATAATACATGTAAAGAATTATGGAATATTTACTTGGGTAAATATAATCGCAAAAATGTGTACATCTGATAAACTGATGCCTGGCTGTAGTTATGATAAGATTGCAATAGGAAGGTTAGACTTTTTCATTTAGGTTAAACTCCCCATGAGTTTTCAATTTAAGTATCCAGTATCGTTCCTTACATGTGGGTTCTATATCGGTCCAGCCCAGGTTAGAATCAATTGGTAGGGTCTTGAGGGACTCAACTGAATGCCCAGTCTGATTGTAGTGGTTGGTGAGTTTCGCTTTGATTTTGTTGCGAATGTGGCTTTTGTGGTTATTCATTCGTTTTCTGAAATCAACAGTTTTGCCTCAGATCTTGCATGTTAGAAGATAGATTACATTTTTGGTTCGGCATCCTAACTTCTGATTGATAGTGTAGCCAACTCCTTTCGTTGAACTTCTGAACAATTTGGTCTTGGGCATATGTTTGCAAATTAGGCAATGCTTGTCTTTGCAGCAATATGTGCCTGAATCTGTGGTCTTGTTTGAAGTTACCTTGGCATGTACCAGATTGTCCTTCAGGTTTTTAGGTCTACGGTATGCAACCATCGGAACTTCTTGAAATACGTTCTTCAGATGTTCAAAGGATTCAATCTGGTTCCAATGCTTCAGAATTATCTGTTGTAACTTTGGGGTATCAGGGTGGAAAGTAACCATGAATGGAATGTGTTTGTTGGTTTTCTCGGTTTTATATTTCAGGAAGGTTCCTCTATCGAGGAGTCTAGTTTTGTTAATAGCTTCCTCAATGTAGCTATTTATGTATCCTCTCCTTCTAAGGTGCCCCTTGAGCTCTCAGAGTCTCTTTTCAAACGTAGCTGGATTAGAGCATATGTCTTTGGTCCAAACACACATACCATAAAGAAGATTTTTTATTACGTGCTGGGGGTGGCAGCTGGTTGGGAGTTGATACTGGTGAGAGTCGGTTGGTTTAGAATACAGGTCAGTTTCTATGTTCCCCTCCAGGAGGGTAGATTGAGTATACAAAATGATGTTTGACCTGTTTGATGACTCTGATGTAAATTTAATTGTAGGATGGAAGTTATTGGCAAATTCAAGAAATATTTTGAAATTGTCACCCATTTCAATTGATTTTGATTCTATGTCATCAATAAATCTGCACCAGCTTAGAGGTCTATAGGGTGCCTCGTTGAAGAGCTTTTGCTTGAGTCTTCCCATAAATACATTGGCATACGAAGGTGCCATTTTAGTGCCCATTGCAGTTCCATTATTTTGTAGGAAGTGTTGGTTGTTGAATTCAAAATTGTTAAACTTAAGAACATGTGTTAAGAGTTTGACCAAATAGTATGTAGGTGAGGATGGATCAGGTGAACCGTCCCATGCTTTGTTGCAGGCTGTGATACCTTCGTCGTGTGGGATGTTGGTGTATAAGGAACAGACATTCATAGTTACAAGGAGAGTGTTATCTGGAAGGTTAGTTTTCAGTGTTTTGTTGAGATAGTCCGTTATATCTTGGACATATGAAGGCATTTTTTTCCACGAAAGGCCAAAGGTGATAATTGATAAATTCAGAAATTTATTCAGTGGGATAGTTGTTTCCGGAAATTATTGGTCTCCCCAGATTCCCTTTATTGTGTATTTTAGGGAGTAAATAAAATCTCCCTGGTTTGAATTCAACTGGTAGGAGTTAAGTCAGTGTTTTGTCATCAATGTGACCTGTGGTATGCATGTCTTTTAATGTCTGACACAAGATTTCAGCATGTTCAGCTGTTGGGTCATGATTGAGCTTGTTGTAGAATCTCTCGTCTGAAAGTTGTCTGTTTGCCTTAGCAATGTAGGTAGACATATTCATGACAACAATGCAGGATCCCTTGTCCACTGGCTTGATAACAATATCTTCTGTCTCGTGCAGTTTTTTCAGTGACTGTCTTTCCTGTCGGGTTAAATTGTCCTTTTTGGTATTGCTCTGTTCATGCGAGTTAATGTCATTTTTCACTGCTGACAAAAATGCCTCTGGAGCTGGAACTCTACTAGGGGGTGGAACATAATTGCTTTTTGGGCAGGATCTATGAGATTCATCGTTACTGACATTGTATTGTCCAGCATCGTCACTAAACTTTTCCTTGAGTCTCATTCTTCATGCAAAACTCACAAAGTCTTCTTTCAATTCCAGTACATTGTACATTTTGGGGCAGGGACAAAAGTTGAGGCCCTTGGAGAGAAGACGTGTCAGAGTCAGACAACTGAACCAATGACGGGTTTATGACAGTATTGATATTCCGGTTTGCCTAAAGTTTTTTCCTGCGAAACTTTCTATTCTTTTTCTTTTTAGTTTCTTCTGTGAAGGAACCACATTTGGGACTTCTCTGTATTATATGATCTCTACAAAATTTGCTGTGTTGTTTGTCCGAAAGTTGCCTTTTTAGGCTTGTTAAAAATGTATATATATACACACACATAGTGAAACCCCCTACATTACAATGGTCAGGGTCCACTAGTGCCATCATGTTGTGTACTGTATCGTGCTATATCAAAACAAGTCAGCTTAAGAAACTATTGCATGCCTATCCTCCTGGATATGCAAGAGGGGGGGGGGGGGGCACTAAACTACAGACTTCAGTGCCACAGTAACCAACTTAAATTGATGTATATTAAACAATATTAAAAACAGAGATTACATATTTGATACATGTATATAATTTTTTACAGAGAATCGCGCATTGGTACAAGCATGAATAACAAACTTGGCAGCTGGATAGTGTAAATAATTGAAGTGCATGTGTACTCACCAACCAATCTCATGGTATCCTTAACAGTAATTCCATCGAAAATGTGCACAAAGAAGCATAAATTCCATTTGAATCCAAATACTCCATTTCTTGCAAATAAACTCGCAATAGCTTATGAAACACTATGTAGTATATTTTCTGAAATATTTATATATGCTGGACAATGGACATGTCCAACAGGACTTATTTTTACCCAACCCCCAAAAATGACAAAATTGGACATTGGGTGTGTCTTTAAGAAACTTGTATTTACCCTTTTAAAATACTTTAACTGAAACTCATATACAGGTATTGATATCGTAATGTACTCGAGACAAACATAGCAACAAATGTGGAATAACCATTTGATTTCATGGGTAAAAGGAGATCTGCAAACAGTTGAGTCATTCTCTGAAGGACAGAGGAAAGAATAAATGAAATAAGCCCATTATTGATTCATATATATATAGTCATGACTAATACTATGACTTTGCACTACTGCACAGCAAAAATGGTGAGTAGCATCTTTGATTATACCAGTAAATTCCTCCACCACTACAACTTAAATGGTTCTGTTCCAGTTGGCATCCAAGTTTAGTACATGTATAACAGTAATCTAAGCATTACAATGACAAGTGGTCTGTGTATAACAGTGATTTGAAGCTGATGTCTGCATTTCTGACTACATTTTAAGGAAATAAAAAGGACTGAGTCAGAATTTAAGCATATGGGTATAGTCATATGATGACTTCAAAACTTACATGAAAGACATAATGTGGGGATTTATTTATATTAATGGAGTTAACTGAAGTAACATCGGGGGGTAAGGGTACATGTATGTGGCAGTAACCAAAACAAATGTACAACAGAAATCATTGAAATTTCCACACAAGTATCTTTATAGAAAATATCTCATTCCACTTATTAAGAGATATACACTGAAGATAGAGTTCATTCTTTGTTAAAGGTCCAATTAATTATCAGCCGCTGGTCATTTGATCACATGACAATTAACTGACAACATGGCCAGGCAACGTTCATGAAAGCAACTTTGATTTGATTGTTAATAAAGCAGCATTGGATAGTAAGTTGTAACAACTGTTTGCTGTGGGACTAATGTTGATGATTTGCAATTACTTACAGTATTGGGTAGGTAACTTAATTTATCAATTTGGGTGATGAACTTGATTCAACAATGGCATCGTTTAGTGGACAGGTGCATATGCCTTTTGATTGAGCAGGCATTGGTGGACAATTGTTTGCCCTGTATTTCACAGCAGTTTACACAATGCATTGAAGATAAATACAAAGAAGAATTATTAGTGTTATTGTTGATGGTTCAACACAAACTAGGTCAAGCTGACATCTTTTAAAAAATAAGCAGTCAACAAAGTACATTGGCGGACTATTGACATTTTTCAATGAACATTCACAAATAGAAAAACTTTTAACATCTTTATTCATTTAAACAAAGACAAACCTTTTCTTGAAGCATACAAGACATCTCACCAGATTAATAAATCGGCACTTATTTACTCTGTCAATAAAATTTAGTGAGAAATTAGTGAAAAGGTTGTACAAATTCATGAACCATGCCACAATTGCCGTATTTTGCAGACATGTCAGTCAGATCAAAGGTTTTGAGTGGCACATACTCTGAGAATCCAAACATCAGTCACATTATACTTAAAATCTCATTATATTAAATTGTCTTTGATTTGTTTATTCATTAAACTGCCAAATAAGCACCTTAACAAAGTAAAATTCAAAGGTCACTAGATCTAGTTTACACATTGTTTCTTTGTCAGACTACAGACTATAGAGGTGTTGCCAACTAAGCTGGTCATCATGTTTTCCCAATTGTTTAAACACTGTAGCCACAAAGCACAAGACAGAAGAGGTGTGAAAGCTGATCTCTTGACCTTATAAAAGCTCTACAATTGAACGATTGCCCAAAGGTCTGTACTATATACATTACAACAGTTTCTCACACCACATCATTTTTAACTATGTTGCATCGCAGTATGTCTGCAAATCATGCCTTTAGAACAAAATATGTGAAGCCTAAGCCTGAGTTAAGAAAAAATGATACCAGCAACAACAAATAACTTTTATTATCATCCTCCAAAACTTATTTGGGGACCTGATCAAATAAAACTTCATCATTTGACTTTACTGGAAATGCATGTCAATTAGGCATTATGTATTTTTGAGACAGTAAGCCATCTTGTTGTCATTTAATAATAAATTTTTAAAAACAGTAGATTGGAATAGAATCCTGTTGTTGGGTGTAAATCTGTAGTATAGTTTTCGGAAAGAAAAAATTTGCTTTTAAAAATAAACAATTAGTTCCAGAGGAAACCAGTTAATCATGGAAACATAATACTAACACTAAAGCAGCAGCAAATCTGGAACTGAAAATAACACATTTTCCAGTACATTTAGAAATTGGGTATATCAATGTGGTCTTTTTTGTCACAAATTGTTATATCCCTTTTGAATGTGTTTATATTACATTTCACAAATATATGGCCACCATGTTAATTTTCAGGAAACAATGTCCAGCAAGAGTCATTAGATTTTCAGGATCCCTGTTGCTAATAATATAAGTTCATCAGATGAGCTTTCATTCTTGGCTTGGAGGAATTTAAATCCTTCCATGCTCATGGCACAGTGTCCTTTCTGTTTTATCAAATATAGTTTGTGTTGCTAAAAATAATAACAAACTTTATGGTCTTACAAAAAAATTAGTTAGAAGGTATATGTTCAATTTTTATGTCAAGGAAGGCAACTCAAATTTAGGTAAATGATTAGACTTTGTAATAGTTATCTCCCTTGGATATTGTTTCACAGATGATCGTACAACAATAGCAGAAAATGCTTTTAAAAGAAATCACAATAAGTTCTCAAATAATGTTTAAAATGATAATATAAATTCTGTAGTGACATATAAAGAAAATAGAATTACAAAATATATTATAAAGATTATTTAGGCAGTATGTATACAATAATAAAAGGGACCATGAATAGCAATATCTCAAGAGTCCCGTTCTTCTATCTGTTCTTGTGTAAATTAGTATCAAGTCAACCCTCTCAGCCATCAAACTCCTCAGTACTTTGATTCCATGAGGATTTATTAGCCTAAGGTAAAATCCTGCAAGTACATAATAATACAGTGGTCCCTCACATTAAAACCCCCTCAGTATGCAACTGCATCTCTTATAACACCAGTATGGTCATGGATTCGATTAAATGTACCAAATTTGTTTTATCACTGCAACATAATTTGTTTACCTTTATTGTAGTTCTTTTCTCATGAGAACCAATTATCGTGTGGTTTCACATCATTAAATACTGTATTTGTGTTTGATTTTAATGCACTATTAAGACACAACCTTGTTGAAACTTCTCTCAGAATAAGGCTACCTCAATTATAATGTCACTTTTGTGGCTCACATAAACAGTGTTATAATGAGGGAACACTGTACTGTATTAGCCTGTTGATAATTATGCACACTAAATTGTAAAGAGCATGAACCCAAATCTGCCATCATATAATGCAGCACCAGGTCAGGTTGTATGTTAATTCTACTGATGATTTAATTTAAAAGCAAACAGTTTCGATCCTGATCTGCTTGCACATCATGGGACATCAGATTTTTGTCAATTTTCTGTGCAGTTGGGTACACTGTATACAGATGTAAATATGGTGTGTACAATGCTCCTTTTGTATAACATTATTCATTGGAGTCATAAAAGTGACCCATGATACTGGGGCCCCAGGTGGTCAAGTGGTCAGAGGTGCTCACCTTTACAGATCACTCGCACACCTCACCTCTGTCCTTGCAAGTTTGAGTCTTGGCTTGACAAACATGAGTATGTGAGAAAGCTTGCCAGTAGCTTCCCATGGGTCAGTTGTTCTTCATGGGATCTTCCGAGGTTCTTTTTCCACCAGATATACTGGCTGCCATGTATAGCCTATCATGTGCTGAAAAATGACGTTAAAACCCATACAACCAAAACCAAAACCCGATGATACAAGTGAGGGAGCCATATACTGAGGGATGTTCCAATAATACTGTAACCAATAGTACATTAAACCATAAATATGGAGCATTTAATATTGTGAAATCATTCTAACTGGTTCTCATGAGCCAACAACTAACAGTAAAATATAGTGAAATTAATAAAGTAGTGATAATAAAATAAAATAAAATTTGACTAATGTGATGTTATAAGAGTGACAGCAGTATACAGATGTTCTATATTGTGAGGTACAACTGTATTTCAGATAGTTATGGGAAGACTTTTTTTGGTGTACTTTTAGTTTATTCATCTCTTTCTTTAATTTGTTCTGCAGACTTCCTGCTGTGGTTTCAGTTTAGTACTTGAGAAAGATGCAGGATGCCTTAGTAAAGGTAGAGAAACCAATAAAATAATTGTGAGAGGATTTTTTTTTTAAGTTATAGGAAAGCAAATATGTCTGGGAAATTTTAATTAAGTGTGTAATATTGATTCTGGTAGATTTCACTTCACAGACTCATTTGTGTGGGTTCCTAATTAAGGAAAGAAACAAGAAGAAGATTTAGTCTAAAAAAGAGAAACCTAACATATTCCAAACAAGATGTTTTTGTCGTAGTTTAGAAAGGAAAATGTATCTAAAAATTGTCTCTTTGCATTTGATTCTTATCATTCTCAGGTTTAATTTATCAACATTGTCTTGTTTTTGATCAGGCTTCTGGTGGAAGAAAGAAAAGTAAAAGAAAATTTTTCCTCAGAGAAGAAATCTATCAAATTTCAAAGTCTAGTCATCTTTAATTGATGAGAAAAGAAGATATTTACAACTGTTTATTTGTTATTTAAACGATTTTAAAAACTGAAAGTGAATAGAAATTGAGTCCAAATGATAGTTAAAGCTTCTTTTTCTGTCTGCAGAATGCAGTCATTCCTTTTTTCAGTTTAAAAATGAAAATTTGTGTCAAGCTCACATTAGTTGGAAGGGAGGACATTGCAATCTCTTTTCTGATGGAGGCAATGGCAGTGGTGCCAACAGTTTGTTAAGGTTTTGGTTAAAGTTTTTCATTTGCATATATTTCCTAAGTCCCATAATAGATTCACATCATACTTGGCATGAATCATTATGAAGCTAAGATAATTCATTTTATTGCATTATCACTTTTCTCTTTTACCTTGGGGACAAGTTCCCCATCATAGAAAATTTGCATGAAATATTTGGTGAAAGCTTTTTCTTTTCTTAATATTTCCTAAACCCCTCGATAAATTCTAATCATACTTGGCATTAGTCGTTATGAAACTAAGACAATTCATTCCACCACATGTTCATTCACCCGTATGACCTTGGGGTCAAGTTCACAGGCAATTTATTTGGTGACAATCACATTTGCCTCTTTGACTTTGGGGTCAAGTTCACAGTTATTCAAAATTTGCAGTCAGATTTTCGTTAAAATTTTTCATATTCATATATTTTCTAAACCCCATGATTCACTTCTTCACACTTGCCCCTTTGACCTTGGGGTCAAGATAACAGTAAGGCGGAGTGTATTATATTATGATGTTGTCCATTTGTCTGTCAATCCATATAATTCTACATCACAAGACTTTGTGGCTGGCTTGCACTTGGGGTAAAAAAGAAGCCTATTAATTTTATGTCAGAAGGTCAAAGGTTAAGATCAGTCACTGAAAGCATGTACCTTCACCAAAGTTTGTGGATGACTTACTTGTTGGGTAAGGAAAAGCCTGTTGACTTTAGGGTCAAAAGATCAAATGTCAAAGTTGTTGTCACTGAAAGAAGACAAATTGGTTTTGCATAATAACTTTAGTTCTTGACCACATACCTTGACCAAAGTTTGTAGAGGGCTTTCACTTAAGGTTTGGAAAAGGCCTATTGATTTTAGGGTCAAAGGTCAGGGTCATTGTGGCTTAAAGAAAATTATGTTTTGCAGAATAAGTTTGTTCTTGCATGACCAAACTTTGTGGTGTAAATGAAACATATAAATTCTGTGTATAAAGGTCAGAGGTCAAGTCCATGGTAAGTCTAATAAGAAAATAATGGTGTCTGCACGTTAGGTTTAGTTCAAGACCACATACCTATTGGTCAGTAATCTCTGGAGTCGACAACACCTATCTAGTGGCAACATAGAATACTCTTGAACACAGGATGGGCATATAATGTGCCATTCATGGTACTCATCTTTCATTTCTTATATTTCCTAAACCCCGTTATGGATTTTATTCATGAATTGGATGAATCATTCTGAAGCTAAAAGAACATTCTGCAACATGCTCTTTTAACCTTTTGACATTGGGTTCAAGGTTTACTGCAATATTTTTATCATGGGCTCAACATGCAGGTCCTGGCTTTCTTTTTTTCTCGTAAACTGTTACAATATTTAACACTTCTAATAATTCTAATCTTGTCATAACAAAATAAGAATTTAAATATTTTGCAAGCCTCAGTTTTTACCTCTACAGGTTGAAGACCAGAAGAGCTTATATGATGGTCCTGTCTCTGCCATCCACCTGGCATTTAGCATCCATTAGCAGTTGTTAGCTCTACTGGTCATAGACCAGGAGAGCTTATGGTCTGTTGTCCATCATCCATCCATCCATTAGCACAAGTTTGTTATTGCTACTCCTCCTAAACTACTTGGAGTATTGCCATGAAACTTTACACACACATTCATCCCATGGTCTAATTGGACCGAAATGAAAATGGTGCTGCTCAGACATCCAATATGGCTGCCTCAGTAGCCATCTTGAAAATCTTATCACTCTTTCTCCTCCAGAATGGATGTTCATATCAACATGGGGTTTTCACTAAAAGACTTCTTATGATGTATATTTGGTCCTAAATGAAAATGGTGCCAAACTGACTTCCAATATGGCCATCACAGCAACCATCTTGAAAATCTTTATATCACTTCTTCTGAACAGAAAGATGGTCATATAAACATGTGGTTTTTACCAAAAGACTTCTTATGTTGTCTAGTTGGTCCTTAATGAAAATGGTTATGAACTCGCAGCCAATAATGCCACCACAGCAGCCATCTTTAAAATCTTGTTATCGCTACTCTCCTGAATGAAAAGTCATTTCAACATGGGGTTTTCACCAGAAGACTTATGATGTCTCGTTGGTCCTCAATGAAAATGGTGCTGTTTGCACATCCAATATGGCTACCACAGTAGCCATCTTGAAAATCTTACCACTACTCCTCCTGAATGGATGGTCGTTTCAACACGGAGTTTTTATTGAAAGAGTTTTTATGATGTCTAGTTGATCCTAAATGAAAATGGTGCTGTGCAAACATCTAATATGGCCACCACAGCAGCCATCTTGAAAATCTTGTTATCACTACTGTATGAATGAATGGTCATATCAACATGGGGTTTTGACTGAAACACTACTTTATGATGTCAAGTTGATCATAGTTGGAAATAGTGTCAATCTGACCACCAATGACTGCCACAATGGCCATCTTGAAACCACTACTTCTCCTAAATGACTGGTTATACTGACATTGCTTTCATCAAAAGACTTGTTATGATGTCTTGTTGGTCCTAAATGGAAATGGTGCCAATCTGATATCCAATATGGTCACCATGGCAGCCATTTTGAAAATCTTGTTATCATTTCTCCTCCAAAATTAAAAGTTATATCGGCATGGTATTTAACTTCTTAAGATGCCTTGTTGTTCCTAAATTAAATTGGTGCCAATCTGATATCCAATGTGGCCACCATGGTGGCCATTTTGAAAATCTTGTTATTGCTTCTCCTCTTTTATGGAAAGTAATTCTGACATGGGGTTTTCATCAGAAGAGTTATTATAGTGTCTAGATGATTCTAAATGAAAATGATGCAAGCTGGCCCTTAGTATGGCCATCCTGAAAATATTTTTATCTCTACTCCTCCCAAATGGATGCCCATATCAGCATGGGTTTTCACCAATAGACTCTTATGATACCTGTGCGATCCTAAATGAAAATGGTGCCACTTGTACGTCCAATATGGCTGCTATGATGGCCAACTTGAAAATCTTGTTGTCACTACTTCCCCTGAATGGATGGTCATATTGACATGGAGTTGTCACCAAAAGACTTCTAATGATGTCTGTTTGGTCCCAAATGAAAATGGTACCAATCTGACATCCAATATGGCCACCACAGCAGCTAATTTTAAAATCTTGCAATCACTGAAAAATATCATATATTTTCAATACTCAACAGTAAAAGGAAAAAATGGTCTTATCTTGAATTCCTGGAAACTCTATTTGTCCAGTAGAGTGTCAGTCCCTTCAAGGGACTGGTTTGTTATTGCTACTCCTGCTTCACTACTTTGAGGAAAGGCATATAACTTGGCACACAGTTTCATCCTGAGGTCTAGTTGGTCGTAAATGAAATTGGTGCCCTTTGGACTGCCAATATGGCCACCATTGTGGCCATCTTCAATATTTTATTACTATTCTGTACAGATACTTGTGTTGACATGGGATTTTCACTAAAACACTTTTTTGGATATTGTTTGCTGTATGTGAAAATGGTGCCAAACTGACCTCCAACATTGCTGCAATGGTGGTCATCTTGAAAATCAAACTGACGTGGAGGTTTTTCACAAAAACACTTTCCACTATATTTAGTTGATCCTAAATGAAAATGGTGCCCTGCAGGCATCCAATATGGCCACCATGCCAGACTTCTTGAAAATTTTGTTATTTCTACTTCTCCTGAACAGATTCTCGTATCAAAATGGGCTTTCACTAAAACAAATAATATGTAGTTCGTCCTAAATGAAAATGCTGCTGATCTGACCTCCAACATAGCTGCCATGGCAGCCATCTTCAAAAATCTTGCTATCGCTTCTCCTTCTGAACGGATAGCTGAATTGACATGGGGTTTTAAAAAAAACAGTTATTGGGATATGTAGTTGGTCACGACTGAAAATGGTGCCAATCAGCCTACAACAGGACCACCATGGCCACCATCCTGACAAATTTACGGCTGTTCCTCTTGAATGGAAAGTCATATTAGCATTGAATTTTCACTGAAACACTTCATATGAAATGCAGTTGGTCCTAAAGTAAAATGGTTCCTCGTGGACATCTAATATAGTCACTGTGGTAGCCATTTTGAAAATCTTGTTTTTGTTATTCCTCCTGAATGGACAGTCATATCTTCATGGGATTTTCACTAAGACACCTTTTGCAATATGAAGTTGGTCCTAAATAAAAATGGTGCTGCTCTGACCTCCAACCATCTTGAAAATCTCTTGTTATTGCTACTCCTCCTGAAAGAATGGTTGCATTGACATGGGTTTCACTAAAGCACTTCTTGCAACATATAGTTGATCCTAAATAAAATTGGTGCTGATAGGACCTCCAAAATGGCTAACATAGCTTCAGTTTTATAAATCAAGTTATTGCTATTCCTCCAGAACAGATTGCTGTATTGACAGGTTTATCTCACTAAAACACATTTTTTGATATATAGTAAATCCTAAATGAAAATGGCCACAGCAGCGGTATCTTTAAAACATTGTTATCACTGATGTTCTTGAAGGAATGGTCCTACTGACTTTTGATTTTTATTAAAACACTTCTTGCAATATAAGTTGGTCCTAGATGAAAATGGTGCAGATTCAACCTCCACATGGCAGCAATGGAGGGCATCTTTAAAAACTAGTTTGTGCTACTCATTATGAACAATGCATCATATCATTATGGAATTTTGACTGGAGGACTTTATACTACAAGTTGGTCCTAAATGAAAATGATGATGATCTCACCTGGAATATGGCAGTCATGGTGGCCGTCTTGACAATCCTTTTATTGCTACTACTCGTAAAGGGATGGTTAGATTGACCAGAGATGTTCATTAAGACACATTTGACATTGTGGTTGATCCTAAGTGAATATGGGGCTGATCTAAAGTAAAAAATGGCCATGAGTACTATTTAATATAGGTTGTGTTTTTATTTGCTCAGTGTAGTGTTCAAAACATATTTTAGAAAATATTTAACACAGAGCTAAAAAAAAAAAAAAACATGGTAGTTAGTTGAAACCGTGTTGTTTATAGCAAAAATGTTTAATTATTTGTGAACTATTTGAAGCTGCGCATTGAGATGTTATGTT
The DNA here is from genome assembly GCA_029931535.1 of Margaritifera margaritifera. Classification (NCBI taxonomy): domain Eukaryota; kingdom Metazoa; phylum Mollusca; class Bivalvia; order Unionida; family Margaritiferidae; genus Margaritifera; species Margaritifera margaritifera. The sequence goes on from JAQPZY010001673.1 coordinate 7,713,602, forward strand.
TGTTCTTCGGTCTCTGATTGATATTAGCTATTGCATTGATAAAAGGGTACCACTGAAAGAAAAATTTAAAAGAGTGATTTCTCTAGTGAATACTGATTATTAGGAGATTACTTAAACATCTGGACCATTTACTGTCAAATACAAAGTATTGGTGACAGTTATTTTTTAAAAATGTATTCAAGTGATTTCCCTTGTGTAGACTGATTACCTGAAGATTATAGAAATATCTGGACTATTTATTGTCCTATACGAAGACCAGTTATTGGTGAGTTCCTTATTTTTTTATTCACTTGAGTGTTCCTATCTTAAATAGACTGGGCACTGAAAATGACTATCCTGATAAGCATAGTTTGAATTCGTATATGAAAACTACAAGTAGGCGCAGATACACTTTAATTTACAACTTGTAAGTTACCATCTAATTTCCTCACCTTGCTGTAATGCCTACTGAGGTTATGATATGGCTCCACATCCATCGTGCATCATCTGTTGTGTGTCTAACAGTCATGGGTCCGTGTCTAACAGTCATGGGTCTGTGTCTAACAGTCATGGGTCCGTGTCTAACAGTCATGGGTCCGTGTCTAACAGTCATGGGTCCGTCCATCAACTCTTGCTTGTTACTACTCTGGAGTCCATTGTTCTGATCTGAGTTCATCAAAATCTCAGACGAAATAATGATGCGATCTTGCATCTGATAGCTTAACTTTTTTACCATGGTGGAAGACATATTTCTGATCTGATTTGAACAAACTTCGAATATATGCTTAGAATGTTTAGGACTCGAACAAGTTCAGTAATGAGCAAGATCCATGCATACCAACGAGGTGATCATGCATATGATTGGCTGAGCTTGTTATCTCTCTGGAGGATGCATTTCTGCTCCAATTTTGATCAACTTGGAATATATCCTTATATCATTAAGATCTCCGATGAGTCAATTTGGTTATCTGATTGGCCGAGCTTCTTATCCCTCTGGGAGCCATATTTCTGATCTGATTTTAAGCAGACTAGAAATATGGGCTTATATCATCAAGATCTTGGATGGGTTCAATAATGAACGAGATCCACATATAATAATTAGATAATCTTGCATCTAATCGGCTGACCTTTCTGCCACTGCGGAGGCCAAAATAGCAGTTTGTGTATTAAAGCAAGAGAAGTAGACTATGATCAAGTCTATTAAGGTAGCAGGGGACAGTTTCGTAAATTGTCCCCTGTCAGATTTCTTAACTTAAGGCTATGGTGTGACTTTTTCAGCTATTATTGTTCAATAATTAAAGATATGGATATATTTGTGAATTATATGTTTCGGACTTGTGCTATTCTTGAAATTGATCTGAGATATGTACATCTCCCATAGTTGCTTTGCAGTATCTAGACAGTGAAATACCAATAGTCGGATTGGAAGCAGAGCCAGCCACCCATAGCAGTAGACGTGGGTTCAAGGCTAGTAGAATATCTAAATCTCCCAGAAAAAAAAGAAGAAAAAAAAACTGAACTGGCGATTTTGGATCTGTTGAATCTAATCTGGCGATCAGGAGAAATAATCAAACGCTGGAAACAAGCGGTTATCATACCGATCCTGAAACCCAGAATGGATCCATCAGATATTAAGTCGTACCGACCAATCTCCCTCAATAATAATATCTGTAATGTTATGGAGACAATGTTTAACAATAGGCTCAAACACCACCTTGAAAGCAAAAGTTTGATATCCCAAAAAGCAGAGCGGATTCCGCAATAAATGATCCACTTTAGGTCAACTAATGCGCTTGGAATCGAGCGTAAGATTGGCATTGATTGCAAAAAGGAAATGCGACCGTAAGCTCATCGCAGTATTCCTTGATCTTGAGAAAACATGTGCGCTGATATGACCAAGGGATTAATTGCAAAGCTAAACTACTATGGAATAGCAGGCCGCATACATAAATGGATATCAAATTTCCTTATAGGTCGAAAGATGCAAACTAGAGTAGGCAACCAGTACTCTGAGGTGCATGAACTTGACAGTGGTACCCCTCAGGGTAGTGTTTTAAGTCCTACTCTCTTAAACATCATGATCAGTGACCTAGAGAAAGCAATAGATCCAGTTCATTTAGACCTATCCTTATTTGCCGATGACAGTGGAATCTGGAAGGCGGGCAACCCCTCCTTTGAATGACCTTAAGAGGGAATTAAATATTCCAGCTATTCAGGCAGAAACCACAAAATACCCAGACCCCGTTCCATGGACCTGCAATATGCCTAAAATTAAATTGGATGCACTTCAACATGGGGATGAACATGAGCAATCCATGGAAGTTAGGGCCAAAGTTGTCTCAGAAATAGAAACTAGGGATGAGCGATACACCCAAATTTACTCTGACGGATCAAAATCACCTGACCATGGGCGCACTGCAGCAGCAATAGTGATCTCGGAGAAAAGAATTACACTGGTGGCGCGGCTACCTGACCACTACTCCATATATACTGTAGAATTTTGGCCCATCACCCAAGCACTCGAATGGATTCAATCCAACCAAGTCCAAAAAACAGTTATAATTAGTGACTCCCTCAGTGTGTTGACAACTCTGGAATCTGGCAACTGTTACAGTAGAGAAAATATGGTAAGAGAAGACTACTTGAGATTGAAAAACCTGGAGCTCACTGACCATATTGTAGAAGGGCAGATAAATTAGCTAAAACTAAGCTATCCGAACCCTCAATACATAAATTGGATTACAGCGTGCAGAAATCTACAGTATGATCAGGCAGAACATTGGTAAAAATGGCAAGTGGAATGGGACAGTACTAAAACAAAAACAAATTACCACTCCAAACCTGGAAAACTTGTATGACTCCAAAATCATAAATATGATCAAAACTGGCAAAACACTCTTAGCCAGTAGTTTTGGAAGATTTATCCCGGGTATAAAAGAATCGAGTATTAACTGCCCACACTGTTCCAACCTAGAATCACTCAGTCATATTTTCAATGAATGGTCAAAATACGTCACACAAAGAGCTAAATTTCAAGATAGAAAAAATGACAAGCCCCAGTCATGTACCCAGATTTCCTGAAAAAGGAGGTCAATAATATCAACTTGGTGTATACCAATATCCTGGGGTTCATCACATACATAGGAAAGAGAGGGACAATTTAAGAGCAGAAACCAGGTAGATAGAAATAGTGTGTAGACTCGATTAAAGGAATACATCAAAACTAACATTAATACTATAATAAACTTTTTCTCCAGTTTACCATCAGGCCCATGGTCAATAATCCAAAACAAAAACACCATCTTGTAAGGTGTCCCTTCCTTTTGGAATCAAACAGTTGCAAAAGGCTTAAACCAGACGGGCGAAGTTAAGGAGCGAGGGTCTCCACTTTGACAGAGCTTAGACTAACTTGAAGTGTGGACTGGGGTTAGAGCGTTAAACAAAACCACATAAGCCCAAACCTTGCAACACCATTAGATTACAACAAATAAATACATGCAAATCGCCCCCCCCCCACCCCCCCACCCCCACCCCCCAAAAAAAACAAACAAACAAAAAAACTATTGAAGTCAGCAAAATAAAAAGTTGGGAATACGCCAGACAGAGAATGGTTGAGAAGAATAAAATTAAGGTGCGAGAGTTCTCCACTTTGACAAAGCTTAGATAACTTAAAATGTAAGACTGGGGTTAAAGGGTTAAACACAACCAAATAAACTCAAACCTTGCAACACATTTAGATCAATATAAACTGTATGGAAAGTATAAACAACCTTTTATTTTCAATTTAAAAAAAAAAATTAAAACAATAACCATAACATAAACTTTATGCAATGTATAACAACCTTTTAATTTGAAGTTTTGTTAAAAAAAAAAAAAAAAAAAAAAAAACAATAACCATAAAATAAACTTGATGGAAAGCATATCAACCTATAACCATACATATGCACACACCCCTCTTCCCCCTACACCAGAAACCAAACCCACACACAAAAGAAGTATAAATAACAATCCATTATAAATTTCATAATCCTCCTCGCTCAACTTTAGGAATATCTGTCCATAAACCTATTAATGTAAATTAACAGTGCAACTCGAAATTCCAAAATAAAATGCCAAGATACATATAGAGCTATCCACAGAATTACCAATACAACAATATAACTACTGATAACAATATAACTATTGCTACCAATACAACAATATAACTACTGGTACCACTACAACAACATAACTACTGGTACAATACAACAATATAACTACTGGTACCAATACAACAATATAACTACTGCTACCAATACAACAATATAACTACTGGTACCAATACAACAACATAACTACTGGTACCAATACAACAACATAACTACTGCTACCAATACAACAATATAACTACTGGTACAATACAACAACATAACTACTGGTACCAATACAACAACATAACTACTGGTACCAATACAACAACATAACTACTACTACCAATACAACAACATAACTACTGCTACCAATACAACAACATAACTACTGGTACTAATACAACAATATAACTACTGCTACCAATACAACAATATAACTACTGCTACCAATACAACAACATAACTACTACTACCAATACAACAACATAACTACTGCTACCAATACAACAACATAACTACTGCTACCAATACAACAACATAACTACTGGTAACAATACAACAACATAACTACTGGTAACAATATAACTACTGATACCAATATAACTACTGCTACCAATACAACAATATAACTACTGGTACCTCAACGTAAGAAGCTGCATAACAGTAATACATACTTTGCTTATCTCGAGTAAATATATACTAACACTTGGTGGTGGGAATCTCATACAATATATTCAGTAAAGGCATTAACATTCATAACCCTTTCTTCTGTGTCTTCTTTTTTATTTATTTATTTATTTATTTTAATTAATTAATTTATTTATTTATTTATTTATTATTTGTATTTATTTATTTATTTATTTATTTATTTATTTATTTATTTATTTATTCCCTATTCTGTCTATCACATTGGCAATAAGACAAAATCTCAGAGGTAGCTTTTAACAAATACAAATTCCATTCCTTGCAAATCTTCTTGACTAAGTTCTTTCACTAATTTGTCTCTTATAATAGCCATAGTTACAGAGTCATTCTAAAACTAGATTCATTGCACAGGACTGCAAGACGATGACAATTTATCATTTGGCACAACAGACCCAAAATCTTACTTTGGACCAAGCGGAGCCTATTCCAAACGTCGGCGCAACCTTTATTAGGATACCATTTCCTTCTTTTGCTTCATCAGACATTGTCTACCGCATAAATAATCATATAGTGCGCTGTGCGCACAAACAACGTTATCAGTCGAACATGGTCGAACTACCGCACACGACAACAATTCAAACTCGGTCAGTCAGTAGAATATCTAATTAAAATGGCATGCATGGCAACTATTTTGAATTGCATCAAGCTGTTTGGTACACGATGGCAACTGGGCATAGCTTTGACAATACGTAGCAAGGTGACAACTGGTTGGTCATTGTGGAGGCGGACAGAAAAGATGCAGCAGGAAATCAGGGCACCTTACGATCCGTGGCTTGCTTTTGAGGAAGAAATAACACGTTCACTACAATAACCAAGAAGCAAAAGCACACATTTAAAGTAGTCGTACATAGCAGTATCTACCGATAAACGACTTTAATCCAAAGAAAGGAAAGTTCCATGTTGTGCCTAAAAACCAGGTAGGTAATGGTCGTGTAATTTCTGATGCACACCAGTAACCGCCATGTCATGTCCAACAAAGCTTTCAAGTCACTAAACATCTTTAGAGCATTACTACATCAGTAAAATGTCTCCAGAGCAAGCTACACTGCTCACTTTATCGATTAAGATGCCGCCAGAGCAAGGCATAGGTAGTAAGTAGTATAGTGCAAGTTGGAACTTGACCTGTAAAGTCAGCATGTTCAGTATTTTCAATGACGAGTGGAGAAGAAATGTGAGCTACAATGACCATTTTGATTTTGTATTTTCATATAACAATGTCACTGTTTATAGAATATTTGTGTTTTATTTTGATTTTGAATTTCGATTATTACTAATGAGGATTTTTTTTTCTTCTCACTATTGATAGAACAATCATGATCGTATAGTTTTAATTTTGCATTTTGATAGAACAGACTTTTCTTTGCACTCCACAGTTTTACTACAGGTATGAATCTGCCTTTCATAACCTTACAGTTGTCAGTTTAACAATTGAGCAATATCAAGACTACTTAGGCCTCTTGTTTTTAGCTGCGCTCTATTCGCAACAACATTCAAAATGTTAAACACGTATTTATACGCCACCTAATTATGAATTAAAGAGATAACATGTGAGCCTAAGAGGGATAAGTGTTGATTAAAAAAAAATTTCGTCCGACACATTTCGACATACGTTTCGAAAATTTACCGGTCACCTTCTTCTTTCCTAAAGTTTACTCGGGTTGCGCATTGCGTAACAACTACTGGATACTTGATTTTGTAATCTTATCAATCATAGGATGATGTGTATTGCATTCAAATATATGTATTTATTTAAATATACAGAACATTGGCGTTGTGAAAACCAAAATCAACCCCCTCGGCCTACAAAATCATTAGATGATCAATACCTAACATTTTCAATAGTGTCACTATCTTCTCCATATTTAAATACTACATAATTGCTTCTTCTAGAGGCTTGAGCCAAATCTGACGATTTTTCATCAGGACCTGCTTGTTGTTCCACGATTTGAAACCTATGATAGCATCAATAATACCTTCCATACCACTGAGCCCATACATTATTGTTATGTTTCTGTTTGGAATGTACCCACGCAAAGTTGATTATAAGCTTACGTTGCTGTACAAACTTTGACGCGTTCATCAAGAGCATTTTATAAGATGCAAGTTGTATATCTTGTTCCTGATTCGATTACTTAAATATGGCTTCAATTAGATTTTTACCATTACCTCGACGTCCGGAACACATCATATCTTTCGACTTTTCATCAAGATTTTTGTTTGATCCCTGAGTCTCTTGAGTTTGATATGTATGATGTTGATCTACTTAACTTTTATCCATGCTTGTAAGTTGTGACATGTGTCAGGTAGGCCGTACTTTCATAGGCATTTTGCAATTAGACTTTTGTGGCATATGTCAGGTAGGCCAGTATTTTTCCATTATTATTATTCATATTCTGATGTGACATAGGTCATGTAGGCATGTGTATTTATATACAGATTTTGGTAAACAAATTAATTTCTGTTCTAGAATTTCGGTTCTAAAGATCAGTCTGTAAGGAATCTATTTTAGTAATTACAGTTGTGTTGTTAAAATCAGATATAATTCGAGAGGAATTGTTTGTAAACAATATTCATTGGAAATACTAAAGTACTCATTGACTTTTGGATTCATACATAATTTTGGGATGTATGTGAACTCATTCAAATACATTCTGGATTACATTTTTGTGGTACATCAGGACATTCAAAGCTATTGGAATTAATTCGGAACATTCTATTATTTTGGACTTGTGATTATGACATTTAGGATTATTTGGAACTTAACTCACAAATTGTAAATGTCTTGAATTTTCACTTTAATGGTCTGGACATAAATTGCTTATTGACTTTACTTACATCGTTGGTTACACTTTCTTTCTGTTACATATTTTTTAGACCTAGATTCGTAACAATATATATATATATATATATATATATATATATATATATATATATATATATATATATATATATATATATATATATATATATAGTTTTTTGGGTGGAAATGTTGTCATTATTGATATCTTTAGAGCACTGGTTCTTTTTTTCTTTCTAACTTTATTTCTCTCTATCCATGGATCCACAGTAGAATCACCAGTCACGTCTTGAAAGATTTCCAGACATTCTATACGATTGATGAATCTCGATCATTTATATCCATTACTGTTTTACGTTTCTATGTCGGCATGCAGTACGCGGAGCTGTATGCTATCGGAGAGGGCGGTGAAATGACTTCCGCAGCTTTTTCCAACTTTAGCCCCCTTTGTCATGTATATTTGCTCACGTGATTGCATCAACCAATACACGCACTCCAATGATGTCAGTGCTAACGAGAGAGTACATAAATGTTTGAATTGTACATTGTCATTCAGAAGAAGTAAGGAATAAACAATTTAAAATGTTAGGAATAAACAATTTAAATTTTAATGTTTATCTAACATCTCCACAAAAAAAAGAATGTATAATTTAAAAAAAAAAAAAAAATGTTCTGTGGATTAAATCAGATACTAGTATATTCATATTTTTCTAGCTATATGGAGAATTGTTTTTAAATTGTTAAAATGTACTCGTCCAATATTACGGTGGATTTGAAAACTGTACAATTATTATCGCATACAGCTAGAAAAGTAAGGATGCATCTGTTGCATAACGACTGCATCTGAGTACAAAATGTAGGGACAGGAATGAACAACCAATGACTCAATGGCGGATACATTCGTATGCATAGTTCTTATGACGACTGGGAGATACACTGCTATGTTACACGTGAAATATATGCAAATCGTATCTGTGCAAACTTTATCTAAATTTTCTTTATGCAATTATAACAAAAGGCGCAAAGCGTACTTAAAGCATATGATGATTTGTAATCTTTAATAAAGACAGAAAATTATTTAGCATCTTAAGGAACAAAATGACCATTGCACGTTACTTCTATACGTTGCCTAATTTTGCCGCAAGAAAATAAAAAATTACAAAACAAAGAATATTCTCCATGAAATATTGTACCGTTCACCCATTTAAAAATACATATGATGCACCGTTATTCAAGACAAGTAACTCTAACAAACGTCTAGAGATGTTAAAGTCTATTTCAACAAACACCCTACATTACTCACATGCTACATAGCATTGTAAGAAATTTGTTTACAATTCTATCAAGGCATAAAACTGCTATGTGATATATCATTTGTGCGAATTATAATTAAATAAACTCCGTAAAAATAAGATAATAATTAGAAAATTAATGTGAAAAAGGAATGTTCCAAACTTTGAAAAAGGCCTTGAATTAACTCCCTTTCTGCAAAATAGGGTCAAAAAATAGTAAAACATAAGAAATATTTTCAAAATATTAGCAATTTTGACGCACTTCACAGTTTATGTTTATGTTGTTTATATGTCCAAGTAGTTATCGTAAAAATAGCTCCTATGACAACAAAATGATTAATGTATGCTTTTTTCTTCCTACAAAGAATTATTACAGAGAAGATGAAATGAGAGATAAAGAAATAAAATTGCATTTCTGTGACATATATTATATTAATAATCTTAAAAAAATGTTTTAAAAAAAAGTAAAATAAGAAAACTCCTTTAAAAAATACAAAAAAGCATGAACAATTATTTACAGATTGGAGCCTTGAGTAGTTGTTATCTTACTGCAAATCAGAGCGTGAAACAATCTAATACTGCAAATGCAATACTCCAACTGCTGTATAGTTAACAATAACATATAGGGCACCTCACTTTGCATATTTACCATCAAATTCGCCCTGAAGTGCAACAATATCATCAAGCATTCTCGAAATACTCTTGCAGTCATTTTGGTTTATGGTGACACTTGTTATACTTTTGGTATGGGTACCTTAATTAGACCCTTTTGATCGTGGTCGCCTAGTATAACGCGGTGCTTCTGCCAGAAATGAGAATGCAAAGATTGAGCCATATTTCAGTGTCATGCAGTTACGCAGTGAATAGATTTTAATACTTTAATTGCACCTGAACTTACTGCGATTACATTCAAAAACAATTAAAAACACATGCCAAGTAACCTAAAGAAGCTGAAATACACAGTAAAGTCAGTTTTTATTTCAATCTCTTTACTAACTGACCTTTAAAACAGAGAAACTTGCATTTACATCCATTTGGATGATGTGACATTTGATTGCTAAGTCGCTATCTGTCCACAGCAGACAATGACCCTTCTTGCATAATTCACTGTATTGATCTACATGTATACTGGTAGACCGCTCTGACAGCCGAGACACGATCAGTCTTGTTTAATATGTGCCTATAAAGCATGGAAGTTAGCAAATTGCTCAGGTCATTTGGTGCAAATATAAAACAGACACATATTGTTTAATACAAAATGTATTGATTTTGGCAGCAGATACAGTATAAATTCACATTTCCAATTCAATATATGAATCACATGTAAGCTTATTCATTCGTACATTCGTTTTTAAACAAATAACTGTAAGTGAAAAGCAAGCTGATATTCAATGCTGTAAATCAAAAATAGGTAATGATCATGATAAAATGCAAAGTAGTTTAAAGTCTGTTATGATAGTATAAATATATAAATGTTTGAAAGAAAATTATGGCACTATTAAAAAAATTCATATGCTACACAAGATTCAAGTCACAGGAATATGAAGTAATATTAATAACAAATTGAACAAGTCAACATGTGACTATACATCTTGCAAATATTCATACAAAATTAATCAAAGAAACTTTAAATTCATCAAGATCACCAGCATTTGTGAAGGCGGGTGGGCGTTTTTTTTTTTTTTTTTTAAATAAAGTATTGACGAGCAGTTATAGTATAAACCCTGCTTGCCGCACTCAACTTGAAATGACGCTTTAATTTTTACGAACGCAATTTATAGTGAGAATTTTGACCAATAGGGATCGACAAAACCATCCGTGCTACTTCCCGTCACACGAACAAACCTAAATAAGTTAACACCAATTATGTGATTAACAAGGCGGTCTTACACTTCCTAGGTAATTTAACCGTTTGAGCAATATAAAATTCCTCAAAAATTACACGAAAGATTTTTAAAAAAATTAAATATTTAATTTCAAATAAATTTGAATTCAATTTATATCGATTGAAATATAAAGTTATTGTTTTCTAATTTACACTGATGTATAGTTTTTGGCAACATAAGTGCATACAAATAATTGTTCATTTTTGTGGTTATTTTACGTTCCGTGTCATTTTCCCAATTGATATTGGCAAATGGTATATCTTTCATTCTAACTGCACGACCACTTCCTTCTTAAACGGAAACTTGGCTACATTGTTGCAGCAGTATGATAGAAACTCAATTTCGGTTCCTTCAGTTATGTTGAGGACGGCAGTGGCTCACAGTGGTTAGCGTGCCGGATTCACGACCGAAAGAGTGCGGATTCGAATCATACCATCGGATCAGCCCGTATCGGCTGCCGCGGTGTGTCCCTAACACTAAATAACTTTACACAAATGATCAGAAAAAGACCTAAATGGAATTTTGTACAAAAGCCACGAGATGTTCCGATTTATAACCATATCTGTATTGCTACGCCGTAAAAGAACACCAAACCAAACCAGTTGTGTTGAATCAACTGGCCAGTTTTTAATAGAATATAATCAGTGGCGGCGGAAGGAGGGGGCGGGGGGGGGGGGGGGTAATTGCTCCGGACGTCAATCAAAGGGGTGCGCAGCAGGGAGCTTTTTTCGGATGCAATTCTTCACAAAACTTATATTTAGATAGGGGGTGGGGTGGAGGTTGGCAACTGACATCAAAACTGTTCTCTGTGGCGCCACTAAAGAAATTTGCCCCCGGGCGCCTCGGTAGGGGCGACACTAAAGAACATTGCCTCCAGGCGCCTCGAACCCTGGCGCTGCCTCTTAATATAATAATGAAAAGTGATATCACTCACAGAAAAAAATACATGTACACAAATAAACTATATTTTAGAATACTGCGACCGTTTGTCTTATCCAGCTGAGAAAGCAGACGTAACTTTGATCTAGATGCACTCCTTTACCACTGTTTATTTTAATTTATTTTGCATTAATGAAGAAAACGCTTATCTCTTTTAATTTTAATTTTATTTATTTATTTATTGCAATATCTATTTGTTCTTGATCTATTTATTGCCAGGATTTCCAATCAGAGTTAATTTGTCTTTACAATGTTTATTTTTTTGTTTTCTCAGGATTTCCGTTTAAATACAGATTCCTTAATTTCCTCCTTAAAGATTCGACAATGCTCTGTCGGAATGCTTGGTCTTATCAGGCGACAGTTTGTATAAGGTTTCAGAATTAACAGCAATACAGAAAGTCATTATCTTCTACAGCTTTGGTAAATGAATGGGTTATAGAATTCTGCCGAACAGAAAATCGAATAAGCGATTGGAGTATATTCTCTAAAATGATCTCACTTCAAACAATTTGTGTTTTGCTTCTGAATAATTTTCCCCATCATATCTGTTTCTGCCTCATTTGGGAACAATAAATCACCTAAATGAGTAACTTCATATCTAGGTATTAACGTCTGTTATATGTATGTATGCAGTTATGTGTACCATATTTAACACATATGATGTACATAGCAAAATTATTAGATATGTTTATGTACTCTTTAAATACAAACTAACATATGAAACATAGAAAAGTGATAAAAAGATTATAATAAATTATCGTGTGTGTGTGTGTTTAACCTTTGAAAGCAGTTTCATGTCTACAAGTGTCTTCCGGTAAGGAATCAGCAAAACGCTTAATTTGCTTTGTTGGATTTAACGAATTTTTCAGCACATGGCGGCCAGTATACTTCGTGGAGGAAGAACCCTGAAAGACCCCGCGAAGAACCACCGACATACGGGAAGCTACTGGCAAGATTTCTCACATATCCACGTTGGTCGAGCCGAGACTCGAACCCACGCGGACAGAGGTAAGTTGTGAGTGATCTGTAAAGGCGAGCGCCTTATACCACTCGGCCACCCGGAGCCTCAGGGGCTCGTTACAAATGAAATTAAAAATATTGGTCAATAATATTGGCTGCGGGGTCAAAACCTGTAATAATATAACACAAGGGGATACACGATTTCTCACCCCTCGGTACAGGAGTGTACTGGGTAAGCAACTCGGCCCTGGACTTATCTGCCGGGACAGGCCCGGGGTTTTGCTCACACCAGTAAAAACTGGTAAAAACGGATTTTTTTTACGGCCCACCGGCCTACCGATGCGGCGGTCTGCCGGGACAGGCCCGGGGTTTTGCTCACACCGGTAAAAACGGATTTTTTTGCGGCGGCCCACCGGGATTTGTCCCGGTATGCCCAATGGCCAGTACACCACTGCCTCGGTATTTCCAACACTGCTAGCTTGTCCTATTTTCGTCTCCTAATTTAAAACTTATGCCAGCTGTAATCAAGAACGGATCAATTTTCAATTCATGACACATTGGAGAAAATTCGACACTTGTTGGCCGATTTCAAGCAACGAGACTCATCCTGGACGGAAGTTGCGGTTAGAGTTCGGATAGTCTTGTACCTTTGACGGAAAGGTAAGTTCGGTGATATATTACTATGTACAATAATTTACAGCGGAATGTAAATTCAGCAATTTTGGTCGTCAACTTGCTAATGCAGTAAACAATGTAGAAAAGGGTGGATAATTTTTGGAGGAGGGGAGAGTAAATGTACTAAGATTGTAATTAAAGCGACATTTTCAAAATAATTGGTAAAAATTTATATTTGTAATAGAAGCAGGAATACACATACTGTGAAAGATTTCTGATAATGGTACATCGGTGCCAGTCATTCATTAGTAAATGAGATAAAGGTTATATAGGTAATTTGGAGCGATGTAAAGTATTTAAAACGATAATGTTTCAAATTAGTACATAAGACTGAGTGTCGGGCGTTTTTACTTGCAATGACAAGCCGTTAAAGTTGCGCTAGTTATGTCACTTTCCTTGTTACTTGGGGCAGGGCCGGATTAACGGAGGGGGGGGCACATGGGGCACGTGCCTAGGGTCCCCCTAGTCATAGGGGCCCACTGGTTGCCGTGGATAAAATTACATGTGTTAAATAAACCATATATAGGTCTAAACCGTCTAATACTTAGCCTAATATAGCTATAATAATTATACACATATAAACGACAGTTTAAGGAATGTTTTTAGGGTGTATTTGTAGATCCACAAGGGACCCCCTATCTTAAGTGCCCCGGGCCCCCCAAAGCCTTAATCCGGCCCTGACTTGGGAGAGAGAGAGAGAGAGAGATCCGCGTAGTGTTGGTCACTAGGCCCACTTCAGCTGTCATCGCTGTGCAATGAAAAGCGAAATCACGGCCTGGGGAAAATAATGAGGCGCGTTGACAAAGGCAGATTCAATTAATAATGAAACACAAAACATGCCAAATCACACTATTAAGGTAAACAAAAGTAAAATTTATATCAGCCAAGAAGAATGTTTAAAAATCAATTTCTTTGTACGTCGTCGAGCGTTATTTTCATTTTATAAGAATCTATTTTTTGCACATCTAGCTGGATGTTCCTTCACCAAAAACTTACCAATTTGGGAAGTATCACTACGATTACATCAACGTCTCTTTCTGAGATTCGAAGTTATTCAACTAACATAGGAAAGATACGAGGATGTTCCGAATTGTATATTAGCATTACATCATTTCGACGTCATGCATCGTATGACGTCATAATATCTATGATGTCAACAATTGCTCAAGGGATCACAATGTATCCACTTGATGTAAATAATCCGCTAGGGGTTGCATTTTTTATTGTATTTTCCCCAGACTGATATCTGCAAATTTTCTGTGCAGATACAGTTTGGGCAGGAGACTAGGAGGAGCGAAGATTAAATCCCTCTCGTCTTGTGAACTTGCATTTGCTCACGGGTGGTGTCTTTCAACACTCAAATGTAGGTAGACTGACGAAACCTTCACATTTTTAAAGTTAGTTTTCAGGGAAGGCTCTGTTACTTCAGACAATTTCATGGAAAGTCAAAGGAACGTTAAGAAAAACAATTATTAGTTCATTGTTAAAGGACTGAAGCTTTGGAATGATAATGTTATGTAAAGGTTTTGCAGAAAATCAGAGTTCTCGAGCAATGTTCATACTTAAATATATGTATGGTGGATCAGATAATCTAAACTTAAGGTTCTTACGGACACTATTCATTTTACTAGGTCTGTGATCTTCAGCGTAATTTTGTGGTATGAATCGAATTTATAGATGTGTTATATTTCTTACTTTTATTATCTAATATTAAAAACAAAAGATAACAATGAAAACAATAACATGCACTTTGATACAAACTCGTCTTTCTTTTATTCTATTCTTACTGCGTATGCTGATTCATTTCTATGCGTGCTTGAAATGTAATCTATGCCTTGGACTTTAAATGTTTGATCTTTGCTATAATCTAACTCAAAACTGGACTAGGTTGACTCAATATTTTTAACACGGCGAAAGTTGCGCATATGCGGGAAAACTGCAGCATTGTTTCAAGGGCACTTTTAACACATTATTTGGCTATATCAGGTTGAGGAAATGGGAGCTAAGTGCCTTTCACAAAGATACACAGAGGGATGATAATAATTATAACAATAAGAATATTGGACACCTTGTAGAACCCCAAAGAGCGCCCTGGTATGCGCACATATTTAATATTTTAAGTTTGGTTTAAATGAAAAATGTATACACAGATGTATACAAATCTTGGTCTTTTCCAAGAGGATTATGGACAGCTCTCGGAGTCTGTGACTGCTGAGGACTGTCCAGAGGAATGGGCAGATTCACTGATGGAGCTGGGAAAGCCGGGTCGCCTTTGCAGATGTTGCCGTAATGTCTGGAACCATTCCCATCTCGAGAATGCCGGAACTGCAAGTCGCTGCCTCCCAAGCGAGAAAAATAATATCTATTAGAATATGAACAAAAACTCTTTAAGTTAACTCAGAAATAAAATTCAGAGAGGAACATATATACATAATTTAATGTTAAAATTAATAAAAATAATCATCATCATCATCATCATCATCATAATAATAAGCAAACACATAAACACTATCATAGTATACTTGTCGAATTTACTGAATGGTTGTGACCGTTGAAACCTTCAGTATGCCAGAAATGCAGATCCCAGCCCTCATTAGGGAGAATAAACATAATGTAAACAATAGAATAATTCTGGAACTTCTTAATATATTATATCTTTTCAACATATGATGAGGAGGAAAATCAGAGAGGTGACAGAAATATCCAATCAGTTTAACGTAAAAGCAACAATCTCTGTATCAAGAGACAATGTGTATTTGTTCAGAAGTTTAGATGAAATTAAAGCAAGGTCAAAGTTAGTTGTGGTACTGAATAACATTCGAGAGAAAACAAATGTTGATTTGCCCATTTTAAACATGAAAAGATATACTGCAATGTTTCAGGAAAAATGCATATATACACACTGCATTCAACAATGAAATGAAAACGTTGAGAAATAGCATCATCAATCTGGAGAGCAGGATGTTCAAAATTGTGCAGTGTGAGGATGGGTTAAATTACCTATTTAATGTGGATAAATGCACAAATTTGTCTTCAGCTGAAGTTACTGCAGAATTCGAAGATATCATAAACTTTACTAGGTTAATATACAACGATTCGTCAAAACATATAATTTGCATGAAACAATATTCGATTCAAAATAGCACATCGTGACTAAATGTATGAAGCATCTGTTTTTTAATCTACCATTTGAATGGCAAAATTTGATATAAATCTGAAATTATTCATACGTTTGAACAGATTAAAATTTTGTTGCAAATTGCATAAATACAAGTGCCAGCTGTTGTATATGGGTGTTCTGTTGGCTTGTTGATCACGCCAAAATTCGACGTCGTTGTCCCTTTTGGACGAGCCTTGTTGCAGACCAACAACGTCACAGACGTCGTAGATTCACCAAAGGTGGAGTGGACTATGGACTGTGTAGAGCAAGAGAAAAAGCAGTATTTAAGGCACCTATTCTACGATCCTGAAAGTCCAGTTGCTTACACAACCATCAGTCAATCATGGGTAAATAAAATATTATATATTGAAACAATGGTTAACGGATCAGTCTACATATGCATTGCACAAGCAAGCTAGAAAAAGATTTTCCTACAGAAGGGGTATGTTAGTCACGTGGATGAGCCGTAGCAAGCAGACAGTGTTGACAACTTGACATGCAGGCACATGTAAATTACCACGATGGATGCAAATACATCTCGACAGTGATAGATTTTTTTTCCTTCTTCTTCTTCAAAATACGTTCGGGTTAACAAAGTAAAACTAAAAGGGGAGATGACATACACGGAGCTTTCAGTAAAATCTTCAAACAAAGAAAGCCGGACAAGATACATTTTGATGAGGGGAAAGAGTTCTAATACGCGAAAGTCAAGTATTTGTTAGAGAAGGAAAACATCGAGTGTTTTTCTGCCTACTCGCACAAACAAGCATCTGTAATGGAAAGGTTTAACAGAACTCTGAAGACTCGAATTTGAAAGTATTTCACTCAAAACGAAACAAGAAAATGGGTTTACGTTTTTACTAAAGCTAAGGGATGCAATAATACTTAACACACATCAATAGATATGACTCCTGTTGAAGCGACCGAGGGAAAAGAAAAACAGATAAAAAGTATGGATCAGTCTATTTGGTTACCTGACAAATGATACATTTGGAACTCCAAAGTTCAAAAGTGGTCACACAGTCAGAATTTCGAATACAAAACAATATTTTGAAATGGCTACCTTCCTAACTTCACCGAGGAAATAATTAAAATCAGGCAAATAATACTAGGTGATACGGTAGTTTAGAAACGTAAAGATTTGAAGGGACAGGATATGATGGGCATGTTTTACAAGCAAGAATTATGTCTGCGTGACAAAACACATGACGTGTACAAAGTTGAACAGATTTTGAAGACCAATAGACTGAAAGACAAACCGTATGTATTCTTGAAATGGAAGGGATATAATGAATTGTTTAATAGTTTGGAGCTAGAGAAAAACATGACTGAGTTAAGATAAAGGATAGAATAGGAATACATAGATAGTAGTATCAAGAAACACACACAATTGAGTTTTGGAAAGATAACGAGTTTCTAGAATGTTGCATGTGGTAAAACCAGTTCATAGGAAAATGAGGGAATTAAAAAATGTACGTCATGCAAATTTGTATTCATCACGAGATCAGATGGGAAAAATAAACTACATCTAAAAGCATCACAGTTATACAATAAAATGGTACACATGAGAAACGTGATAAGGAGTCTACAATGTAGACAATGTCCTAGCTGAGTAATACTGATATCACAAAGGAAATGCAAAGATGTAACATATGAAGTTCATACAAACTACATTTCAAAACAGCTGAAAAACAAATACAGTGTTACAGACTACGAATTGGTAAAAGAAACTGTTAACAAAATGAAAGGCAATGAAACCCGCATATACATTGATACAGTCATTAGGACATTTAAACTGCTTTGAAATTTCATTCAAGGAAGATATGGCCACACAAATACTGAATCAAGTATGCATTTTTCCTGGTCAAAATATTTACTATCAACTATAAAACCTTCGATCACAAAGAATTACCACGAGATTAAAGTAAATCAGTTGATTTGGGAAGAGTTTGTACACAATTTGGGCGAAATAAAACCAGTACACCTTTAACAGTATGCGAACATACAGGTTTTGAAGATCTAGTTTTCACAGACATCAAGTCGAAATTGAACCTGAGCTACTGAAATAAATGGCACAACTAGATGGAACTTTGTTGTTTCTTTGGAACGAATCCCGTAAACCTTTGGTTGTAATGGCATCGTCCCTTCAGCGCGAGCTTTGTGAGCTGTGATTCTAACGTCAAAGACTAGGCAAAGTCCAACAACAGTTGTAAAATGCCACAAATGTCATAGAATAAAGCTGGTGGAGGCAATGGAAAAGAAAAATAACAAATACCAGAGATGCAAACATTGCGTGAAAAACAAACGAAATGAATCTGGTATTGTGGTGGAGGAAATGAACATATTAGAAATCGAAAAAAATATAGAATAACATATGTGTATGGAAAAACAGTAAATCGAACATCGGTGTATTTGCACAAGAAAAGCCCGTCTCATTTACAGATGACAATACACTTTATCCTAGATAAATGGACTCTAACTTGAAGAAGAAAAAAAAAACATTTACCAGCACAGCACCTTACCCTTGTCCAGTAACTCAGTTTAACACATTAAGCTAGTTAACTCACCTTAACCAACTACAGTGAAATTCAAATTTTCACATGCAAGGCACTTATCAATTTTAATAACTACTCTCCAACATTTTACAGTGATGAGTCAATAAGAAGATACAGATTACAATGAGACATTAGATTCTGGTAAAATAAACTAGACTGGGCAGTAGGGTTGGCATCATTTGGTTGCGGTGTTTCGTAATTGCATTTGATCGACAAAAGCATGCTAGAGTTGCCCAAATGAGTTTAAAAATTTCACGTTTGCTTCCAAATAAGGAACTAGTCTCACAATGTCGAATACCCTTACCCACTGATGATGCATTCAAATCGAATAACAACAACACTGACTTAAAGGCAATTTAATTCGATCTGCAACAATTTCCATTTCCACCACGTCATTACTGGAGATACCCCAAGACAAAACACAAATACTTTATCAATAATAGCCAAGAACGACATAAAACTCTACACCTTCATCACCTGTTGTGCTAGTCGTTTACAAAGATAAATATATCTATCGGGCATTTGCTGTTGAATACTGAAGGACACTGCCAGCTGATGAAATTAGTTCTATAACGGGAAAAGAGGAACCTACAGGATGGACATACTCCTTCTGCGGGATAGTAATGGTCTGGCAGATTAGGGAATATCTAGATTGAATCAATGCATCATATGCTACATAATCTGCATATTGGGACCAATGGTTCGAAACATAACATCTATTACACATTCTGTTTTGACAGTATCAACCAGTGTTAAAAGGTGAATTGGGCTTTTAATTATATGTCAGCAAGGTTACGATACAGATGAGAATATCATGGTAAAATTCCAGCAGTACATAACGGATTTAAAAGTGAAATTAGATTATGCTGTTGGAGGTGACGATATCTTTTCGTTACTGAGCGATTTGGTTATGAAAATAGGTTGCTTAATTCGCTACAACAACAACTTACACATTATTGTGATTTGGTTAAGCTGTAGTTACACTCTATCGTTAATACAAAGATATTTCAAATCCTGAGAAACAAACCGCAACAGTTCGACAAAAAAACTGTAGAGGACAACGTCAGGGTATTGCGTCTCAAACACAAGTTGTCTCTGACACGATGAAACATGGTGATGACGAAGTGTTGACATAGTCCAATTTAGAAACGTGGAAAAACAACAACAACATTGAACATGAAATAAACAAGCAACCATGTACTTGATACTCTTCGTTGTGGGAGCTAGAGTGGTTTACTTTTTGAAACGAATCTTTAACTCTTTTAGTATGCTTTGTTTACAACTTTAGCCGCAAATGTGAGCAAAGAACCCACTAATTCTAAGACAAGTAACAAAATGTGTTCCTTAACTTCAAAATCTGCACCACTTTCAGCCATGTTTGGCTATTTAAATACTTGGAAAATGGATAAATCTTAGTTGGGAAAGGAACTCGGATTGTTTGAAGTCAAAAGTAGATCCATTTATCCAGGACAGTACCTGGAACAGTACATGAAACCGAAGAGTTCAAACAGGAATTGAACATAGCAATATAAACTGGAACATACAAAGAGATATATTTTTTAATTTACACTGTTACATCAATTGTCAGGAATATTCTTCCCATTGACAACTTGAATAATTCTCTAAAGAACTCAGAGATGACTACATGACATTCAATGAAATTATTATATTTTACCGAATATTTGTGTCATTC
The DNA here is from genome assembly GCA_029931535.1 of Margaritifera margaritifera. NCBI lineage: Eukaryota > Metazoa > Mollusca > Bivalvia > Unionida > Margaritiferidae > Margaritifera > Margaritifera margaritifera. The sequence goes on from JAQPZY010001673.1 coordinate 7,734,373, forward strand.
AAGCTAGGCTTGCCTCTTTCTGTCCTGAGAGCAAGTTTGACAACTTTTAAACATTCTGACTTGAACAAATCAACAGGTAGCGATGAGGGAAAAAAAGATGTTGAAAAAATTATTGTCAAATAAAAAGAGTAGCATCTGCAAAGCAGAATGTATATCTGCTTACCATGCATTGAAAAAGGTTAGGCAATATTGTCCCATATTGCCTAAATCAACGAAGTTGACCATCTTGAATGACTCGGTGTTTTTTTCGGCCTGGTGGTACCTTTGTCTAAAATACTCGTAGCGCTCCCGATTGTCATCTGTCAATTTTTATATATATTTTTGCTGTGCTCTGTGCTGTTATTTCTCCATTTTTCATATACACTTTTTGATGATCGTTATTGTCATCTCTATTTTTTCACGTACTCTTTTTCGTATTCTCTTACGTGATCTTTATTACCATATCTGCATTTTTTCACGCACTCGGTTTGATGCACTTTGTTTTTTTAATACCATTTCTTCATGTATTCTCTTTTGTTTTACAAGGTTTGCAAAAACTGTGTTTGCCAAACTCGAAAATGTCTTTCATTTTGCTATCACTTTGGACACATCTTGAAGTCCATGTTTTATTTAGCCAACTTAATTTGGAATTAGTTTAACTACACATTACAACATTGTTAGTCATCTTGCAATCACCTTTTTTGTCTTGAACTAGTGTTCAGTACATTTCCAAAATGCATTGACAAATAAATGGAAGGTAATCAAGGCAAAACAGCAACATGAAAACAAGACCGAAACAGTGCTTGGAACAGTACCCTACACGATAACTTGGCCTAGAGCAAAGGATCCACGTGGAGTTGAACATAGTAGACAACTTGGGAAACGTTCACAGAGATTAAAAATAACCATACTGAACGTTTGAAGAAGGAACAAGATGATGGAACAGTAGATCAAATCACACTGGGTAACAGAAACGAAACAAGCTAAGATAACACCGTTTACTTGATAGATGGTGGAATAGCTGTTCTGGGAATCTTGTTTATATGGTCAATGGGTAAAATTGCTTCTCAACACACAGTGGTAAAAGATGTTCGATTTAGCAATGAACAACCAATTAAAGTACAACAAGATAAAACCTGTACTTTGTACAGTCCAGTTAACTAACCTTTACAGGTAATAAATAGCAACATGTCAACTGAAAAAAAACATATCGTCGACACATTTTATCTTGCAGCACTTAAATCAGTTCTTGCAGCTGGATACAACATGATTTCAAAAAGTTTTGGAAGATGTCAATAGATCCAGCATCAAACATGGACATTCAAGAAACTGGAAAGCTAATTATCTCATTTTCACTCAGTCAGTTCACAATTGACTACCTTAAAGCTAATTGGACTTTACCGAGCAAAATTGTTAACACAGTACAACTGAGTATAAAATCATGCTAGCAGACTTTAAGCCTGCGTACTGTTAGCTAACCTTTTCAGCTAGATAAAACATGTCTCGCGAAACAAATAGCATCATCAACACAATTTACCATGCACCATTAAACTCTGTTCTTATTGTTACGGAATTATGTATCATCTTTTAAATTATAATAGTTTTCATTTGGGTTTATAACCATTGTATTATAATTTTTTAATTCAGTAGCCTACGCTATTTGTAAAGTACAGTGTTTATGTCCAGTCAAAATCAATAATTATGTCAGTCAGTTCAACATAACATTGTGATCACGCGATTGACTCATTGGTATCTGGCGTGACCTGGTTTCTGATTGGTTAGAATAACGTGTTTACTGGATAGTGCTAGAACGTAGTACTAGAAGTTTTTAAATTCGCTTTTGCGCAGCAGATTGGTATATAATGATATTTAACCACTGCGTTTCTCATTCTTTAGCAGTTCTCCAGATCACAGAGTTATTGAGGAAGTTTATCTATTTGTAAAATCAGCTGGTGGAAAATCTATTCTCCAGGATTTAAGTACTATTGTTTAAGGAACTTAACAATACTCTACATGCACATGGCTTTACCTGGGATTATTAACATTTTGGATTTAGAACTGAAAATCATTGGTATATCAGAACATCCCAGACTCTTTCATTCGGAACAATCTTTCATTCGGAGCATTCATTCATTCGGAATACTTTGGATTAACTTCTGGATTATTGAAGTGTATAGGACAATTTAGGACTAATTAAGGGAATTCTAAACTGTAAGTTATTTTTAATTCTTTCACTTTGTTTGTTTAAAATATTTTATATTTTAGGAAATTAAATTTGTATTTTAGAAATTGTGAAAGCTTGTTTGAGTCGTTCTTTTCTTTTTTTTTACATTATCCCTAGTCGTAACATTATTGTTGCCTGCAACATACTTTTAAAAAGCTATTGAGGTTAACAATCATCCATCATTAAAAATAGATATTGAAGAAGCTGCAAAAAAGCTGATCATTACAGTTTCACTAAGCCAGTTCACAAAGGACTACCAGATAGCTAATGGACTTTTAACTGGCAAAATTGTTACACAATAAGTAGTGTAACTTTAATTGTTATGTAAAAAGATTATGAGATGAGTGAAACAGCAACACAACATATTCGAGAAGTTTACTGAAATAAACAATTATTTGGTCAAGGACACTGAACACTACAAATTCATGAGAAAGAAATACAAAATGCTATACAAAGCTTTGAATTGGTTAGAGGCAAGTGTGGAAACAGTTTCAGCCGGTGTAGTTATTACAAAAGCTGGATTGTATTTATCTGAAATAGCTACTGATATAGTTGTCTTACTAACACTCATAGGATTTAACACATCAGCTACTAGGGTTGTCTCAAAGGCTTTGAAATAAAAACTGATTCATAACATGGTGTTCAAACGTGATGAAAAAGTTACATCAGCCATCGCTAAAGTGAACAGTATCAATGACATTGCCGCTCTGCGGCAAGTCCTTCGCCTACGGCGCTCGACAAGACTCGTCACTTTGTGACGATGACGTGATCACTGATAACGAAACCAACAATGAGGAATTCATTTCCATCGTTAACCAGTACAACGAGAGAAAATACAAAAAAACTTAATTGGGGAAAAAGTGAATACAGTGAAATAAAAAAAAACCTATTCAGATGAACAGCTCGACTGAAGAGAGTTATATTACAACTGAGCCACTCCCTGACAAAGAGATATATTTTACCAACTAAACTGACAACAGATCTGCCAAACTATCCATTTCATTACGGAGAACTGATTTTGTTACTGGGTACTGCAATGCCCCTGGAGAACCAGGAAGCAATATATTTGCTTACCACAGGATAATATGAAACGAGGACTGTCTTATCTTCCGATGGCTACCACAACTTCGATATGTACATGAAAAAGGTAAAGGAGTGATGACTGCAGATGGTGACAATGATGAATGTTTGAAACACAACTCAAAAGTTAGTCCCTCCTAGTAACAATTACTGTGTGGTTCTCACGGTCTACAATGCTGAATTGTCAGCAAATTATTCAAGAATGATCTGAGTCGGATACAGTTTGTGGGCTTTTGAAACCCCAAAATCTAAACATTTTCAAGGACCAAATCAATTAGTACAAAAAATTATTCAAACATAGTACACACAACTAGTTAATGCTATGTATTGACCATATATTTGATATGCATACATGAAATAAAAATCCAGAATATTGGGCGAAAGACCTTTATTTTAAATGTCGTGTAGAAAGGTCCATTTATTGTTGTTAAAATAACACTTTATTATTAGCTTTGTCTATCCAAGCAGATTGGAAACAAACCTACAGCCAATTAAATTTGAGATTAAAAAGGATATAAGACATAACATGAACAATAAAGGTTTCTTTTGTGCCTTAATTTTTATTTTTATGATGTTTTGATTGTGGGTGGTTTTTTTGTTTGTTTTTTTCATTGTGGGATTTGCTCGATTTTTTTAAAAGATGTAGTCAATTCTGTGTTTCTTCTAAAAGAAATTGAAGATACACAAGTTTCAAAAGATAAATTTATAAACTTTCAAGTACATATTTGAGTGAACGATGAAATTACATCTAATCCTTAAGGGTCAGATGACTGTTATCGCTTCAAAACTAAATTTGAAAAATTATTTATTGCTAAGTGATCAGTGAAACAAAGGATATGAAGACTTATGAGAGGTACGTGGATAAAGGATGTAGTCAATAAGGTTAGGTGATTTTAGCAGTAAAGATAGAGACAGTTAAAACTACTATATTAATTTACTAACAAAAGCAGAGGTAACAAATCTAGATGTAATTATAAAGGACAGCGAGGTTATGTCTTCTAGGAAGAAGATGTTGATATTTAGGGTAGGGCTATCAAGGCGCCACGCAAGGTAGACGTATAACTCTCACAGGAGCTTTGAAAACAGCAACATAACAATACAAACTGAACATAACAAAACATATTAAAAGGGGATAAAACATAAAGGTATATATATATATCATGCAGACATACAGTGCATAAAGACTTGACTCTATTTTTCTCTGACATTTTAACTTTAGCTAAACAACTCACAATAGAATTGAGAAATAAAATACCAGTCCTTAACATACATACCAAAAAGCGATAAATATGCACACAGGTGCACAAAAAATATGGACACATCTGAGGGACGAAAAATATAGGTCTCTGGCAAATATCACTATTTAATTTCTAAAGTAAAAGGCCAGAAAACCCGCCTAAGAGATGTAAATGTCCGATAGGAAGGGAGTACAACATCCCTTCCAAACCTGAAAATATTAACCGCATCTATGTTTGAAAAGTAACCACTCTAGTCACACAGACCGGGGATAACCACATACAGGTATAAAAGTCCTGGATATTCTAAACTTAAGTGTGTGTGTGTGTGTGTGTGTGTGTGTGTGTGTGTGTGTGTGTGTGTGTGTGTGTCTTGTGGGTGAGGGGAGCGGGAGAGGGGCGCCTCATAGGCCTGCAAACTTGTTCATACCTTAGCTTCCTTACAGGTGAGCGCAGTATCTCGGTTAGTAGAGCGCCAAACTCTTAATCCATGGGTCTCGGGTTTTCCTTAGTATGGTATAGCCGATAATGTATTAAAGTGCCGTTAGAATCCAACCAATAAAAACAACAGCTTCCTCATAGCTATGATTCTAGAGGTGTCTACAAATAAAGGAGCGATTGGCAGCAATCTTCTTTACTTGTGTAATTTGCTTCAAGTACTTTAGTGGGATATCACCCTGAAGTAACGGTATGGCCTTGACATAAACTTTTGTTACGAAATCAAACGTTCTATCTTAAGCTGGTCTCGTTAGATATGAATTTGCTTTAAACATTCATTTTCGTAAAATTGAATTTATCAGTACCCTTTGACCTTCAGAGTGCCAGATGTATTTTTTCTCTCAGTGCCAACCAGTAATAACCATATATGGCAGACGTTGCAGTGTTTTGACTAGAACACCCTGTACCCTTCATCGATATTACTTTGTTCTATTAAAAAAAAAGAATCTTCCATCCCCACTTTATTCATTCATAAAGAACAGTTGACAAAGAAGCAACGCACTATCGTTTAGCGCGTCCTACAAGGATAAGCATCACTGAATGTTGCTATGCTTACAGACCTCAATTTTTTGTGTAATAAACCTAGCTATTTATTTTCGTTCTTCCTTCCTTTTCCCCATTTATTATGTGAATTACTTCTTTATTTGTTTGTCAGTTTGTTTGTTTATTAATCTAATTTTATCTTGGATTTTTATGCTATTATATTATTTTGTGATATGCAAAATCATAATGAGAAAGATTGTAATGTTAAGGAAGCCCAATCTTTGATATCCAAATCATTTGCATATCGAAATATACCCTTTGTACAATACGTGAGTAGTTGATAATAGTAGTGATTCTGGCTCAGATATACTTTTCCATTTTCAAACTATATCTAATCCAAGTTGAGAAAGATGGCCTCCGACCTCCCTTCGCTCGGTCGGAGGACATTCTATCTCAACTTGGTCAGATATAGTTTGATAGTTGAAAGTATAACTAATTCAAAATTCACTACTATTATCAGCTACTATTTCTAATTGCTAGATACAATTTATCATATACCTAGCTGTAGTAGCAGATCGTTATCTTCCTTTTTATTCACAAAACATATCTTCTTATCATGCGCTGTTGTGTTTATTCCATCGACACAGTAACGTTTATCATCAAAACTGCACAAGCCTCCCTTGTTGATGACATCTGTTTCTATATTATGACATTTTGATCTGATTACTGTCATCTCAACATGTTTTTTTCTCTCCTTCTGGTGCTTCTTTGTAATAATCGAATCGGATTACTTTGTCGACCACATTCTTTTTGATACCTTTAGCTCGTTTTTTAATTTTTGTAAAAAGAATGTTTGTTGTTGTTGTCAGTTTTATACTGTACATCTTACTTCGAAGTCCGATAAACTCGACAATAGGGATAAAGTTTGTTTCGTCCTTAAAATTTAATTTCCGATTACTTTTTTATTTGAATCGCAATGAAATCCGCTGCTGATAGGATACTCAAATAGATCAAATTGTTCTTTATCAGAGTACATATCAGCGTAAACATCATCTGTGAAAACGTTATACCACAAAGAATCAGTATCAGTAAACAACAGATCAGCTCGCGCATACTTTTTTCTGATGTAGTTATACCAAAAATCGTACATCAAGCATTTTGACAGATCCAATATTGCAGCTCCTACATATACTGGTTTGTTTAGTTTAAGCCTGGTCTTTCTTTTGTTGATGATTTCGATATCAACTCGCTTTCTTATGTTTTCCATGGTCTTTCCAAATACATTGTTATTCATCAGCTTAAAAAAAGTTTTTTTCGCACTCGGTTTTAGAAGAAGCTCGTTTGCAAGTGTTAAAATCGATATATCCTTTTAGCCACGGACTTTGGTTAAACTTATTTCTATCAGACCGTGATCCATAGCCTGCTTGAGCACCGTAATATGCAAGACATATTTTTTTCTTATCAAACCAATTTGGTACTAGTTTGTTTACGGTGCTTTTTCCAATTGTATGCTGTTCTTTTAACGCTAGCTGCTCTGGTGACAAAAGCTCATCGCGCTCTGGTGACAAAAGCTCATCGCGCATCAACATTGATTCTACACAAAAGGGGTAGTCATCATGTAGATCGTGTAGTTCTACAGAATAATCAATATCGACCTCAACAAAATAACCAACATCATCTAGTATCTTTTTCTTTCTGTTTCCCTAAAAAAAACTATCAGGGTCTATCCATTGAAATAATGCATATAGTAGTGGTTGACCCATAGCCGAATGATAAAGATTGTTGGCTCCCAGGTAGATGATGTAATATGACGGAGAATTAGCATCATACTCTGCCATATGCTTGTTATTGGCCTTAGCGTACTTTTTTGTTATTACAGATATATCCTCCTCTGATACCCTTTTCAACAAAATAAAACATATCAGGATCTGTCGTAAGCTCTGGTTTTACTTTGCTAAGCTTTAGTGCAGCATCCCAGGATAATCCGGGCGATGAATAATAGAAAGCTGGATCAAGCTTATAATTTTTTATACAGACCGATCTGAACTCGTCGAAAACATCCGCTAGCAACTAAACATCTGAAAGCAGATAGAGATCATGATACTCACCTAGGTTCTTGCATCCGAACTTGGTCCAGATCATTTGAACGTACTCATATTCGCCATCGTCAATTCCTTCAAGTGACAACTTGGAATAAAATTCAGATTGTGGTGGTAAGCTTGTTTCATCAAATTTTGACCAGCTTGTCGTGTACTCATATGGATACACTCCTTTTTGTTTAAGTAGATCTGATTTATCACGAAAGTAATCTGTCAGATTATCAAACTTGCTATCCTTTAACAAGCTCTTCTAGAGATGCTGGCATAAACTGGACGCTATCTATAAACATCAGCTTACCAATAGAAAACGACATGTAATTTTCAAAGTTGTTTGGTATATAGTTTATTTTGTTGCTAACGGTTATCTTAGCTGCTTCTATAACATCAGCATCAACTATGATATGTGCATCGTATCCTCTAAGATTGTGAAATACTACCGGGACAAAATTCGGATGCTTGTAGTACAGATTGCAATCATCATGAGCTGCCCCACGGTAAGCTCCTGTTATGTGGCAGTGATCACGTACTCTGTCATCGCAAAGTTTTGTTTCCGCAGATAGTGCGATCTACTGTGGTCTGAAAATCTCCTTTCTGATCGTGTGTTAAGTAATCCATCGGAGTAACATTGTTTTAGTGTTTTATTGATATCATCAATCTCAGATACCAGATTTTTAAGTAACGATGCTGCTGGATTGATACCACGATAGATCTTTGTTGGCTTCGATAAGCTGTTATCCACAGCGTATACCACCTTGTAAGCAACACCACATGGCACATGTTGTTGTGTTTTGCAGTTGATGGCATACTATGATCACTGGTTGGCACATCTACTGATTCAAGCAAAGACTTAAAATCAGCATAGATTATAAAAGGAATCTTCATCTGGTGATTAAAGTTTTTAAACTCAAGTACATATTCTTCTTTGCAAGATAATGTTATCGCTTTTATGTCTTTGCAGTGTTCATCATGCTTATCTAGTACTGCTTGTGACTTGCATCCATGCAAACAGAATTAACAAAATTATTTTTTTTATTTTGCTTTGCTATACTATCCTCCAGCTAGCCCATTAAAGTTTTTGATCCAGCAGTAATGATTCTGATAAAATAGTAGGTTTATTGTGCTCTGAGATGCTTGATTGCTAATTAATGTTGTATAGATCTTATCGTTGTCTTTGCCAAAGACATTAATGCTGATGTTGTTTTGCTTTTCGAATTTAGATATTTGCTGTTTCTCAACAGGAAACTCTATACCGGTAAAATCTAACATACCAGCATATGGTGCATAGCATGTTACCCGATCATAATATTTTGCAGCTTGATAGTACTGCCGGTTGTCATTGTTTTGTACGTTTATAACACAATTTGTGTATTTTATTTTTGCTGGCAGATCAATATATGATGATCCTGAAAGTGGATTATATTTCATTGTGTGAAAAATGATCTCACAGATTCTCTCAAAAATCCATCCAGAATCGCTGTTTGTGTAGTCGTCGACTTTTTTTCCAAATTTCATCGTTTATTTTTAATAGGACCCTATCGACTGCATTACCTCGCATTATCCTGTACTAACCTTGAGATTATGTAAGCATCGATCAACTCTTCTCTAGGATCGTTTTCAACAACATTAATCTTCGAAACAAACAATATGGTATTGCACTATTATCTTGATCCCGGTGTATTTTTTTTAGCTCGTCAGCTACTAATGGTTTTACAATACCTTTTAGCTGCTCTACTGACACACCAAATTTTAAAACATCCTGATTGTCATATATCCATGTTTTGTCGAACCCTGCAAACGCCGACCGAATGTTCTTGGCACGATCTGCCATTGATATATTATATAATGGGTTTCTAATGGAAATTTATATTGATTTAAAGAACACATATTTATATAGAAATGTGAAAAGCGGTCGAACTTGAGGAGTTTAGTCTTCATGATAGATTTAACTACTATGCGGTCAATCGTCTTGGCGTTGTTAAAAATGTAACAACTGGACAAACAGCCGGCCAATTAACGGCAGCAGGGTATGCAATCTATGCTACTGGTGATTCCGACAAAAAATATACTATGGTATTGGCTCATAGGTTTGTATGGGAGGTTTTTAACGGCCCTATCCCGGAAGGAAAACGCGTGTATCATCGCAACGGATCCAAGATAAATAACGCTATTGTAAACTTGACTTTGGAAGATGAATATAAGAAACATCCTTTCAATAATTATGAAGCAATAGAAGAAGATCTGATTAGGCACACCAGATCAAATAAATTAGTTGAGGCATTGCATTCAACTGGTTACCTGTTAATTAGGGTCTGTGGTAGCAATGCCAGCTGGACTAATTATAAATCACATCGATTTGTATACTGAATGCTTTCAAGGTATGATTAAGGATGGTCTGGTAATAGATCATCTTGATAATATAAAAACAAATAATAATTTAATTCTGTCAGTGGTGACACAACAAACTAATTGCAATAGACGTAGACGTACTGGCTCTAGTAAACAAGCACGGTCACTTTTGTCAATAAACATTGAGACAGACGATGAGATTAATTGGAAATCAGTGTATGCTGCTTCGAAGCATTTTGATATTAATCCAAGTTCTATAAGATATGTAGCAGAGGGAATAACAAAAACGGCCACTTCAAAAAAATTTGGTACCAAACTTAGTTTTAGTTATTGCGATTAATATATCTGAAGTATATTCATCAGCTTATCGTTGCTGATACAGCTGTGTGAATAGTTCATCAACAGCTCTCTATCATAGGGAGAAATAAAATACTTTCTTGTTTCTCAAATGCATCTTTTCGATCCCGGTCAAAAATAACTTTATCTCGTAATCCCTCAACTATTCTAAAATCAAAGGAAATTTTTTTTCTTGTTCATAGAACATCTCCCAGATCTCATTATTAAGAGCATCACGATCAACGATGTTGCATCGCACGATAAATCTTTCTGTCATTTTATTTTAATTGATTAGATAAAGCACCTATTATAATAATGACGGCTCTAACGCTTCTTCGAAAAATCTACAAAGGTGAGACATTACCAGCCAGAGACGACAATCCAGAACCAACACATATCATGTCGGAACAACCTAAACAAGCTACTCATCGCGAGCCTGATCCAGGCGAGGCAACTGAGGACTAGGGATGCTATCTCGATGCCAGCAGCAGGAAACATTACGGAAGACCTACTACAGGGCGATACGACGTTAAATATCATCTGGCAATTTTTTTTTTAAAATTTGATTTTACATACGACGAGCACTATACATTTTACTCGCGAATAAAGCCTTTCATGAACATCTCAATACCAGGCCGCCAAAAAAATATAAAATACTATTTTATTTTTTTTAAAGATTTTTAATCAAATGGCAGCTGCCGGCAAATTACCTAGCGAACGGAGAGACCATCTTGTTGGATTATGTAGGCCGGTTAGATGCCGTTATGTGCTCGAAAAATATGAAACAAATTACCAAAGCGTACTCTCTAGAGCCCCTTAATACTATCAGTAGGTACCCTGCTATTAAAATATTCTGAATAACATCTCCATTTGACAAGGCTTCTATCGTCCTTTTTCCTGATTATTTTTTCAATTACAACTACATCCTGGTCTGTTTTTTAAAGCTCTTTGTCTTCTCCGATAAGATCTGTTAGCTTGTATGTGACAGGAATAGTTGTCAACAATAAATACCTCTTCAGTCCAATTTCTAGTATAACCTTTTTCAAATATTTTTTTTTATAGCGAAATCCTGACTCGGTCGTTCTTTTAAACTTATGCCTCTGATACAGGTTTTCGTTCGCTAGTAACGGATTTTTTAAGGTTTCGCTAGGTGTCATTCCAATTGATCCGTGTTTGATATTGTTGTAATCTGAAACAATCTGTTGCAAGTTATCAACGTAATTATTCGTGTTTTTTGTTGTAAAATGCTTGTAGATCCTTTGTTTTAACGTTCTGTTAAAAAGCTCAACAATAACACTCTTTCCCTCATTGCCTGTTACATACTTCTCGATGGTATGCTTGTCCAAAAGATCTTCAACCTGTTTGTTAAAAAAGCTCGACTCCGTGGTCGGTCCAGATTTTATTTGGTTTTCTCTCGCTCGATGATATTATTTTGCGAAACGTTGTTGTTATTGTACCATTTTATCTTTAACCGGAATACTAAAAGCGAACCTACTTTGTATATCAACAACGTTTAGCAGGTATTTGTTGCAGTTGTTGTCGTCTGCGAGCTGTGACATATCAGCAAGATCGACAGCCCAAATGTCGTCCACGGCATTTGCAACTACACGTCCCAGAGGAATTATTTTTTTCTTTTTGGTTCGTGAAGTTCGTCTGCGAGCGATGCTTATTCGACTCCTATCCCTAGTTTGTACTTTGATCCTATAATACCCTGTACATGTCGTCTGTTAAATCGTACTCGAATGTTTTCCGGTTTTATATCACTTAATTCATCTAGCATGACCTTGTCAACTCCATGATTGTCATCTGATTTATCGCGATAACAAATATCATGCCGTCTCGCAATTGCATGGACCTGATTATACGGCTCTTGTCCTTGAAACATTTTATCATTTTCATCGAGTTGTTTATCTAGCGGGTTCCATGGACCAGTGTACTTATGTCCTGGTAGTATCCATCCCGCTTTTGGTTTTGGAATCTTACCAATTACGCTGTGAATATGAAGCTTGCGTCCGCTTATCTTTTTAACAAGTGGTGTAATCTCGGATACTGATCCGATTAATTCACGATGATTACATCGCGAGCAGTATGTTAAAATTTTGTCGCTTTCACAACAAAGATGACGATCTTCGCCGCAATCACACCTTGTTTTTATTATCTTTATTGTTTTTTGAAAGCTTTTGTCTAGCAAGGCGAATCAGGTCGAACTATCATTACACTTTTAAGAGCCTCGCTCATCTTTTCAACTTCTACTGGCTCAGACGGTAACTGTTTTTGAGAAACTTGATTTTCTTTTTGCCACAAACAGTGCAAATACTCTTCATCATCGTTCTTCCATTTTTTTTAATTCTTCATCGGCATTAGCTGTTTTCCCACGACATTCCAGGCAGCATGTATCCATGCTATAATATAGGTGTTATACTAATTGCTAGAAAAAATTAATTGCAATGTTATCATTTGCCAACGACGACTTTGGTTCAAACTGCGTAAGAAAATCGAGGTATTTGATTCCACGAGACACCTGCCTGATAAACATTATACAGTAATATCCACAGGCTACTGTTCTAATAGGCTGCATCTGATTCGACGAATAGTTTATTTTGCTTCCAAAGTATCTTTTGATGCTATCACATGGTGGTAACCATAAGAGTCAAAATAGTTATTGTTGTACAAGGCCACCCAATCAGTTCCGGAGCCGTCGTCAAAATCTTGTATGTTGATAACTGCGGACCACCCTTTAGACTGTTTTTCTGGTAGTTGATCCGTTGAAAAAAAACTTCTCTGAAACCCCTTATATTACCAAGAATATATTGTGTCTCAACATTGCTTAGCGGCGATGCGGTCCTGGTAGGGTTAGCCCTCGACCTATCCCTACCATACATGGAATCATGCTTCCTAGTATCCCTGCTATTAGTGGTCCTATAAACCCTCCTTGCTTCTTTGTCGTCGACTTCCGGGGCGACTTTGCTGTCTTTTTTAGTGTTTTCTTCGATTTCGTAGGCATTATTGTTGATGTTACATAAAATTATAATGTTGTTTTTATTCCATTGCCAATCTTCTCCATTTTAGGCATTACCATTTTAATGACCTCTTCAGTATTTGGGTCCATACCAGCTAGTAAATTTGGCATTCCAATGAAACATTGTGTAGGTACAAGCAATTTTTTTACTAGAGATGAGACTAGATCCTCCTACAGCTTTTTTTGTTGCTCCTTGTCTGTACAAGATGCTGCTGCAATACCAAGTATTCCGAGCACTTATTTTTGGAGCAATTGCTTTAAGTAGTGTTGCTATTGCTGGTCAAAAAAATCCACCTGTCTTACTCATTGCTGTAATTTGTGTTGCTGACAGATTAATGATAAAAGGAGATCCTGCACAAATTTTTTTCATCTGAGTTTTTGTGTCCATAATTTTTGTTGGGTTTCCAGTAGACGAGTTTGGACTAATTTTTAACGAGACTCCATCGCATTTTGCTACAGCATTTGCAAGTTTTTTATTTGTCTCTCGGACAAGTTTACCTTGGCTTCCAGATAAGACATTATTTTGTATGATTACATAAAACTTACAAAACCATTACTGTCATCTTTCCGCGAATGGCATCTAACGTCAAGTGATGATCCGATGCTATCAACGCGTAAGCATTATACACAGCTGCTGGTGCTACTCCTCCTAGGTTCCAGATTACCTCAATATCAGCAGGCGATCCAGATAGTCTTTCTTAGTGCTTTGACATATCAAAGTGGAATATCGGGTAAAGCGTTCTAAACTCCTCTATTGAGACCGGTGATCCGCTGTCAGAATCCTGGTACGTATGCATGGCCTCCATCAGTATTACGCATGCCCTCGAAGTGTTTCTAGTTGCAGGAGCGAAGTCGCATTCGAGTTGCTTATCAGGGTACTGTCTAGAGTTTATTCTGACGCTCATTCTGTTAACAAGCATGTTGTCAAAAATCATGTTTTTTTTTTCCTGGCTATTATCTTGTGCTGCGTTTTGAAACACAACAAAGACGTGTCGTGGAAGCTGCTCCGATGGCGCTGTTGTCACACGCCATGAGTAGCTTGTTGTTCCTACTGGTATCTGTTGGCGGTAGATTTTATGTTGTTCAAAGTAGATTTTTCTTTTGTAAGCTTCAAGTGCCGAGTCTAGCTCTAGTTGTTTTAGTTTTTTTTTGTTACCGATGGCACAATCTTTGGTATCCACAGCGCCAAGTGGCTTATTACAAACTGCATATTATTACCACCGACCCTCATAATCGTGTTATTTTTTTCTGCTCAGTTTAGCATTATAGTATGCTTGACACTTTTAAGGACCTTGTTTACATCGCGGCAGAACCCAAAAGATGGTACTTAGAGGAAGAAACATACTAATCTGGGCTCCGTTGTCACTAGTTGTTCTTCGTTTAGCATGGCCTTCGTTGTATCATTGTTGACTAATATTTGCAACAGCTGCTCTTATTGAGTCACCGATTGCTGCACCATTCTCAGCTACTGGTAGGATCTCGTCTGGCTGCTTTATTATAAAAAAGTCCTCTTCGGCACGTAGTTCTTCTTTTAGCTTGTCGTTGTAATCCCCAAGCAGCTCATACTTATCCTGTTGTGGGTTGATAGTGTAGATGTAAACGAGATCGTAGTTCAAAAAGTCGTTAAGCGGCATGTTTATCAAAAGATTTGTTTTACCAGACCCTGTTCTACCTACAATAAGGTAATGACAGTTTTGAAAATCATGATTATGCTGCTGCTTGAGAACGTTCTCGGTATCAAAGTTAATGATACTCATTTTTATATTACTGTATGATATAAAAATGAGTTTCACAAAGTTTGGAACATTGATCGGTAATAACAACGGCGAAGATAAAGTCGATCTTACAAATTATGTCCAAAAAAAATGGTGACACAATGACTGGAGATCTAAACATGGCCGGAAAAAAACGTAGTTAACATTGAAACAACTTATCCATTTCCAGGTGGCAATCCATCACAGGCCGCTAGTGTAAACCAAGTAAATGTTGTAAACAATTTAAAAATTAGCAAAACTGGAGACTCCATGCAAGGCGTTTTAAGATATACAAATGGAGGTAAGGTAACCGGAATACCAACAGGCTATCCACCAGTTGATGTTTCTGATGCTATTAGTTATGGCCAGCTTGATATGGCGTTATCTTCCTATGTACCACGAGGAGGAACAACTATGATGGGATCGATTCATATGGGAGGCAGAGTAATTACCGGACTAAGCCAAGATGTTCCAGCCGATCCGATATATGCTGTAAGCGTAAAGTGCCTAAAAGATTATGCTGTATCAAAAGCCAGTGATACTATGCTAGGAGGCATCAACATGAATAATAATAGAATAACCAACATTCATCTGCCAATAGATGTTGGTGATGCTGTTCCATATCACTGTGTGTTAAACGTAGCATCTGCTAGTGTAAAAAAGCTGGTGATACTATGACAGGGGCACTTGATATGGGAGCCAACAAGTTGACATAGTCTGCGGTTCCAAAAGCCGGATCCGATTTGACAAATAAACCTATGTTGACAACGCTATAATCGGTATTACAAAGCGCGTTAGAAATCATGTTGGTTACATACCACTGATAACTGATGCTAGTAATAGTAGAGCTGGATTTACAGTAACAGCATCATCAGCAACACAACAGCAGCAGGTGGATTAGAATGAGCGACGAACGGTGTTTGGGCCAATTTCTGGATAAAGATAAAGTGCCCTGTTGCTGTTCCAATATGGAAATTTCAGTTGAGAGGACGAGTATCAGGAGCAGAACGATTGTACAACTGGCGGTTGGAGGGATCAAATAATTATACTACCTTTACAATGTTGTACACAGCTTATAATGTTTATCTTGGATCAACACTGATAGATTTTATACTTGATGCAGCAGCGACAGTAACCAAGTATAAGTACTTCAGGATCTACTGTGTTAACACAGAGCCTACAAATCCAGGACTAACAGCGTTTCAGATTTTTACTCTTACTAAAATAATAACAAAATGTCAGAGATCATTGAGGTTTGTCGTGATTTTTACAACGGTGTTTTTAACAAAGACTATCAGATTGAGGGGCCTCCTTCCGCTAACCAGCAACAGATTTTTGCAATTGAATATATAAAAGATCTTATGCGTCGTGATGTCGGTGATCATAGTATAGGAAATGGAAACATATATGTTGCTGCTCTAGAATAAAACACAATTAAAAATTATCTTTCTGTTAGGTCGATGAGAGTTAATCAGCTTCTTGATCAAATAAAACTATATGACACTATGAACAAGTTTTGTAATTCTAGCGGCAAAAAAGATGCAGAAAAATCGCTAGATGATCTGATGCATAGTATCATATTAGAACTTGACAAAGATATTATACTACCAATTTCATGAGCAAAATTGGTAAAAAAAAAAGAAAAAATTTGTTTGAGAACGTGAAAGAGAACAGCATAAAAAAGAAGCTTGAGTAGATGAGCACGCTGACAAAAAAAAGTTAGCTGCAAACAAAAACCAAGAACTAGAAGATCATTTAGCAAAGAGAAAACTGTTTAGAGAGCTTGGCCTATACTACAATGAGTTTGAAACATTACTAACAGTACACGATTGGCCGCATGATCTTGAGGTTTTAGCAACATCTTATTTTGCACTTGCTTCAGCAGTAACAACAGGACATGGATTTAGTTATACCATCGAAGAGCTTTATTCTGCTCTAGAGGCAGCAGAAGAAATCAAAGAGTCAATAAAAGACGCAGCAAAAGATGAAAAGACAAAATATTCAAAGATATTAGTGAGCTAAAAGAATTTACAACAAGTATAGAATGGGAGCTGGAAACCGAGTTTAAACCTGATAAGCTTAGAAAAATAACGCAGCGGAGATATATGCCAGATCTTGATAAGCTTGTAAAGGATAATAATTACAAAAAAGTTGGTGACCTGATAGTAGAAAAACTTGGTATTACGATAAACAACTTATTCTCAGCGGGTGATATCCTTGATGATTTTGCTGCGGCCTACACAATCATTAGACAGTATTTGGTTTTGGAAGGTATGCCAATAGAACTGATTAAAGCTGCATCAGAGTTTATTGACAAATATGAAGCTACTGTTGGTGATAGTGTTAATGATATTACAGAGGTACCAAAAACATTCGCTTATGTTAGCGTTAGACTATAGCGAAGAGGAAGAGCGATTACTAAAAGACAAAGATCCTGCAAGATTTGAAAAATATCGTACTTTTTTGGCGGACCCAAATAATGTTGATTTTAAGACAGTTATTGAAGCTGCAGCTGCATCACATAATTTTAATCCATAATAACTAAATAATGAATAAAAAAAAAAAAAAAAAAAAAAAAACCAACAACAGGTAGTCGATTTCAATCACATCTCGCGTAGCATTCCAAAGAGGATATTGATGATCTGTCTGATCGCGTACTACAACTACTATCATAAGAGACTTTATTGCTAAAAGCATGCTTATAGGTACTATGGAAGAATTTTGAGATTTATATCATACGCTCCCATGGTATTGACAACAGGTGGAATAGTCTCAAGTGGAGCAATGTTAAATCCTTTTATGTTAATACTTTCTGGAGCTGGTGTTGCCCCTAGCGTAGTAGGTAAAAAATAGAGCTGAGATTCGAAACACAAAAAAATCTGCTTGTAAAACAGCTATTATAACCTACAGCGAGCTGTAAATCAAATAAGGTCTTATCTTCGTGGAACAAGCATGCAGGATCTTGTAAAAGAGTTTAAGATAGTAGACAACTTTCTCACAGACCTACTTCCACTACGTTTGGGGCGATATGAGGATTCGTATCATAGCAAGTATGAGGGGTTTACTGATATGCCAACAGATGTATTTTTATCTAGCAATATAAATAGCGATGGAGATAAGTAAACTCATCGAGGAAATAAGTAAAGATAGCTCGGTTATCACTGTCGGTGACAAACAAAAAAATAAAACTATACCTCTGCTGTACAAAGGAAAATCATTTCCTGCGCTAATCTTCGGAGAAAGAGCAGAGCGAAAAGTGTAAAGGTAAAAGTAAAACTATTAAAGCTGATAGCAGTAAGTACTCTGATCTGCTAAAAAAAATACTTACCGATGTAATTGGTGAAAAGATACACATTTGTTTTAACCCTGATAACAATGAAGTGCATACAGAGATTAGTATCAACACCGAAAACAGGTAATCTTTTAAAGTTACATCTTTATATAATAGACAGAATCCTAGATCTTTAACACAGTTTATACCGCACTAATAATAGTAGTTGATAATAGTAGTGAATTCCGGATCAGATATAATTTTCAACTGTGAAACAAGATCTGATCAAGTTGAGATAGAATGGCCTCCGGCCGAGCGAAGCGAGGTCGGAGGCCATCTTGCGCGACTTGGATTAGATATAGTTTGATAGTGGAAAAGTATATCTGAGCCAGAATTACTACTATTATCAACTACTACGTGTTAAGTAATAATCCTTCATTCCTTTTGTGAATGTATTTATGAAACTGTTTAGATATAAAATTTTCAATTACATCTTAAGATCATAATAATATCACAATAAGTTTGCAATCAATACGTAATTGTATACACTTCTAAGTATATACTACTCAGTAATATATAAAAGCAAAATGTCTCAAAAGAAGTTTGTCTTACTCGTTGTTGTGACATAATTTATGAGCAGTTATGTTCTTGTGATTTCTCTATTTATTTTTGCGATTAAAAATTCTTTCAATTTTTCCACATTTTTATTTTATATTTTATTCCTAAAAAAAATTGCCCAAATGATACCCTTCAAAGAAATTCAAGTCAAGACCAGGGGTGTCATGATAACTCCGGGAAAAACTAAACATACGACCTACTGGAAATAACTTTACTATCAAATATAAGACTTGCACATGTAAATATCAATAGAATAAGACATAAACTGGATGAAATCAGTGCTGAACTTGATTTTTCTGACATTATATCAGAATCAAAACTTGAGATTACACTCTCTGGCAAAGATATCAATATAGCTGATTTTCAATAACCTATCGCAAAAACAGAACCTGCCGTCGTGGAGGACTATTCATTTCTGTAAAAGAGAACATTTGCTTAAAAAGAAGACTTGATCTAGAGCATCCTAACCTGGGAAAGATCTGGATTGAAATCAACTCACTGCGGCACAGATTTTTCATTGGTCTGTTCTGCAGAAACCATCTTCTCTGACAAACTACTGGGAAAATTTAGAAAACAATATTGAAAATGTATATGATTTACAAGCCAACTTTGTTATAACTGTTGACTTCATCGAAGCTCTACTAACTGTATCTGACTCCAGCCATTTAAAGACCATTTGTAACCAGATTTTGTCTTAAAAATCTCACTATAAAACCTACAAGAATAACCCCCGACCTCAAAGACATGTCTTGATCTACTAATAACAAGAAACACATCCCTTATTACCGCTTTCTCTGTAAAACACCCTTCCACAGTAACCACAGTACAATATTGGCCGAGTTAGCGTTTCGAACTTATAAAGAAAATATTCTGCAAATTCAAGAATGCTGATCAAGATGCTCTTAAAGCTTCATTTGAGAATCATGACTGGATTAACATATTTAATGGAAATAGTGTTGATGAAAATTGTGCAAGCCACCTTAACTTTAATTCTGACTTCAATTTGTGGTGAATTCATACCTCATAATGTAGTTATAACTAGACCAAATGACAAACTATTGATGAATAATCGAATCAGATTTGCAATCCGTCAACGAGGCAAACTCCATCACAAGGCTCAGATAACTACCTCAAAAGTACACCAGAACATCTTTAGAACCAAATGAAATATCTTAATCAAGCTAATCCGTGAAGCTAAAGCAAATTATCTTTAAAAAGCTTCATTCTACTCTTTCATACAAAATCAATACCCCTTAGCAAATGGTGGTGGATACCTAAAGGCATTACTTAATTTAAAAACAATGATCAACCCCGTCCACCCATCGCACAGAATAATCAGTTCTGCTTCACCCCTTAATTTATAATACTCAGTAACCATTTTGCTGGTATATCAACCGTTGAAAGGAAACCTGATTTACCTCCACAACCTCCAGAGCCACCAATGTCACTGTCACTTATTGAAATATCAACCCAAGATATCTTGGAGCAAATTAAAATTCTAAATTGTAATCAACTTGCTGGACCTGACCAGATTCATCCAAAACTAGTCAAATTATTCAGCAACTCCTTTGTTCGTCCCTTAACACTTCTGTTTAATCATTCAATTCAGCATGGTCAGTTTCCAAGTAATTGGAGAGTAGCTAATGCAACATCTGTCTACAAGGGTAAATGTAGTGAACAAGATCTAAACAACTATAGACCAGTTTTTGTAATTAGTTGCCCTGACAAAATATTTGAAAATATCATCTTTAAATATTCATATAACTACCTCCAAGAATTGAATTTGAATTACATCTAAACATCCCTCAGTTTTAAAACCTCGGGATTCAATTGTGACCCAACACTTAGACATATATCATACTATGATTGAATGTTTAAATAAAGAATTGATGTTAGATTAGTATTCTATAATATAACTCTCTACAACTGGTTTACCAATTACTTCGATTAGGGTATGCCTCTAACTTGACAATCATACAGGCCGGTGTTCACCAGGGCTCTGTCCTGGGTCCATGATTATTTTTTTATATTAAATATCAATGATATAATTGAAAATCTTACGCGTAACATCCGACTATTTGCAGATGACACATGACACTTTGCTGTTGTCTATGGTCATAAATCATGTGCTGATACTCTAAATACTGACTTACAGAATATAATTAGCTGGGCTTGTATGTGGTGTGTTAATATGATTTCAACAAAAACTAAGTGTGTTATTCACTAGAATATCAAATCAATATACTTTTAATCCCGATATTCAGTTTGATAATATAATTACTGAAAACCAAATCAGCAACATTCACCTATGTGTCACTTTAAGTTGAGACACAACATGGGTCAGCATATTAGTAACAGTTTTACTAAGGCAGCAAGCCGCTTGAATATCCTTAGAAATCTCAAATATCAACATGATAGAAAAATCTTAGAAAAGAATGTATTTGTCTTTTATACTTACTATTTTTGAATATGGCATTGAATATGGCAATATAGTGTGGTGTAATTGTACGAAAGATCAATCAGATCTATTAGAAAGTATACAGCTGGATGCAGCTAGAATTATAACAGGGCTAAGACAAGGCACTCCTCACAAGTTTTTTTACAATGAACATTGCTGTGAATCATGATCCGAGCGCAGAAATCGCAGCAAACCTGTCTTCTTCTACAAAATTGTCAATGGAGAAGCACCTTGAGATCTGGACAATATACTTCCTTCGTATAACCAACATCAAAATTCACACTCTCTACGGAATATTACTTGTAATTACCCAAATCCGAGGACCTTCTCTTTTAAAAACAGCTTCTTTCCATCCATAATACATCTTTGCTATAATCTTAATATTGATAACAACCAGGTGCGGTTTAACTTTTCGCACCGGTAATGGGACCTACCGTGCCGCAGATTCTGTCTTAACAACGCGGTGTACGACGATCCGAGTCTAATCACGCACCAAGAATAGAACTGCATTTATGACTTTTCTAGTCTTTTGAAGTTAAATTAGACTTTGTTATAATAGTATGATATATTGAGAGATCCCGACGATGTAAATGATTTACGCCTCTTCGCTTCTCATATTCTCTGTATTGCCTTTCTCTTCTTAAGATACAGGTTATTTATGGTCGGCATGATTAAAACAACAATTAATGAAACTTGCGCTCTAATGAATTTTGTTACCATAATAATCTTTTCTTAACACAAATTAATAAGTCTGAATTATCCATACATTTGTAATTGCATGTAATAAGTTCATTAATTCTTATTTACTTGGAACATTACTTATTATATGTAAACATGCGTGTTAATCATGCGCATGATAATGGGAATGTATAGGCATTGACTGTTGTCCGATACCGATCAGAATATGTAATAAATAAACACAGGAAGAGGTCATGTTCGAGGCAGTTAATGGCTCAACATTTTCCGCTTTGCTGACCACATCTTCAAAGCCGAGACTTGTGTGTTATATACTGTCCCTGTTTAAACGAAATATAGAAATCATCATACTTTATTAAATCTGTAAACTGATACTGAACTTTTCACAGAAATATGATTTCTCAAATACTTTGTAGAGATCACTCTAGCATTTAAGAACTTTGCATCTAAATTAAATCTCTGATTTAATGATTGCTACGAGGACAAAGGCCGAGTTTTCAGTTCAGTTGAATGAAAGATCACCTGGAAGTATCTAGATGTAAACACCCCCGACCCCCCCCCCACCCCCCCAAAAAAAAAAAAACAAAAAAAACAAAACAAATAAACAGACAAAAAAGCAACAACAACAAACAAAAACAAAAAAACTGTCATATTTGGATATTGTTATCCTTAAAGAGAGACGAAATCTTTTATTATTGGCACTGAGGGAGTTGAGAGAGAGAGAGGACTGACATGGAGTAATGCAGTTATTGCTCGAGGATATTGCTACTATCGATTCATCATGCGTACACAAAGTTAGTGCGCTCAATCATGAATAAATAATGTTATATTTGACCCCGTAGGTCAGAAAACTGTGAAAACATCATTGAATCCCGCCACATTGTGCTTAAATGATAATAAATCACTATCAAGACTCTTTCGACGCTCCTTACAAAACTCTATTGTTCAGATCAGAAAAACTCGAGCAAAGAGGATCGCTTTTTCTTTTGCTTAATTTATAACAAAAATATTTCATACCCCTTTTCCTGCTGACGAGAACATTTTTTTAATGCTTATTTGTTTCTACTCAGCTAATCTTCGAAATATGGTCTTGTTAAATTTTGAATTTCACAATTAATAAGAGATATTAAGAGCTCCCAATGTTTCTCTAGTTTTTTTTTTTTAATAATCGAAATTACGATTTGTGTAACAGGCAAATGGTTGTGGTGAAATCTTTAAACCCTAGGACACACAAAACACTAGCCCATTAGTGCTTTTGTCTTTACATGTTTTTCAAATAATTAAGTGAAATGCGGATAATAACCCTTTTGAATGGTTAATAGCTTGAACGCCTCGATAAATCTAAGTACATTTTTCTACAGTATTTTTCCATTTAAGCAATATATTGATAGTCCTAAATACTAATTTTGTCAAAAATTACTGTAGATATAAAATATGCCATAATACTAAATACAAACAAAGAATTTCTTCAGATCGCAGAAAGTTTGTTTATTCAACCAAAATTCTTTACTCTGAATCCTTAAGAAGAAACGATTTCAATTGTCTGAGCAAAGCTGCAACATTTCAGTTTAAATCGTGACATAGAAACCTCATGGAAAAATGTGCATGAAGTCAAATTCAAATAATTAGGAGTGGTGGTTTTAACGGCACTTTTTGTACATGTGTACAATCGAGCCGGTTTTAGCTGGTAAGATTTTGTGATGTCAATCGGTCTCACTCATCACACTTTCAGGTGTCTTTTGAACACAGATGCATCAGCTCCAGACGAGTGTTATCACGCGAACTTTCTAACGCTTCACTGCGCAAAGCACCCTAATCAAAGGATTCATTAAAATGGCGTTAATTTCTCAAATGCATTAACCTTTATATAAAACTAAATTTTGGTCGGTATTTTAGAGCTGAACTGTTGAGTGAAATGATTGTAATGCCAGAAGACGGTCATGCATAGCTTGCTATGTGAAATTACTAGTCGGAATTTTTGGAAAAGTTGTATTCCTCTGGTCTTGTATTCGACATAACACATTTTCTTCATGTTCCGGAAATCATATTTGCATAACAAACTGTGTAATAATAATAATAATAAACAACTAATATTTCATTGTCATCCTTTGCTCAATATTTTCATTAGATTAAAAACCCTTCAGATCCTTTTTATAATCCTGATGAAGATATTATTTATTGTAACGAACGCTGTGTGAAGGGTGAGTTCCAAATCATGTTTGATGAGTTACGTACTGAGATTTAGAATGATAAAATTATTAAATCAATACATAATTAAAAGAGGTGGAAAAGTGCTTGGCCATATATTATTTTTAATGAATTTTGATTTATGGTGCTGACACTCTGGCTAATTTTTTCACGTAAGCTACCGTCTGTACTCCCTTATAAGTCGGATCCAACTGCAAACTACATAGACCCAGATCTGCCGTCACATAATGCACTGACAGATCTGGGTCTATGCAGCTTTTGAGTAGTAATCAGTAGAGCAAAGATCATAAACCCTGATCAGGGTCTGTGTTGTTTGCAGTTAGACTTGACTTAGAAGCGAGCATAGACGGTATTTAATACTTTTTTTAATACAGGTCATTTTTCAACAACATGGTCAGATGGATATATTATTCCCTTACACAACAGAGGACCTATTCATAATGAAAACGATTGCAGAGGTATTATCATTGTGAGTTCAGCTGGAAAATTTCTCACCAGTATATTGAATGTTAGACTCCTGAAGTGGGCAGAAGAATATTATGTTTATTGGATCACAGTTAGGTTTCACGAAGAATATAGGGACTAGAAAGAACATATTTATTTTGCATGGTTGAATTACTCATAGGTAAGATAGTGGTAAGAAATTATATTTGTGGATTCAGTGGTTTTTACAATGGTTTTAGAGATAATATGTTGTGTAAATTGATTAACCTAGTTATTCGTGACAAAATGTTAAATGTTATTCAAGATATATATATATATATATATATATATATATATATATATATATATATATATATATATATATATATATATATATATATATACACACACACACACACAAATTTAAAACCAAAGATAAAGTCTCAAAATGCACCTAGGGAGGAAATGTCATGTTTTTTGGGTCTACGTCAAGGCCAATGTCTTTCTTTCTTTTTTTGCAGTGTATATGACTGACCAAGAATATTAACTCAGCATGAATGGTGTTGATGCGATAGAAATAGGTGAAATAAAACTGTTTTTATTAATGTATGCTGATGATATTGTATTTTGTTTTTTTTTTACTTAGGAACTGGTTTGCAAAAACGATTTGAGACTTTCAGAAGTTCTATGATAGATGGAACTTATCGGTAAATAACACAAAAACAAAAATAATGATATTTAGGAAGGGTGGAAGATAGGAAAAAGATAGAGATGGTAGATACAATTTGTATTTAGTACATCTGGTAGTTCCTTCTCAGAATTTCAAAAACTCTATGATCAGGCTCAGAAAACAGTATATAAGTTAAGCAGATATCTTTATAAACTCACTAATGTTTCTGAAGGTCTCGTTTTGGACTTATTTGACAAGTTTCTAACTCCTATATTAAATTACGGAGAATAAGTATAGGGATTTTAAAAAGCTAATTCCATTAAAAGGGTACAATTACAGTTCATTAGGAAATTACTTGGCATAAAACAATGTACGCAGAATGATTTTATATATGGTGAAGTTGGCAGAATGTCATGTATTATTGTAATATATTTTATGATAAATAAATATTGGTTAAAAATTAATCCGCTCGATGAAAGAAAATATACAAAGTTTGCGTAAACTATGATGTTAAATGATGGTACTGTTTTACAAGGAAAGCACAATTGGGCTAAAATGGTAAGACTTTTATTATGTAGTGAAGGTTTTTGTGAAGCTTGATTTTTCCAATGTGCTGGTAATATAATTTCTTCCAGTGGCGGCGCAAGGGTTCGAGGCACCCGAGGGCAATGTTCTTTAGTGGTACCCTATCGAGGCGCCCGGGATCAATGTTCTCTAGTGGCGCCCTTACTTTGCTGCAGAGAACATTTTTTATGTAAGCTGCCAACCTCCCTCCCCGCCCATCCTAAATATAAATTTGTGAAGAATTGCCCGCCGCCCTCCCCCCCCCCCCCCCCACACACACACTTTGGTGAAGGTGAAACACTATGAAAATTTAAGCTGCAAAAACAAACAAAAAAATTCCCGACGGAGCTCCATTCGCCTGGCGCCTGAGAGGAAATTGACCCATCCGACCCCCTCCCCCTCCCCCTTGAGCCGCCACCGATTTTTTTTCAAGTTGTAAAACAAAAGCTGTCAGATAATTTTATTGAACGTAGTTAAAAGTATATATAAAATGAAATTTCTGGACATTGCTCAAGAATGATATATTCTCGCCTTGTAGACGGTAAATAAAATATACTTTTAGTGTTTCATAGGTTCAGGAATTATGCTCTTTGTGTTTTATGAACTCAACAATGATATATTTTCTTTTAATTTACTTTTTGAAATTTGGTAATTTTTTATGCTTTTACTTACTTTTGTTTGAAAAAAATTATGTTTCAAAACTTTGTATACACATTTTTTAAAATTTGTTTATATATATTTATTATATTATTTGCAAGCGGTTTGCATTGTTCAAAATTTATATATATATATATATATATATATATATATATATATATATATATATATATATATATATATATATATATATATACATATATATATATATATATATATATATATATATATCTATATATCTATATATATATATATATATATTCAATTTGTTTATTTTTCAAACTTTTATATAATATTTTTCAGAAAAAGAATATTTTTCAAACATTACACACGCATACATTTTTTCTATATATTTTGCATTTAAAATTTATATTTAATTATTTATAAAGAGATTAACTCACAAATTGCAATATTATTTATATAGCTTATTACTGTTTAGTGTTTTGTATATTTTCTTATTTATAATTTTAATGGTTTTGTGGATAAATATTTGATATTTGAAAATATATATTACAGAGGGACATTAATGGATATTTCACATTTAAAGATTTCCCACAAATGGAACTTTAATACTTGTACTTTTACTCGAACACTGCCAAATAAAAGGGTAATTGTTAAAAAAAAGGTTATGAAGTTCTATCTGATTTCCATGTTACAGAAATCGGAATAGTATGTAATTAAATGAAGATCACTAAATATTCATGTAGGTTACAACATAATTGTTTTAATATTTTGGATCTTTAATGGTTATCCATGAATTAAATTCTGGTTCGTAGCCTTTCCATTTAACAAACGCTCGTTCTATTTATGATCGTGTTATAATATTTTTTCAATTCTAAATAGAATTAGTTTTGCTTCTTGTAATTCTTGTTCAATAAACGTTTTTTTTTTCAATTAAATCTTTTGTTTCGTACACAACTGGGGTTGCATGCCTGATATTTGTTTTTTTCAACAATTCTTCGCTCCAGTTGGGAGTATATCCTTTTTCGATGTTAATTTTTACGTTAAATTTTTATCATATTACCTATTTTTTATTTGGTCTTCCTCTTTCAAAACCAGAATGACTATATATATAGATTCATATATACAAATTGTTCATTTTTTCTGTTACTAGCCCCTATTGGAGTCATTTTAGTACTCATATATTTTGTATTATTATATTTCTCTATCATTTCTGGTAAAACATCCAAATAGTTATTTGTGTTGTTTGTTGTCAGGCTCTCCCACATTAAACTTTTTGATGTTCTATTAAATCTTTCAACAACCACAGCTTTATCTTCATTATAAGTGTGGTATATTTCAATTATGTTTTCATGCAACCATTAAAATATATTGTTTTCTTTCTTAGACATATTGTACATACTCCTTTCTTGATATTTCTACCAGTTTAATTTTTTATTTTAACTTCATTGTTTGGTTGAGTCTGTTTGTTTCTTACATCTTTAGTAAATATTATGGTTACCTAAATAAACTCCAACCATCAAATAATGATACTTCAACATTTTCAGCAAAAGCAGCGTTATTATCGGCCCATATAAACTGACCACTTATTGTTTTAAATATGCTTTCTATGGTAAAAGATAGACATCTCTTTCACTTGTTCAAGAATGTGTTGCCCATCTTTATCCATATTCATATCTCGAGGAAGGTATTCGATATACACAAATTTGCGCATGCTATCGTCTTTCAATCTATCAGAAAACAAATCCAAATATAGTGAAACTATTCGTGTCATCTATATAATAATATTACAAAATAATGCAATCATTTCATGCACTTCCTGTCATTAAATTAGATAATATATTCATTGCATTTTGATTTAATATCCTTTTAGAGGCATCTTCCAAAACTTCCTCAACCTTTTTAATACCATTAGATTATTCTTTTATTGTTTCTTTTATCTCTTTTGATGGCTTTGTTTTTTTCCCCCAATAGTTTGTTGGGTTTTTTTTTTTTGTTTTTTTTTTTCTCCAATAATTTGCCCCATAACATTAGACCATAATTATTTTGATTGTCGTTCAATTGGTACATTTTATTAATTGACACATATATTAATGACTCATTCCCATATATATTCAATAAACTGCCAGGAGTAAATTTGGTGTAAATGAATAAAGAACGTCACTATTTGTACCATTAATATAACTATTTGTTACTAAACTACATCGTATTAACAAAGTCTTCATTTCTGTTATGTTTACTGTTGTATTTCCTGCATGTTCTTCTTTTCCCTCTGGTATTCTTGAATGAAAGTCTAACATGTTTCGAATTATGTTCTTAAGTGTAAAATCAGTTCTGTTAGAGAGTGTTAATATTATTCTGTCTATTAATATGTTAACATTCTGTTCATTTGTTATCGCTCCCTCAGTTGATTTATTATTATTACTGTTTAATGTGTTTTTGTAAAAAATTGCATTATTTGCATCAACTATACGCTTAGCTCCTGGTGGTACTATTATATCAAGCTATTTTGTACCATCATAGTACCGGAAAGATTTATTTGTTAATGTGATATTAAACCTTTAATACCATTTTCCAGACTTGATCAGTGCTATTTTACAGGTTTTATTAATATCAAACAATATTGGTGTGCTATATCCACAGTAAAATTGTGACTTACACATTAAGTTGCATTCTCAGAAACTATAAAAAGTGTTGTTTCAAATACCATTGTTATATAATATAATTATACAATATTAAAGTCTTACTTATTATGTTATCACTATCAGTAGATTTGCTTTTATTTCCCATATTGTTGCTACCACATAATATTTGCAATCTCTTTTACTAATTGGTTTTAATCTTTATGATATCGTATACTGCTTCCATTTCTGATAGCTGCTATTTATTAATCTGTTATATTTTCTTGATAACCCAGATAAGTTATATATTTATTTGAAAATGTTGAATGCTTTATCGCTATAATTCTTTCTACTATTCCATCTTTTAAAAAAAAACATAGTCAACTTTCTTTCTTAAAACACATTTGCCCTTGTTATTATTATATGCTTCCACTTTTAATTCATATAGTTTAGTAGGGTTAATATACAACTTAGCAAAATATGAAGCATTATCTAATTTGTAAGTTTTCTTAGATACTATTCATCAGAATTATATTATATTTCCAGTCCTGTACATTGTTCTTGTTTTGTACTGGCTCCCAGAGCTTGAGTTTTAGATATATCTTGAGCTTGAAATTCAGATCGAGTTGAAATTGAGATCGAGTTGAAATTGAGATCGAGTTTAAGCTTTAGTTTCAAATTGAGCTTTTTGTGTCTTTGGTGGTTCTTTTTTTGTTCGGTTAATCCAGCCCATGGTTATAGCTTTAAACCTAATTCTTTTGACATAATATTTTGTATATATTATTATTGCGTGTTTGTGTTTTTAAACACTTTAGAATTGAATCTTTCACTTGTTGCTCTATCTAGCTCATCTAGTAGTATATCAGTAGATTTAGTTTTAAATAGATTTGGTTTTTAATAATTCATATGAAGCTATAATTTGTTGCTGTTCAGGTGTAAGGAAAATATCTGTATATGTGGGGAGATCTTCTGCTGCCAGTATTTGTGATGCTTGTTCTTCTGTCTTAGTTGTAATAAACGTGGAGTAATGCATCTTATCATGAGTGGTATAAGATGTGGTTGTTCTTGTGTCTCTTTTTTAAAACTTCTTTTAATAATTTTATTATCGGCTTAACAAGTGTTTTTATTGGCTCAGATAATGGTTCTGCAACTTGGAACTGAAACTCTTGGATTTTTTTTTTGTGTGTGTGTTTTTTTTTTTTTCTTGCAAAATTTTATCTTTTATTTTATTTGTTTTTATTATATTTGTCAACTATCTCTCTATGTTTCTGCAAACTAGTACCTCTTTCAAAACTCATTGTCTATAATAATATATTATATAATCTTTATTTTACATAGCATAAAAAATATAAAATAAAATATAAGAATGTCACCCACCAATACAAAATGGTAGAAACCATTACGGTATCTTTCAGGAGTGTTTATGGCTGTTTTATGAAAAATAAAGACAATTTAAGGATTGTGCGTTGCTTCCATGTATA
Organism: Margaritifera margaritifera; assembly: GCA_029931535.1. Lineage (NCBI taxonomy): Eukaryota > Metazoa > Mollusca > Bivalvia > Unionida > Margaritiferidae > Margaritifera > Margaritifera margaritifera. The sequence goes on from JAQPZY010001673.1 coordinate 7,765,054, forward strand.
TGTTGCAAAGCATTGTCAACCAACATCACCAAACCAATGATCATCAGAAATCTAGCGTATGTCTTTATTATCTAATCCATTAAAAAGTACAAAACATTTGTATTTAGGCTTGTCATAATACGACTGAATTAAATATATAAAATTAAAATTTTTATTGCGACTCAGACTGAAGTATTCTTTAACTCATAGTAGTATTGTACATTTTTATATCAAACATGATTATTTTATTTGTGTCGTTATCCATTTCTTTTACACCAATAACATCTTCAGGTGTGAGTATAATGAGGATATTTTGGTCTGTTTCTTCTTCTATGATACCAAATAGTTTTTTCAACATGGTATGTTTTGCCTGGGTATTAGTCACAGTATATAAAGTAAGTTCATCATAGTTAAAATATTTCAGTAATAAGTTGATTAATAAATGTGTTTTTCCTTGGCCTGTGCTTCAAACAATATATAATGACAATCAGGCAACAAGAAGTAGTGCTTGCTATTTTAATTTGTTAAACATCAAAATTAATTATTTCCATTATGCTACTTAGTTATATAAAAATAAATATTGTTTTCCTCATAGCCGTTGAGTTTGTAAATTTTTTTTTACAAAAATATCCAAGGACTTTACAAGGTTTTAACTCATTTGAAAGTTTTTGGATTTCCTCAAACACATATTTTATGGGTTTTTTTTTATCTACATAGTTTTCATTAGCCTGTAACACTTTGTTTTATCGAAAACATAATTAATAGTTTCTTGGTCATCTGCGTCATAATTTGATTTTGTGTAAGTTAATAATTGTTTTAAAAAAACGGTCGTTACATTTGAGAAAACTTTTCTTTAGATTCAATTTTAGAGACGAATTTATACCAGTGGTGATTACAGTCACGACTACAATGATTCTAACAACAACAACAAAAAAGGTACCATTGGTAACACACTCAAACCCACGCAACCGCCTATTATTAAAAATATGAGGGTAACTGCGTTGTTGATATTGCCATAGAATTGGTTTTGATATTTCATAGCATTTATATTATTATGGTTAGTTAAAAAGTTAACCCGAATATTGATATAAAAGCATCGTACTCCTTTTCAGCACTAGTCTCAGTTCTAATTATCAACGTTTTAAAAAAAAATACCAGTCCATATATTTATTTATTAAAGAGGATTCCGACATCACTTTACATACTTTTGGGTCACAGAGTGGAACAACACTGAAATCACTTCCATCATAAGCACAAAAATATATCTACGAGAGTTCAGACAGGATGTATATTTCTGGTTTTGTTAATGCGAACTGTATTGTGTATGTGCCAGGTAATAATTTAATGTTAGAATAACCTAATTCTAGAATTTCTCCTGTATGTGGTATTGACATTTGCATTTCAATATCGTTACTTTTTGTACACATCATCTAAGACTTTGTTATTGCTTCTTATTTATTTATAGCCTATATGAATCCCCCCCCCCCCAAGCATATTTTGTGACTTTGTTTTATAAAGCAAAATTATGGCGTTTTCATTTTATCATTGTCATATATTTTATTTGTTAAGTCAACATCATCAATAGCTTTATAGCTTGTAATTTTATTTTCACTCATATTCAATGTGGCACTCATATTATGGGCAACTTTCATTAAACAAGTATTATTGTAATTCTGATTAGTGCCATCAGTGGTATCCATATATGATTTGAGGGATGCTGTTGGATTACCAATCATTGTATCACCACTTTTTAACAAATAAATATCATCTAATTTCTGTAATTGTTCATCAACTCTTCGGAACTAGTTAAATGTGTTAAAAGAATGTTGACATTATTATCTATGAACTCTTTTCTTACAGCATCATCTGCACTAACCAATGGTCTTAATTTTACAATCCTATTATAGTTCATATTTGGTTTTTGCAACATTTCCGTAGAACCAAGCTGCCGATCTCTCCAACGGTGAAGGTATTCATCCAATTTATTTTTAATATTTATAACTTGATTTCATGTTGCGTATTTATGTAGTAGTATCCATTTCTACATCGCTAGTGCTATCGATTAGTGTTCCAAAAGTTGTATAGCTCATTTATATTATATAAGTATATAATATATATGATGGTTTTCTCGATATCTACCATTCAATATTATTATATATTTTTTTTTTAAATTTAAAAAATTTTTTAATTTAAATAATTGGAGAATATACAAGTAAAAGATTAATTGAACTTTGAGATTTATCGAAGAGCGAATTCGATGAAAAAAGCATACTCGGTTTTAATTACTTCATAAAATGAATTTAGTTTTAGTAAGTTATATATGGTAGCCACTAACAGCACTGAAGTACTGTCTGCGTATTTAATTAGGGTAGAATACTACAGACAAGCAAACCAGAATATGTTACATACATATGAAGCAACTGAACGCCTTACTAGGCCTATTATTAATATTTGTTTACCAGAAGACAATTGTGAAAGTTAGCATGCTCATAGTTTGGATGTTGATATTGAAGATTTTACTTATAAATACAATACAGCGTTTGATATATGAAAACATGAGATTAAAATGGAAATTAATATGATCTTGTTTCAGTTCAACATTTTGGCTATATTTTACTACTTCAAAATAAAAGAAAAAATGTGGCTTTTTTTATTGTTGTTGTGACAAAAACATGGTTTAGACCTTTCAGATATTTTACATATAATGCAAGGTTTCTTAACTAACGTCGCTGTGAGAGCTTTGTTTACTGCTAGTGTTGACATTCCGTCGCTAGGAGCGCTGCTTTTGTCACCAGGAAACCTTGAGGATAAAGTAGTTCCAGCCTCGTTTGAGAGTATGGTGATACGGATTTAGAAAACAATAGTATCGTGTTCCTGCTTGTAAGAAATGACTAAAATTCTGGCTCTTTCTTGCGTAGAAAATTGGTAAGTATGTAATAAAAGGGGGTATCTAAAGCTAAACTGGTATCCGAGTTACCTAACTTTTAGTTAAAATAAAGAATAGATGTTACTCTGTTGGCTGGTTATATTGCTGAGGTGTATAAGTATTACCATTATAAAAACGGTATATTTAACTTTTTTCAAGATATGAAAATTCAGATTGTAAATATTCTTAAAAATGGATTACTTCAGAGTAATGGAATAAAATATAATTTTGTATACAAATATGATTTCAAAAAGAATCAAAATTTGGAGCAGAAGAAATTGTTTTAATATGGCGCTCGTCCTACTTGGAACAGATGAAATTGGTGATAATTTGTTGATGGTATTTTCATCGACAGGAGTTAAACTTGAAGATTTCATAAACCGACGCTCTAATTGGTTATTACTAGAATTATAGCTCTATTCCAATACATAAAGAATTAGAATTAACAAAAGGATGTATAAATATTTAAGGATGAGAATTATAGATGCTTTAAATGGTCATTATTAGCAGGATGATATCGAACTTAAACAATTATTAGCCTTGTTTCGTCATATAAAAACATATTGGTAAATTAAACTTTGGTGATTGCAAATTTCCTGTTTCATTGAAAGATGCTTCAACAATTGAAAAATTAAATATATAAATATATGTTAATGTGTTTGGTTGGGAAAATAGATTGTAGTAAAAAATTATTAGGAAATTAGTAAAAATAATATTGATATCAGAAAATGAAGAAAAGAAAAATCAGTATGTATTGATTAAAAAGATTGGATAGATTAGTGTATAATAACTACGAAGAGAAACGCACACACACATATGTGTGTGTGTGTCGGAGATGTTTCCAACTTTTTAGTAGTGAATATTTTGTTTAGAACAACATGATATTGATTGTGAAGGAATTGACTCAAAAGGACAGCGAATAATATTATCTGAAAAAGGGAAAAGTATGTTAATATTTCAAAATTATGACAAGCAGATGAAAGTACCATTTATAATATATGCAGACTTTAAAACATTAAATAGAAAAAGTTAAAATTAATAAAGGTGATAATACAGAGCAAGTTGCTGAGGAACCTCTATGTGGCTTTTCATATGTCTTTATTAAATGCGATGGTACTATAATGAATAGAATATTATATCCTGGAGAAAATGCTGTAGAAAAATGTCGTAGTAGTTTAAGTGATGAAATGGAAAAAATGCGATATGTTTTCAAAAATTTAATTAGTATGAAAATGTCATATAAAGACAAAACTAAGTTTAATGATGCAACTGTTTGTCATATCTGTGATAAGGAACTAGGATCTGATAATAAGATTAGGGAGCATTGCCATAATACTGGTAAATGTAGGGGTGCTGCACACAACACCTATAATTTACAACATAAAATATCTACATATAACGAAAGTGCCTGTAGTGTTCCTAACTTTAAGTGGATATGATATCCTTTTAATAATGTCAGCTTTCGTGCATCAAATGAAAAATAACTTGTATACCATATACAATGGAAAAATATGTGGCATTTTGCAATGATTATCTACAATTTAATGATTCTTTACGTTTTCTTAATATCAGTTTGGAGAAACTATCATCTATCATCTAATCTGTCTTAAGAGGAGTTTAAGATAATAAGTCAATTTACTGATCAAGATAAAATTGAATTATTAACTAAGAAAGGTGTTTATACATATGATTATGTTGATTGTTTTAAAAAAAATTGGATGAAACCAAACATCCAGAAAAGTGTCAAATTACCCATTGTTAAGAAAATCAAAAATATCTTATCCAGATTATGCACTTGCACAAAAGGTTTGGAAGACCTGTAAAATAAATGATCTTGGTGAACATAATGACCTATATCTAAAAACAGATGTTCTGTTACTTGCTGGTGTATTACATATTGTTGAAATATGGTACCCAACAATTATGGTTTAGATCCAGTGGTGTACTGGCCATTGGGCATACCGGGACAAATCCCGGTGGGCCGCCGCAAAAAAATCCGTTTTTACCGGTGTTTTACTGGTGTGAGCAAAACCCCGGACCTGTTCCGGCAGACCGCCGCATCGGTGGGCCGTAAAAAAAATCCGTTTTTACTGGTGTTTTACTGGTGTGAGCAAAACCCCGGGCCTGTCCCGGCAGATAAGTCCAGGGCCGAGTTGCTTACCCAGTACACTCCTGTTTAGATCCAGCCCATTATTTCAGTAGCCCAGGTATGTACTGGGATGTATTTCTAAAAAAATAAAAGCCAAATTAGAGCTATTAACATATATTGATACTAATTTGTTTATAGAAAAAGGATTTATAGGCGGGATTTCAATGGTATCAAAAATATATGCTACAACTTATAACCCTATGGTTAGTGTTCATGATACAAATAAGCCAAATAGTTCGATTATGTATTTAAAACCTAACAATTTGTGTGGATGGGCAATAATGCAAGCTTTACCAATGTCTGAATTTAAGTGGATTTCAGTGGATTCAGTGGATAAATTACCTGATCATACCCCAGATGACTTTAACAAGGGTTATATATTGAAAGTTGATTTAGATCATCATGAAAATCTACGTGATGCACATAACTGTTATCCATTAGCACCTGAAACTTTAAAAGTTAAAACGGGGATGGCTAAGTAACTATCACGTTAAATTAGCTCAATAAATGCAAATTATTTAGAACATTTTTATGAAAAAATGTGTGAAATATTTTTGAAAAATAAAAAAAAAAAAAATTAAGAAAATGTATCAACAAAGGTTTTTAAAAAAAAATGTGGGGGAAAAGATTTTTAAAAATTCAAACATTTTGAAAAAATATAACAAAAAAAATTTAAAAATTAAATATACAAAAGACTGAAATATAATTTTTTTTAAAAAAAACTCTAATAAAAGTAAAAAAAATAAAAGAATCAAAAAGTAAATTAAAAAATATATCATTCATGAGCCTCTAAAACACAAAAAACATAATTTCTGAGCGTATAAAGCACATAAGTATATCATTCTTTACCCTCTAAAACGCAAAAATATATCATTCTTGAGTAAAGTCCAGAATTTCCATTTTACATCTACTGTTGGAATAATCTCTCTCTCTCTCTCTCTCTCTCTCTCTCTCTCTCTCTCTCTCTCTCTCTCTCTCTGTGTTTAGATTGGTTATTCGATATGGAAGCCCGAAATAAAAAAGAAAAGAAATCTCTATATCGATATTAAATATTATATCATTACGCTCCAAATGGAAACCAAGAAAAGAACTTTCTCTGTTATACGAATGTCATCTCAGAGATTTGGGGATTTATCCAATTACGATATTAAGTATAACCTTATTTACCTGACACGTGCAGCTGATATTAGTTTCACATAAAAGATTTTGTTTAGTTCTTTGTTTGTTTTTATTCTTCTTTGCTTGATAAAAGACTTTAAGCATTATATCTAGCTGAAAGTCTATATCTAGTTGAAAGTCTTTAAGCATTATATCCAGCTGAAAGTCTTTAAGCATTATATTTAAAAGTCTAGATTAAATGTATCTAAAGAAAATATATTTATCTCAAAACAAGAATAATCTAACATAGTCTTCTTTATCCGACACAAATTGTTTGGTTTCCTGTGCATTTCTCAGATAAAATGGAGTTCTGGGTATTCAAGCCAGGAATTGGTGGTGATTGCTACATGTCTACAGGTGTATAAATGGAAACACGAGGAAGACAAGAAGAAATGAAGGGAACATACAAATCAATTGTTGAGATATAAAATCTGCGTATGTTTTAATGAAAGAGAGGAATATATTGAACGGATGTTTTTAGTGTGAAAAATATGTGTAGAATGTCCAAAAAAAAAAAGACAAGAGTTTTTGAACAGATAAGGATAAATTAAATATAGTTCATTTGTTTATAAAGTTGATAGAAAGTGACAGAGAAAGAAAGGGACAGTTAATATTAATGTTGAATGAGTGTAAAGTATCTGTGTTGAAAGAAATAGCATAGACGACTAATGCATTTGTCTATTCCCGCATATTCTACCTCGTTCACTGTATAATTCAAAATCTCAAAATAATCTCAAGTATGTTAAGAATTTAATGGTCATTAGCATTCATTCTCATTTTATAAATTTAATTGTACAAGAAAACAAAGCTCCTTTATTGCAAACCCCAAACACTTCCTGATTAGGTGAAGGCCACCTTCCTGGCAGAATCAACGCTATGATTTAATTTCACAACGAACCACTTCCCAGTCTGCTGGATAAAGGAATATTTATTGTATTAAATTAGTGTATTTTTTGCCCAAGTTTTAGTGTTGGAGTCGGAAATCTCATTTGTCGCATGGCCAAGATTAATATTATACTAGTATTGCATTCTCGTTTGATAACTGTTCTCTTGTTGTCTGGTAGGGTAAAGTGCATGTGCAGAAGGCCAACCAGACAACGCTCATGGAGACAAAAATGTGGAAGAACAGTTCCCAGGAGAGAACGCAAAGTAAATGCAACGTCATATACCATCAGCGCTTGGCAATAGTGTCTGCTGGTGTAATGACCGCTACAAGGTATAGTGTCCTGGAGTCATGGTGTAATGCGAAATATTCTAAAATAAATTCCAGTAGTCAGCCAAAAGGAATTCGAGAATTTATAACGTGATGTACTAAATATATGATAGCGTAACGGTTCTCAATATTACTCTCAGACAAAAGAATGCAGTATAATGGCGATTACACAGTGTATATATTATTATTATTAGTAGTAGTAGTAATATTATTATTATTATTATTATTATTATTATTATTATTATTATTATCAATGATGAGTGTTTATTAGGACGCTGCAAAACATATGAAAGTGAAAATCCCAATCAGAAATGTAATATTAAGAAAGGCACTATATACTTTGGTAATCAACTATAGTTTGATACAGAGTGTACATCTGTCAAAGTGCTGCTTTTAAATCTTTCGACTTTTTCGGTTGCCTAAGACGACAGAATTGCTTGAAAAGTGTAAATTTAATCGAAATATTTGCAAGTCAATAACCAGAAGCAAAACAAAACAGTACGAAAGGAAACAAAAATCTCACCCAAGCATCATACTTTAAAGATAGTAGAAAATTTTGGTGTCTTGTTAAAAATCCAGGGACTAAAGCAAATATCAATGTTACATGTGCAACATGGCATGAATATTTTTTGAGAGTTATTCCATATAACACAAGGATTGGGTCAATTTCATGGCAATGATGAATCAAATATCCATCTTGACGTTCTGGAAAGAATAATATCGGAGGAAGTGGTGAGGAATGCTTTTAGTAGATTAAGAAATTAAAAAACGGGCGGAATAGATGCTTTGCCTAATGATTTCTTCAAATATACTGGCCTTATCATTACTCCAATATTGACTGAAATAGTCAGTAAGTTATTTGATGCTGGTCATTATCCTACTTGCTGGTCAACTGCTATAATAACTCTAGTATTTAGAAAAGGTGACCTCAGTGACCCTGCAAATTGCCGAGGTATAAGCTTATTCGTGGTTCTTACTAAATTATTTACAACTATTTTGCATAAAAGGTTAAATGAATGGGTGGAGGAAAAAGAGTGTTTGGGAAAAGAACAAGCAGGTGTTAGATTGGGATATTCAACCACTGAAAATATGTTTACATTTTATACATTAATTTTTAAGTATTTGTGAAAATCCTGTTGTAGATTCTATGCTAATTGTAAAGATTTTGATAAGGTGGAAAGAAGCCTTCTGTATCATAAACTTATAAACGATAACATTAGTGGCAAGATGCTAAAAATGATTAAAGCATTTCACAGTGATATCAAGGCATGTATCAAGTCAAAGAATTGGCTAAGCGATGTATTTGATTGCCCAGTTGGCGTGCGTCAGGGATGTGTTTAATCACCGTTACTTTTTGCTTTATTTTTAAATGACCTTCAACCTGCTATAGAAACAATGAAGTTATTTCTATTGTTTTCTGCAGATTTACTAATACTTTTTGCAGAAACACCGTATAAACTTAAAAAGGTTTTAAACTTCTTGAAAGAGTATTGCATTCAATGGAAACTTTCAGTTAATCTTAAAAATAAAATGAAAGAAAAAAAAACCCAACTACTGTATTTCGCAGGGAAGATTATCTCCGTAACCATGAGATATGGTATTAAGATTCTTCATTAATCCTAATTTAATCATATTACAAGTATTTAGGTTGTGTATTTTTCTTCCAAACCCTCATGGTTCATGTGCCAAAACTAACACTAGGGGCCCAAGCTTCAAAAACTGTGCATGCGTTGAAAAAGTAAACTATCTAGATTTGGCAATTTACTGTCAAAACTTTGCTGCATATTCTTGATACCAGAATTATACCTATTCTTAACTAAGGATCAGAAGTTTGCGGTTTTCATGAATCAACAAATATATAAAATCTTCATATATCATTTTGAAAATAGATGTTGGGACTATCAATATCTTATCCAAATGTCTTTGTTTATAATTAATTTGGTAGATTTAATTAGAGAAATATTGGTTTCGAGTAATGAGAATAATGCCAGATAACAGATTCCCGAAACAATAATACAATCTTCAAAAATTGATATGGGCTGAAAACTGCGATTGCTGGGTAAATAGTGTCAGAAAACTGCAAGAGCTGGCTACATAGTGTCAGAAAGTTACTTTTTAAATATGGATTTGGTGATGTATGGTTAAGACAAGGCATTGTCCATGAGCGAGTATTCATTGAAAGGTTTCGACAACGATGTGAAGATATTTTCATGCAAGAATTAAATGGCGATATAAATTATATGGATAGATTACGTTTTTATAAGTACATAAAAGTTGATTTTACTGGTCGAAAATATTTAGACGTTTTAGGTGATACGTATTTAGGAAATATGATAAATAATTAGGAGCGGGGAATTTACCGCTAAGAGCAAATATAGTAAGATAGCAGCATATTTGCTATGAAGATACAATATACCAATTATTAAACGCTCAAATTAAAAATGAATATCACATTATTATAACTTTTCCTATCTTTGTTGAACTAAGAAAAAGGTCCATACCTTCATCTGTGTATAAAAATCAAAATAGAGAAAGATTTTATTCATATATGCTTAATAATGATTCAGATCTGGTTATGTCAAATTTAGCAATCTTTATTAGTAAGGCTTTGAAGGTTAGAGAAAATGTGATAGGAAATATGTAAAATCTTCCAAATTAGTATCATTACTATTCTGTATACATGATTAATATCTTATTTTTCTAATATGTGTGTTTAGTAATGTATCAATTCACAATTAGTCATGATAATGTTTTATCAATATCGCTATAAACTGACCAAAATGCATTGCATTGACATTTCTTTATCGTTCCTACATGTTGTCAGTGTTCGGCATGCTTACCTCGATTTTCATGTACTGCATGCTAATTTCGTATATATTTTGGGCCGATGGCCAGTACTACAAATAAAGATGATGATGATGATTATTATTATTATTATTATTATTATTATTATTAATAATTAATTAATTAATTAATTAATTAATTAATTATTATGAGTTTATCATACCAGAGACAGAGAGAAAGAGTGACTGGATTTGTCCTATGTATTATAGAATCATTAAACTGCACGTGAATTTTTACAGTAGTAAAATGCATCCATTTTCTATCGGTCAAAAGTTACAGATCTTTTTTGGTTTTGCACCTTGGGGAAATTAAAGTCTTTTTTGTTCCCCTCATTCCCCTCAATATATATATATATATATATATATATATATATATATATATATATATATATATATATATATATATATATATATATATATTTGTTTACTTACGACAAAAAAAGTTCAAACGTGAAGTCATGCAATGCTGCATTCCGTCCAGTCATTACCACTAGAATTGTGTTTACGTGATGATTTTCAACTCCAAAAGAATGCTACATACATCTCATTATGGCAGTAAATTAAAAACCGATTATACAATTTTGTAGGCTGTAACATCTAAGAAACAATCCTTGATTGCTAATTTGTCCTTTTTCAAACAACTTCAAAGCCAATATGCAAAATATAGAGGGCGCATACATTCCTCTAACATACCCCATTTATAATTTGTTCACGGAATCGCACAATTAATTAAACACAGGATCAAAGAAAATAATATTACGATCAAGAAAATATGCAACAGCATAGAACAGTAATTAATCGCACAACTGGCATCTTCGCTAGTTAAATTTCGTCTATCCACTCCGTTCCACGTCGATGTGGACGACCCTTGGCTAGCGAAAATGAACTGTTAAGAGTTTATCGGAAAATGAACTGTTAAGAGTTTATCGGAAAATGAACTGCTAAGAGTTTATCGTTAAAAGATACAATAGCACTCAGAATGCTCGGAACCGAAACAAGTAATTCTTAATTAAGTCTCTGTACACTAAGAAATTAATATAAAATCAGTACACAGTCTTACATTTTGTGCGCTTCTTGTCGTTCTTACGAGAGAATTCTGCGTGCTGAGTTTGTCTTGTTACTGAGAAACTGCCAACAGTATGCTTTACATGTATGCAACAGGCACAAAGTTTGTACTGAAACTTTGCAACTATTAAACTGTTAATGAATTCGTACACCGCTGCGAAGGCAGAGGAATGTAAAAAATCATATTCGTGCGTATCGCTTGGTCTGTCCGTCTTATTTTCTTCCAGTTGTCCACACCTCTAACTCAAAATTATTCTAGCGGTCAAACAGGCAGCGGGATATTTATTTCTCCAAACAATGCAGCAATGCATTTTCCCGGCATATAACGGGCACCCAACTGCGAACAACGTCGACTAAGATCTTCCATCGCATAAGGTGCAAATAGATATGGGACTACGGTATTCAGTTGAAATCATTAGTAGACTGAACAGTGTGGACTCGGATCTGGATCTAACGGTAGCGCTTTGGTTGAATGCTTATTCCCTAGTTTTCTGTTCTTACTCCTCTAGAATGTAGGTTTTAAAAGGTAATCCCGATTCAAACACCTTTTGCCTTAAGAAAACTATCTAGTGAAAAAAACAGTTTAAAAATTTTAAAAAGTGGCAGATTTCATCTAAAATTCGGATGATGATGATATCATGATGATAATGATGATTGTGAGCAGGATGAGAAGAGAGTGGTGATGATACAGATGACGACTATAATGACGATGTGGACAAGGACGACGAAAATGATGGATCTTCAATAATTCTAAAAGATCATACAAATGTTTAGGTTCTCTCTGACCCTGCAAATGCATATTGAGGTATGTGGAGTGGAGTGTTTCTATTTTTTTAATTTTTTTTTTTTTTTTTTTTTTTTTGGGAGACACATTATATCGGATATGAGTTTTAAAAGAGCACCGCGTTCTTCCTACAGTGCATATATGTACTATATTGTGCACATTGTCTAAATACCCTGCAAGGTCTCTGATAGACCTATATCTACGCACTTAAAGCAAAAAAGTGCGGCCCGTGGGATGATACCTATAGAATTTCAGTAAAGTTGTACATTTAAAAAAAAGAAAACTTATCATAGAAAAGGTAGGTTTAGAGTATGTCTTTTACTAATTATATATCTCGAGTTTTCATTTTTTCTCAAAGTTGAATGAAAGTATGTTCGTGAAACACGAATGCCCCGTCACCTAATTTTGGTAAGACTGCGTTGTACTCATCAAGATGCATCCACACGCAACATACAATGCCCAAGAAAATGACCTATATTCAAAATCTGAATCAAAGTCACCGAGGCGTGAAATATAGTTCACGGTGATCTACTTTTGTGGGATGGCGTTGAACACACTAAGACGCATCCATATACACAAAGTCGGCTAACAAATCTGAAGAAACCGACCTAAACGAAAAACTTAACCAAGATAGGACGAATGGAAGGAAGGACGGAAAAAAAACACGGTTTATTGTGTTGACAGGATCTCTCTCCTTCCTCCACATTCGTCTTCTAACCAGATTTATCACTTTTTTTCTTTCTCTTTGTTTCTTTCCTTTCTTGCCTTTTTTGCTACAGTTTAAAAGATCGTGACCAACATCACCACCCCACTCCACTCCACCCTGGCAATTTTTGGCTACGCCAAAGGTATTGCCGTCGCATAACAACTGCTACGTTTACAAGCTTTGTTGTAATTCGAAAATTGCGTGTACTCAAGAGGCTTATACGAGACACCACTTGGTTCTACTTATAGCTGGTTGATACGGTATCTGCCGTTGTGATAAGTATTATTAGATTTCAGTATTGTAATTTATATCCGCTATAGGGTTGCCCGCTCTGGTACTGACGGTGGAGCTGGAACGTCGAATCTGTATTAGATTTCTTAAGCATGCTACAGAAGAAGAAAAAAAATCATAAACTATTATACTGCAAAGCATTACTGTAGATCTGTGTTTGCATGGGAAGACTTCGTCGGCGATTGATAAATTCCCAAGGAGACCAAGTATAATTACAACTGTTGAACATGAGAGCGGGTGTACAAAATCGGTCTGACAATTTACACGCATATTGCATTAATTCAACGTAACCAAAGTTTTCACACAATTTACTACACTCAGTCCACCGACCAGCAGAAGAATCTATACAAATTTTAAAATTCGATTTTTGTCTCAAGTGAATATATGATCATAAAAAGAAGTAAAGAGACACACACCAAATACTTTACAACGAAAACCTTTAATAGATTCCCTGAGAAATTCCCCGGGAGATATTATTCTATGATCTTAGAAAAAATGGGGAGGGGCACGGGACGGTAATGTTTAAAAATCATTTCAGAGCCAAAATGATAAAATTAAGTGGACATTTTTGTCTTCAATTAACTAAACAGATCTCGAATGCACAGTGGTGTTGTAACGGAGCATTAAAGAGTAAGATGTCACCCAAACAACGCCTGAGCTTGAATCAGTGCTTCAACATGAAATTTAAGTTCAAGTTTAATTTGAGCAATTGTGTTCCAGTTTACAACCACAACATCTCTGCCCTTAACACTGCAAGTGGAACAATGTTTATATGTTGTTCCGATTGGCCTCAGTGACAGGCTATAATGTGCTCTCTCTCTCTCTCTCTCTCTCTCTCTCTCTCTCTCTTCTTCTTCTTCTTTCTAACTTTCCATTTGGGACTATAGACTTCTCGACATGTTAACTGGTCTGGTATCACAAGCACGGTTGGCTGGCTGTCAGAAGGTTGGTTCTTCTATAAACCACGCCTACTCGTCACTCAAAATTAATGGCAATTTCTTGAGTTTCAATTGGTGCAACGTCAAAATGTTTCCTGCCACATCATGACATTTATTGTCAGGGGCCGGCGGATCGTAGAAATATCTATTTTGGTGAGGCAATTGAGTGTGGCGGCTATGTAGGTGTGTGAGTAACTTGATACGTCGTATGGTCAGGAATAACCACAGTAAGTGAAGTTATTACCTTAGTGTTTGTGTTTGTGAGCATGGATGTACATGGACATACGTACATACACAATATGGGTTAGAAAACCGAACAGATTTGACTTTAGTGTGAAACCTTTCGATGGAGTCTAGAGCGCCAAGTGTTTGTTGTGTTATATAGCTCTCTAACAATGAAAAAGCAAGGCGCGGTATCGCCTAAAGAGTATGATAATAAGAGGGCGTACAGGTGTCAAGAAACAACTCATGAATCTTCCTGCAACTATTGAATATGATGAATTTGATCTATTGCCTATATGTATTCTGCCGCTAATAGCTCGCTTCTGCTCGATTGGCATTATCTACAGCCGAGTTGAGATGTGACGACAAGGATTTCCTCTGGTCCTGTATACAAACTACAAAATATACCGGTTGCTGACTTGGAACTTATTCACAACTGTTGAGGTACAACATTCATACCAAAGAGTACTGACATATAGTCATAACAAACAGTACTGACAGATAGTCATAACAAACAGTACTGACAGATAATAGAGAGGCATGTATTATTAGCATGGTGTATACATAAAAGAGACGGAAGACAAATGTGAGAGGTTAGCACAGTGAAGAGGGAGTAAACTTCGCTTTATCCCCTCCGGCGAGAGGGGCACCACTCTGGCCCTTGTGATGCTTTTCAAGGTCTGCTGGATTTTGGTCGCGTGTGTTTTGAAAAGCACAGTATCCGATTCTTCCTCCGCTTCTGAGGATAATACATGTTCTACAGTGCAAAACAAATGTGCTTCCCGCGTTGGATGCGGCATGGCCCTACATAACTTTTTAATTGGATGCCAGTCTGTCATGTACGGGGAGACGGACATATGTACTGTAAAGTGTCAACGTGCACTGATATCGTTACTGTCCACGGAGGACAAGGTCGGCTTGGCATTCATTAACTGTGATTGTGATAATAACGAATTCTGTAATACACGGAAACAACGCGTACAAATATGTACCAAAGATGTTCTAGACGCAATGGAAAGCGTCAACTTCAGCACGACGGTCGTTAGCTGCGCCCTGGCGCAGTGGATCTGCGAGGCGGACACATCGTGCTATACGGCGTTACGCTATTACGTCAGTCATTGCGGGCAGCTGATCGACGGCCACGTGTGCACATCCAGGTGTAACAATAGTCTGGACATACTGTATCGACAGGACAAGGCCACACAACTTATATCGTGCAGGTGCGATGGTTCTGAAGATTACGACTGCATCGGACTTAGAAGAAACACAGAGAGACTCTGTTTTAACAGAGATGTGCCTTACCATTCCATCAACGATCACAACGGGAATGGATTCCATAATTTGGCAATGTTCGTCTGCTCAGCATATCTGGGACACCTTGTGTTGTTTGCTTTGGGACTTGTAATCATCAGGACTTTATCATGATGCTCAAGGATTATTTTTTCATCGAAATTTGTGCGTTTATTTGTCTCCCACCATAGATGTCGTCTGCTAGACAAGTTTTAATGATGTATATCATTATTGCATTTGCGCTATTAAACTGTCTTGCAGAATATTGTATTATGACATTCCTTCATCTGAGAAGAAAGCGATAAAGCGGGAAAAACACAGATAGGGAGAAAGCAGTGATTGACTGACATGGATGATGATCTGACAAGGCAAGATTGTGTTAAGATTGATTACGCTCCTCGGATATTCACACTTGTGATATTGTAAAGGCTGATGCATCTTGACATTTATAGCTTGTTTGTAAATCTTAGACAACTGTGTGCAAACTATCTGTGATGTGCTTGCAACCGTGAACGTAATGTTAATACCTTGTTAATCGAGAAAATATTATGCAAAGGTAGGGCAAACTTTTGGGAAACGATACATTCCATTAATCTCTCTCTCTCTCTCTCTCTCTCTCTCTCTCTCTCTCTCTCTCTCTCTCTCTCTCTCATCGCCAAATCTGGATATCATTTTGATAACTTGAGACGTGTCGTCAGATTTATTTAGTAGTACTAATTTATGGAGTCTCAGCAACTGATCAGGCTAATGTTTTGTCCTATAAAGAAGATAGCAGACGACACAATTCACTCTTGTGTAACTTTAACTGGTTGTCGACAGAAATAGTATCTTTTTATGGCTTTCTGATGTAAAGGGTGTCAAGATTGGACCATAAAGAGGCGTCTAATGACTTGTGTAACACGTCAAGGCGGTGGAATGTAGGGAAATAACTCTTCTTCGAAAACAAGCAGTTGGTCATAGAGTAGATGAAAATGCAGATAAAAGGCTTTCGGGAAAATTTAATGGTAATTTGAGCCTTAGACCAGACATTTTACCATTTTCCACTTGAGAAGGAATATACCATGGTAAGGAGGATGTCGAAAGACAGTTCTTTGAATTTTGACTCTCTCTCTCTCTCTCTCTCTCTCTCTCTCTCTCTCTCTCTCTCTCTCTCTCTCTCTCTCTCGTGTTCTTAAAGTAACACATGTCTAAGTTTACAGGATATCTTAAGATATTTTGTGCCACCCTGCTTCCCAAAGTTTGAGATTTTTTTTTTCATTTTTTTTTCTTCAGAATACTTTTTTTTTACTAGATGCCACTTTTAACCTCCAAATTACATTTAGATCATTCTGCTCTCTTTTTCAAAACACCTCTCTTCAAATTTGTTGCAGAAATGGTTATCAGTTTACTTTTTTGATTACAAGAATAAATGAAAAAGTCTATATGAATTATGAAACATAATTAATGATTTGCAAATTGTATCTTCCCTCAATAACCGCGCATCAGAACAAAAACCAAATATTGCTCATCCCGTGCAGATAGATTTTGCGTAGAAGCTTAAATTTACTACTACTACTACTACTAATAATAATAATAATATTAATAACAATTGCCTCTTCACATGTGTTCGAACCGTATTATATTTACTGTAGGCTTGTGTAAGGAAGGTTTTCAGTCACGTTTACAACAAACTGTTTCTCTTATAAAGATATAATTAATTTATTTCAAATAAAGATTGTATTTTTTTTTTCTTTCTTTTTTATATATCTTTAATCAAATGTAGTTTAATTTTTTTCCGGAACACAACATTTGACTTAATAATTAGGAAACAAGCGTACTGAGCGAAGACGCTTCTAGTTAGTTTTTATTTTTCACGTACTTTTGTAGATGCAATGTAAATTATTAAATTGACTCTTTCTATATATTATATTACTGGGCAACCTTGATTTGTGATTAATCTAATTTGGTTTCCAGCCCATTTGCTGCAGTGACCTTCCTTGCCTTCGAACTTTTCAGCAATTATATGTAGTTCAACGGCGCATCTTTCGTCCATCGTTTATTAAACACAGCTGTATCTGAACACGACAAGTCGAACAAAGATGAATTTTAGCCAACAAAGTGCGAATTTAATTCTTGTAATAAGGATTCGTCTTATAATTATTTAAAAGGTCTCGGATGACTTCGATCATAAGTACTCTGATTATTTGCGATCTGTAGTCTCCAACATAATCATTCTAATACTTCTTAGTCAACGATTATTCAGAATTTCTCTCTTAATAAATTTAGATAATTCAAATATATGCTGAGAGATTTTGAGTTGATATCGGTGTATGTTAAATTGGTATTATCTCGAATGTTGGAAAACAGGCATTCGAACTTTAAGATTAGGGTCAAAACTTGAATGTGCGCTCTTCAGATTGCTTGCAAAGTTATCGGGCAGTTTGGACTCACCGTTGATTTCTATAACAACCTGTCCGATCCGATGTCAGTCCTACAGCTTCACCCACCCACCATATATATATATATATATATATATATATATATATATAGAGAGAGAGAGAGAGACAGACAGACAGACAGACAGACCTGATATTTTTATATAATACGTTAAACTTGACTCGCTGATAACACATACATATGATATCCGAGTCTTACCTAGAACATGTATTTTCAGATATCAGGGGGCGGAGCAATGCATGATTGTCAACTACATAAATGTTGCTCTGAGCCCCCCCCCCCCCCCCCAAAAAAAAATCATTTGTCACCATCAATTTAAATCGCGTGTCACGATGAAACACCACTGTCTTGAGAACAATCAATGCTTTGAAGAAATGGCATCAATGGCTATTGGTCAGCTGTCCTGGATTCTTTGACTGGACAATAATACTATAGTCAACTGATCATGATTCATTTCGTTTAAAATGGGAATTTCAATCAACCGTACTGGAAAAGGTCAAACTAGGGTCGAACTATTTTTCCACAGATACTCACACAGGTACCTCATCCCAGTTTTTATTTAAACTTCAGTTCTGTTAAGAATTTGGCCAGGGGATTTTTTGATGAATAGCGGCCAGAAGGACAGAGTAGTGGTCATTTAACTTGGCAGATGATTTGTAAATTAAAATGTTTATCATCACTGGAACTAACATTGTTTTGGGCCTGGTTACTTGGCGAAAAATACACTCAGCGCAGATAGCCCACGTGTGTGTATGTATATATATATATATATATATATATATATATATATATATATATATATATATATATATATATATATATATACACGATCATTAGGAGTCCTTAGATAAGTTTATATGTATTCTGCAGACAGATTTTCCACGTAATCACTCTTGGCTCTCCTCCCCAAAACTGACGATAATTAAAAAAATATCTGTCCCA
Source organism: Margaritifera margaritifera (assembly GCA_029931535.1). Classification (NCBI taxonomy): domain Eukaryota; kingdom Metazoa; phylum Mollusca; class Bivalvia; order Unionida; family Margaritiferidae; genus Margaritifera; species Margaritifera margaritifera. The sequence goes on from JAQPZY010001673.1 coordinate 7,783,996, forward strand.
GCGGGTCGAACGATAGCACGGTAAACATAACGCGTCTATACTAAATGGCACCTTGATAACGTACGACCATTTTAAAATCCATGCATTGAATCATTGAATGAGGGTCCCAAAGGGTAACGACCATTCTGTCTCTAGTTCCGTCACTATTTGTGTGTGTCTGTGTCTGTGTGTGTTTTTCTTTCTCAAATGTATGCACTTCATAATCTTCCCTGTTTATAAATCAAATATTTTTTCTTTGAAATAAAAATATAAATACAGTGATAGAGTGCGAAAGTGTTAGACCCAGATGCGTAGTTGCATTGCGTAGGGAAGGTTAGGGTTGACTTTGTTTTGATTTGAAATCATTGATGGTGTCTTCATAGGGCTGTCTGTATATTGTAGAAAAAAGAATATCTAAATTTATCTTTCACAATTGGCCTCTTACCATGGGTACAAGTTTAATGTATTCTGTTGGTTTGTTTAACCACGCGACCATTAGTGAACGGTTTCCAGATTGTGTCCGAAGTGATCGGGCACTCGTGGTAAAATATTATTATAACCGTTGGGGCCAATTCGGTAACTTGAGCTGAAACGTTCACAACGTATACTTCCCACAAATCTCGTTGACGGGCAAAACTTTGTCGACAATGATAGCACGTGACCTTGATGCAACTGTACGATACTAATCGAAAGAAATTTTGCATCACCTTTATTTACCTTGACTCTTGACACTGAAGTGTTGGAAATTCCGAAGATTCATTTGCATCACAGTGTTCGCATTTGACATGAATGTAAACGTAACTGAAAGTCAAATACTCCCAATGTTTTTAAAAATTAAAAAATAAATAAATAACACGACCTTACATAAGCACATAATTTTGTGTTTTGGGTAATTCGTAACGATCAACAAAAAGAATAGAATTTGTCTTAACACTTACCGATATCAGTAGCTATTAATTTTGTTTTAGTTGTTAAATTCAGAATGATTCAGATGTGAATTGTTTGTTTTGGGTTTGATAAGTAATTCTTGATTGCAATAACTGCTTGCGTAAGTTCTTTCACGACGGCCAGGCAGATATATATGGTCCTACTAATCTTCAGGCAGGGGTTTCCATGGCATTTCCAATTTATCGAGTTTCAGGAGTAAAACAGTGCAGCTAGCTCATGTTTTTCATTACTAGCGAAAAAAGCGTCTCCCTTTTTTTTTTTTTTTTTGAAGTATAAAGTTCAGAGGTAACTTTGTGTCAAAACATTCTCATTATGTAACAATACAAACCGAATGTCTGGTCTGAATGTCGGCATTTTCATTCTTCCCAAAGCTGTTATTTTAATAAGCCGACATCTATGCCCACCAGCCAGACTTGAAATTAATATGACGAGACATAATTATCAACAAGAATCCTTTCAGTGCAAATCTACTTTTCATTTATATGGTATTTGCACCACAAAAAAAAAAATTGACTTTACTTGCAATATGAGTGCAAAAGAACATTTTATTAGGAAAAAAAATGTTTGGTATAGGTGCTTCATTGAAGTTTGACTCCGTGAATGTTCAGAATGGATCAACAGTTTTTATTGTGGGGGGGGGGAGGCCATGCAGTCTCTTCCAATTTGTTGCGGCGGCTGTATTTCTCCAAATACTTTGTCACATCCAAAGTTTGTGGAATGACGGCAATCGATGAAAAAATAATAAGAAATCAAAATGGGATTTCATCCAACAAGCAATTAATATTACCTAGCACATACTGTGACCTGTAGGTGACGTCGTTAATATGGCAGTTTACAGTAACGCAATTCGTTTCCGTTATAGAAGACTATACATGCGCTGTCGAGTTTTGTCAATCACGCGCTGCAAAACGAAACATAGCAGTTACTTTTCTGGCGGTGGCGTCGTCTTCATCGTCAAAGGTTTTCGTTAAAGTGTTTAATTTGCGTATGTTTCCTAAATCTCTTGATAGATTCTTATCACACTTGGCAAGACTCATTATGAAGCTAAGACAATTCGTTTTACGAACGCTTGTTCGCCCCAAGACTTTAGAGTCAAGGTCAGAGACATAGAAAATTTGCTTTAAGGTTTTGGGTAAAGGTTTTTAATTGGGGTATATTCCCTAGACCTCTTGATGGATTTTCTTCATCCTTGGAATGAATCATTGTGAAACTTAGACAATTCATTCGGTGACACGCGCGCTTTTTCTTTTACCTTGGGGTCATAGAAACTTTGCGTGAAGGTTTTGTTTTTAAAAAAAGTTTTTTTCGTTTGCTTATATTTTCTAAAAGTCTTGATGGATTTTATTAATACTTTGAATGAATCATTAATACCCTAATAGAGTTCATTCTGCGCCAGACTCTCTCGCCTCTTTGACTTGGGGTCGAGGTCACACATTTTAAAGGAATGCTTTTATCGTGGCTCGACATACAGGCATTGCCTTCTTGTTTTAATGCGCCATCGACAAGTATTAACGAAAGATACAAAGTGTTTATTGCACACTTCCTACAGAGCATAGAATCATATGAAGTGTTTCGTGTTCAAATTTAAGGTCTTAATTGGACGACTACCGTAAGAATAAAGACCTAGTTTTTACCACATTTAAATGATTGATCCCCTCAAAATACCTGCAATGAAAACTGTTTACCTCTCTCCCTCTTTCTAGCCATGTAGGAATGTTAGTACACTCAGTTCTCTGATTTTGCCCAGTTTTTTTTAAGTCAATGAAGCAACTAGAAGTCCCTGCACTCAGTGGCGGCGCGAGGGTTCGAGGCGCCCTGGAGCAATGTTCTTTAGTGGCGTCCCTACCGAGGCGTCCGGGGGCAATGTTTGTTTGTAACGCACCTACTTTTCTACCGAGAACAGTTTTTATGTCAGTTGCCAACCTCCATCCCCCCCCCCCTCCCATTGTACGCCACGGTTACAGCTAAAAAAAAAAAAAAATCCCTACGGCGCCTGACGGCAATTGCATCCCTCTCTCCGACCCCTCTGGACCCCCCTCGCGCCCCCACTGCATGCACTATCATTAAGGCTTCGAATTGAAACATGCAGTTTTAATGTCTATTTCTTGTCACAGTTTACTGCACTGATGACCGTTAGGCTGTCTTCTTTTCCCTCTTCTTCTGAAAATCACTATTTTTAAAAAATAAAAGATATTGCTATAAATGACATGACATTCAACGTCAAGATGATACAGTGTATCATTTCAGATTGTTGTCGTCTACCAAAATCAAGCATAGAATCGAGTCCCTCCACTCCTCTCTCCGTTTATATACTTTTTGCGTGACTTCGATACAATTAATTAATTGACAATTCTTAAAACAAAAATAGGATTTCTATAAATATTACCATGCAAACAAACTGCCTCAAGTTCCATACCCTATTATTTCTTTCAATTATTACACATTAATGTGTAACGTATACCAGATCATGTCCGACCTTCTTTTTCTGTCACAGTGATGACTAATTGGATTGGCTGCATTTCAAAGTCTTTTAAATGTCAGTGTTGATCTTATGAAAACTATAAGCTATTAAATTGCATTTTAAGAGGTTTTACTTCTGTTATATATATATATATATATATATATATATATATATATATATATATATATATATATATATATATATATATATATATATTCTTTTGAAGCAAGGCGCACAGAAGGAACTATTCTGAGTTGAAAGGCGAGACGGTGTAATGGGATTTTTGGACTTTGGGCATGTTTTTTCAAAGTAGTTTGTAAATCACATTAATTGTGGTAATGTTTTCTATGCACGCAAATAGGAGACCGCAAATTGCATATAAAGTTTAAATTTCCTTCCTTCTGTTTGTTATTTGAATCGGTACTAAATTTTGAATAACCCTTTCTTCTGCACCAAGCTTTCCTAATCACGTATATTTAGAGGAGATATAGACAAGTCTTTACGTATAAAGAATTCGATAATTACAAATACACTATCGAGTACAAAATATGGCAACGTGTTTTATTCACATTTGATACTCTTGAAGTACACGATGACTATAGAAAATAAATCACATTTGATCGGTGTACGTGATATCACATTTCCTTTTCAGTCTAGGCACAATTTTAAGCATATAGTATTTAAGAAACTACAAACGAAACGCAACCCCTGCACAGCAGTGCAGTACATGCCATGCACTTAGAGAGCCTTGTTTTTTTTTTACCTATCGATATTGTCAAAGCATTTGCCTAATTCTTTAATAAAATCTTGATATATTGAAATTCGCACGAGTGGAAAGCACTGTTTAGGGATATCGATTTACCGCTCAGTGTCACTGAGAACATATGAGGGCTGACTGATCGAATGATCAAACTCCAAGTACACTCACACACACACACACACACACACACACACACACACACACACATATATATATATATATATATATATAGAGAGAGAGAGAGAGAGAGAGAGAGAGAGAGAGAGAGAGAGTTTACGCTGAAAGTGATTTACTTTGTATTTCTATAGAATACGTTCATGCGTTTGTTTCAAGCCATTAGAACGCAATCCTTGCTTGGTTTTGTGTAATGTATAGGCTGTTATATTCACATGCTTTGTTTCACTAAAAGCATTTATTCATTGTGAAATGTTTATATTTTACTTGTCAATACTCGTTTTTGTTGCTTACAAGTAACCTGGCATACTTAGCTAGTACGTTGACAGCTTTTACATGTCACCCATTACTGCCGGATTTATTCGTCTGTTTAGCCGCACATAGGTCGTTTTTTGCAGTGCTCTGAACAGGAATATGTTACAACTGGATCATTGTTCAGGCGTTTTGGCGACCTTCGTTGTGGTCGTATGACATTACTGGACTGCTAAAAACCGAAGCTTATCCTCGGTTCGGTAAAAGCAATATGTTAGACACTTAGCCATAGTTTATTTACTGCAATAAGATTGCGGACCGGAAGTCGCAAGCTTTGTTCTTACTTGACTGTGTTCGCATGTGAGGAAGACCATGTTTCTGTTGGACTAATATATTGGTCAAACAGTCACATGTGGACAGAGCGCCAAATTACAAACCAGTGTGAACCGTTCAGATATAAAGCTGATCAAGCTGAATGTAATGTGAGTTTGGTGTCTACAAGTTTGTTTTTTCTTCTTCCCCGGAATGCTTTGGCTATGAAAAGTCAGGTTTTGTTTGAACCGTTCTCCTTTAGATTTATGGACGACTGTGTACAGAATAGCTACGGGTTTTATGTTATCAGCAAGTGATTGAATGAATTGTTAATAGGATACGGCTTCTAATTACTAATAGTAGTATTTTTGAATTGCAACATATCTCCTAACAATTTGCCTTTACAGCGACATTTTTCTACATTGACTGTTACCCCATATACACTTCATGTAATAACCAACATTCATTTACTAACTGTCTTATGTATTAGGACTGTATACAAAGCTATTGAACAAGCTTTTAACCTTGACGACCAATGTTTATTAGAAATGAACTTTTGCATACTCCCATTAATAGAAAATTGTTTTCTTGTTTATGGACATAAAATCTGCTTCAACAAGGCACCTTTTATCTCCAACAGATCACAAATCCCACAACATCATAGGCCTGATTATTGCCTTATGTAATCATGGTCCCACAGGAGCTTGATGTTTGACAGTGCTTACGTGTTATTTTATTCTGGTTTCTGGATCGCACCCTGTATATAGTAAAGATAGGACTGGATCCAGACAAATAATGTAAACACTAACTAACGTCAAGCTCCTGTGTAATGGCCAAATCATTTTTTTTAAATAAAGGTTTTTAATAAACTTTCTATCATTTTGCGTGTTTTAATTGTTGACTCCATTTATTCCATTTTAGAGGACATTTAAATCAGTTAGTGTTTAGGGTCCAGTCGAATTATAATTGACTTGTTTGTCATTGCTCAAAATAACCAGCGATCATCGCCTTCAGGTCTGCATAGATTTCACCAGCTAAGTTCAGGCCTAAGCCTGGACTTAAAATCCTAAATGAAACAAACTGATCAAAAACAAGCAAATAAACAAACAAAAATATAACGTAAATTTGACCAATCAAAGCAGATAAGCTCATACTGAACATGAGCTACTTTTGATAAAATTTGGGCCATGAACTGTCGAATCTTTCATTAGCATCATATGTGGCTTTGACATACTATTGGCTTTGATCCCTGGATTACTGACCACTGAGGCCACAAAATTACTTCGACTCAAGATAAATCACATATGTTTTCTTATTTCCCTAATTCTAAGAAATTTAGATATTGCATTTCATCATTGTTTTGCTTTTTGCTTTTGTTATGAATGTAACAGGTTAGAATTGAGGCGTCGACGAGTCAAATGGAAAGTGACATATCTTGTTTGTATCTTAGACACTTTAGAAATTCATGTCGTTTTTTTGTACGATTGACAATCAATTTATTCATATGATTACTTTTATTTCTAAAGGACGTAGCTATTCTTGTTTGGGGTTCAGGAGGGGGTTGTGTTAACGGCATCTTTAAGACATTATTAACTATATCAAACTAACTGCATTTCCCAAGGACACACCGAGGCAGCTGTCCTGGGATTTTTTTTCTTTTCCCCAAAGTGCGTTAAGTTAGGTAATATCATGCAAATCTTTTTGATTCTTGACGAATGCCTCATAATATGCATTCATTTAATTTCTTCTTAAGTTTGAAAACGCATTCTCTTATATTAGAATGAGGCTGTATTATAATTGGGTTATTTTTAATTGTCCGTTATCACACTTTGGGGCGTTTAGAATAAAAAAGGAGACTTTATCAGTCACCATTTGTTTCTACCATGTTTTCAATTTATGTAGGTATCTTTAAGCAAATTGTTGTCTGCGATTGTTTTTATTTTTGTTTTTTAGTTGTTGAATAGTTACACTTCAAAGGGCACAATAAACTGTATTTATAACGTCCATAATTAATTTAATTTTTTATTATTATAATAGCGTATTCATTTATAATTAAAAATTTTTACTTTGCATTTGTAACAAGCATTTAGATTGGTTAAAATAGCATCATGTGACGCAGAAAACTAGAAGTTATTGGTTCACAATACTTTAGTTTCCCAGATCATGGTAAACTGTATCTGTCAACATTATTTAATACTCATATGGAATTTTTGTTCAGAGTTATGCATATTACACTCAGATATGATGTTATCAAGTTCACAGTCCCCACCCACCCACCCACCCCAAAAAAAAAAAAAACGCGCAAATGCATGATTGAGCAGAAGTTGTATTGAAATTTCCTTTATAAGAGTTCTGAGTAAACGTGTAGCAACCTTTACCTCCAACCATTTAAGATACGGAATGCATGGTTCTGGTAATGTTAGTAAAACTTGAAAATCATGATTGAATTCATTTGTCAGTTTGTTAGCAGTTATTTAATGTGTTTTATCCGCCATGTTTTGGCTTCACTTGTACATTTGTCGTCTGCTCTAATATTCAACATATCGAATTGTCTTGAAACATTCCACATACTTGGATGTATGTAATTGTGTTACATGTAATGAAAGTTTGACCCTGGCTACTACGAGAATCGCACAATAAAATGCACAAAATGAATTGTTGTCAAATGTTTATTGCCCTCTCTTTTCTGTTGATCTTATCCGATCGTTTCAGTTTCTGGGTGTCTGTATTTGTCATTCACCTTGGAGTTTCACAGCCTCTCCCCGCTCTCTTCGTCCGTCTGTTTCTCTATGTGTGTCTGTCTTCTGGAATGGATTTTGTCTATCATTTTTGTGTCTGTTTTTGTCTCTCAGTGAGTTTATGTTATTTGCCCCATTGTCTCTGACTGTTACCACTTCATTTTATTTTGCCGACCTGTCTGCCTTTTTGCTGCCAAACTCTCTCTCTCTCTCTCTCTCTCTTTCTTTCTCTCTCTCTCTCTCTCTCTCTCTCTCTCTCTCTCTCTCTCTCTCTCTCTCTCTCTAAAGATTCAATACGCAATATGGACTCCCTTTTGCGGCCCATACTTGTTTGTTCTAGAAAAAATTTAGATATATTATCCGGGTTACATCTCTTTTCTCACTTAATTGTGATACAATTCATACATTACATGGACAAAAAAATTGCTGTACTAGAGACATTAATTTCTTCCAAATAATAACCCTGAATTGACATTTAAAAAAATCAGCGCCAGCAATTATCCACGAGCTTGACAGTCTATTTGGCAGTATTTGCTCTCGTTTTATATTAAACCCATCCGACTACATGACTTTTTGTACTTTTTTTAGGTGCCTATAATTGTCAATGTTTCAGCACAACTCCTTCCAAACAACATTCTGTAAAGAGGCAACACTAGAGCTCTAGCGGTAAAGAGTTTCTATGTGAGACTCCAATTTAACCTATTTTGAGGAGTCATTAGTGCGCTGAATGTTTTTTTTTTTAATTCAAATATTCCCGATGAAAAGAAGGTTCTTACAAAAGGACCCCGTGGAGAGATTTTGACAAATGGTTCAAGTGAGAAAAGAGGGTGAGCTGGGGAAAGCAATTATAGTTAAGTCATTTACGTATAAATATAGACCGCTAAAACGTTTTGATAAAAAGACTTCGCATGTATATAGCTTCAGACAAATAGAAAACACATAGGTAAAGCAAATTGTGTGAAACAAAGTACTGTGCTAGTTCATATTAGTGCATAATTTCTTTAGAACGATAAAAACGAACGAATGTATTAAATGACATTAACTTTTGACGAATGTGAACTTTAGAACACGATAAATGTACATACTGGTATACATTATATCCAATATAATTTTAAAATTGTTTGCGCGTTCGTAATTGCAGAGACAGATTATACAAAAGAAAATCGTACCCGTAAGCTAATATGAGTCGTATAGAATATATTGGTTACATAAAAAGACTTCATCGTAACCCTTTAGTACATGCGGAAAGGGGACTACAAATATTATGAGATGTTCGACCGTTGTTTGTTTGTGTGTGTGTGTGTGTGTGATTAATCTTGTCAAAGAAAGGCTACCATTAAAAAATGTAATTTTTTTGCAGAATCGAATATAATCTATACCTGTGTTATTAAAAATTGGCCATGTTGGACTTATTTCAGGGATAATATACCACATCAAAGATCTAAATGGTCAGTGACAGTTCTAGTTTTCAAATTTCGGCAGCAAATATTTAGGTCTAGCTATAATAATCACCTCCACGCTAAGCAAGTCCAGTGAGATTTTAAAATTGTTCATACCTAAAGTTTCAAACATGAGTGTTCCTCAGTTATTAAATATTTTACGCGAGTCGAACATGTATATACTATAATTGAACTTGTTTCTATTTGTGCATTAATTCTCTACATTCTGATTTAATGAGCATGGCCATATTGAGAATCTGGGAAGTTGGAAAACTACTCTTTTGTTCGTATTATTTTTTTTTTCCTGCCTCATTATGGTCGCATCTTAAAAATTTCAGCAAATATTTATATTTACAATTTTGGAACTTAATTTTTAATCGGCACGACATATCCAGTATTGTGCTGAAATGCTGTTAACTCTAATACCTACCTACCTACCTACCTACCTACCTACATACATACATACATACATACACACACATACATACATACATACATACATACATACATACATACATACATATATACATACACACACATACATACATACATACATACATACATACATACATACATACATACATACATACATACAAAAATACATACATACATACATACATACATACATACATACATACATACATACATACATACATACATACATACATCATTATAGTCGCTTTACTCCGCACTCCTCAAATGTTTGTTTTTAAAAAGAAAATAAAATCACCTTACATTACAGCCGTTTGATTGACGTCCAAATTTATTGGTATTCTATATATATATATATATATATATATATATATATATATATATATATATATACATATATATATATATATATATATATATATATATATATATATGTGTGTGTGTGTGTCTGTGTCTGTGTCTGTGTTAGTCGAGACCGGAGTAGGGAAATATTTACCTCAAAGTGCACTTAAATATCATGATCTCAAGCCATCTATGACAGCAATACACATATGTTCGCATTAATATACTATCAACATGAAATGAGAAAAACACAATAAAACGCCATCATTCAGACTTTGATCAGTGTGATACTCGTTTATATTCGAGTACAGTAGTAAAATTGTATTTCAGTTTCGTCTGTTTCCTGAAAAATTCCTATGAAGAAGTCATGTGATCCGTTGAAAGTTTAATATAAAGAGTGCAATTTAGAGAAATAAGGACTTAATTCGTCTCTGGGATGCTGGACAGGAGTCCTGACCGCCTTACGATACGCACTACTTGTGGTAATTTTTACACTGGTTTTGTACCCTGTTTTCATTGTGTTTTAATGTATTATGTTATAGAAATGTAAAAAAAAAATTTTAGGGAGGGGGAATTACGTATCTAACAACTTTTTCGCACCAAACATCACAGCTTTATTGTACTTTATAGTTACATAAAAGGTTTGGTTTGCTTTTCATCAACACTTTCAACACATTTTTTTTTGTTGCGATATATTGCTTAGGAAATTGGAGCTAAGAGCCTTACCAAAGGACACATCGACTCATCGGACCCAGGCTGGGTATTGAACGCGCTCTGCTAACTAAACTTCCGCGGCTCCTTATGTCTTATCGAGAAAAGTTCATAATGCCCTGTAGGACTGCACACTCGATACTTGGCTCAACTCTGAGAATGATGTAATCTATTTGTCCATTCGTCCGTTAGTCTAACTGTCCTTTATTTTCTTCCTGTCTGTCTATATATACTGCCATGTTGTAATATAACCAACGAACGTAAAGTGCCACTCTTTGGGTTTGAGCTCGGGGCCGAAAACAAAACATAAAATGTAATTTTTACTCTAAAAATACAAATTTTGCGATAACTGTATTCCCTCTCACCCTCGTGGTTCTAGCACCCAACTGACAAAAACATACTCAAAGGGGACGGATCAAAACCATGCAAGCTCTAATACCCTTGTTCAGATCAATTCACCGAAGACTCGAGTCTCAATCTCTTAAGATATGGTATAAAATACACATGATTACAGACGTACCCACTCAAGTACACAGGCAAAAAGGCGTCAGCAGATCACATCCTTGTATCTTCTTTCTCGATAGTTCGCGGTAACAAATGCAATATAATTTGAAAAATATATTTGCGAATGTTATTGCTCAGCTTCGTCAGGGGAGGTAATAATACCATAATGAAGTAAATTATAAGGAGTTATCTTCCTTGACAAATCTCTTACCCTGAATTCTCGAAACCTGTCTTCAAATGTCATCCACTGCCCGTGGACAATGTCTTGTTGCAAATCCTATTCATACAATAACTCTAATGATAAAGTGTGAAGTCAAAGGTACATGATAGAATTTGGCCAACTTATGAAACCTCCAAATGGAATTTTTAAACTAATTTTGTCCTGGTCAAACATAGTAAAATCGTAACCATGTGACTTAATTTTGTGGCTACAAGTGAGGATTAATTACACAATACTGGAATTTATGTTAGTAACTAGGTTAGAAACTGTACATTTGTTTCAGAATACTGAGATGGATTTCCATTTTGTGGCTTTGTGTGTTTCCATGGTACTCCAGAAAACTTCCGATATCTGCGTCAATAACAATTTACTTGCTATTTTACATTTCATTTTATGGAAATTTCAAATTCCTAAATTTGTTTCAGACGATTATTTCAACCTAAGTACTTTAAAATATGGCGAGAGGAAAAGCTTATTGATTTCAGTATACCACTGTTATGACGGCGTAAAATAAATCACTACAACAGAACTACAATTCTAGAGATGGACAAGTTTATTTATTTAACATAGCAGAGTAGTAATGCTACTGTATGTTTTTCTGGACATTGTAGTTTCTCGCTATGGTCTATCCCAAGTTAATTCCAAATCCTATACCGCGTCGCTCAGATGACCACACAGTCGCTTGGAAACCGTTGTTATACATGAATTAGCTTGCCAAGAAATTTAGAATCTGCAACGTATGTATAGGTTTCCATTCTAAAGCCTAACATAAAAGAATCGTAGGTGCTAAGTTCACACTTGAAAATGGCAACTTCCAGAAAACATACAGGCGTTCCTACAAGGTGTTATCCACGGGACGAAAACCTGAGGAAATAAATCGAGTAGACCCTCATTTATTCGAACCTCGTTCGTACGGATTGTTGGTTTATCCCACCAACATGTATGTCCCCGAAGGTGCAGATTTAAAGTATGTTTCATTAGAGTCAAATAGGTACATCTTTCCAGTTTTCGGAAGAAACAAACAAACAAACAAACAAACAAAATTCAATATGATAACTACAAACCTTAACAAATAGGCAGTCCAACAGTTTTGTGCAAGCAAATGTATATACAGTTCGGTTAGGAGTATCATTCGTAGCAGCATAATCCTTACGGTGGGTTACCTCCCTTTAGAAGGATAGTCCCACGCCACAATTACGTAAATTTGATGTTAAAATGACACCTGGATAAAACCGAACGCTTTGATAACTGCATCACACTCAATTTAGATTGCATTTACTGCCATCGTTTCTTTACAATGACTTTAGTGCAGAATGAAAAGATTTTGACCAGTACGTAGGAGGAAAAAAGTAAGGAATTGATGGAGCACAAGGCTGATACTGGTACAAGGTAGTGCGCATCAGACGTCACAATATACTAATGACATCACAATGAAGATCCTCTGAGCCTTCAAACACAGTCTTGTTATCTTTGCTTTATTTTTGTTTTGATTTCAATCTGTGATAATAGATATAAGATAGGATCCAATCAACATTCTCGTGTATCAATGCGCAAAGTTGATGTACTAAGATTTAGATAACCCTGGGGTCAAAACAGCCTTTCGCAACGATATATTCTGAGCTGTGAGGAACGCATCGTAGCAGACGATGGCAAACGGAAATTCCTGTACAAATCGGCATAATCTTTAAAAGTCATTGTGGGTAAATTTCTGCACGTTATTATTGATATCGCTGGTGTTAGGTTATCTTTTGAACAATTTTTCATTGATACAAAGGCTAAGTTAGTTAAAATATAAGATGGTACTAGTTTTGCCCACACCGCCTCGCAGAAAAATACGAATAACGCCTTGCTAAAAATGGATGATTTTTCAAAAGGAATTTCTGCGTTCGCCATCAGCTACTCCTAACCGAAATTAAAATTCATTTACTTGCTAAAATTAATTGGGCTCTCGTGTTTGTCAAGGCTTGCAGTAATCATAATTAATTTGCTGAAATATATCTTTGGTTCAGAAAACTGGACGGATATACTTATTTTAAGTTGGTGACAGAGGCTTTTTAGCATACATCCACCTCGCTTATGCAAACTCCCGTTTACCCAAACGCTTTTCTCGTGTTATTACATGTTTGGATAAACGATTTCATCAATACTAGTAAGAAAGAGAGAAAGAAAAAGATAGGAGGAACAGGCTGAAGTAGAACAACCGGTAGAAATATTATGATGCTACGCAAATGACGAAACTAAGTGTATGTTTAAGTCTAGATGAAATGGAAAATATAATAAATTCATAATATACGCATACATGAGGGGGTTGGGGGGAGTTGTTGATTTTAACGGCACTTTTAAGATATTATTGTCTATATCATGCAGAAATGGGACCTAAGTGAATTTCCCAAGGACACACTGACTCAGCCGACCCGGGCTGTTCTGGGCGTGTATCAAACCCACCACCCTTGGATTACGGGTCCGACGCTCTACCAACTGAACTACCGCGGCTCCCAAGTACACATAAGAGATGAAAGGAAGCTAGAAAAAAGGAAGGAAAGAAAACGAAATCTGAAAAGAGAACATTTTCTAACTGCATTCTATTAATATCGATTCGCAACGGCGATTCTCGTCTTACCGAGGTCGTCAAGACATTCTGACATGTAGACAGTGTTTAGACACGATTGAATTGGAAATGTAGAAAAATTTGTTTGTAGTCCCAATAGGCATGTTTAGCATGATGTTAAATGCAAAAGAGCGACAAATGAACCTTTTTCATCAGCCTTAATCAAATGATTTCATCAGATGAAAATGTTTACCTTTGCCGCTGATGGACACCATGCATGTGTGCGTGCGAACTGTAAGTGAGACAAAATTCCTCTGTATAATTTCGTCTTGAAATAATTATGTCATCATATAAAATATCACAATTCTTTTCATTTCTATAAATGGAGTAACCACTACGCTATATGACAGAAGTATTACATTGATATACCAAACCACTACGCTATATGATCGAAGCATTACATTGATATACCTAACTACTACGCTATATGATAGAAACATTATATTGATATACCTAACCACTATGCTATATGACAGCAGCATTACATTAATATACCAAACCACTACGCTATTAGATATTAGCATTACATTGATATACCTAACTACTACGCGATATGATAGAAACACTTATATTGATATACCAAACCACTACGATGTATGATAGAAGTATTACATTGATATACCTAAACACTACGATATATGATAGAAATATTATATTGATATACCTAACCACTACGCTATATGATGTGATGGAGCATTACATTGATATACCTGACCACTACGCTATTAGATACGTTATTAGATATTAGCATTATATTGATATACCTAACCACTACGCTGTATGATAGAAGTATTACATTGATATACCTAACCACTATTCTATATGATAGAAGTATTACATTGATATACCTAACCACTACGCTATATCACAGAAGTATTACATTGATATACCTAACAACTACGCTGTATGATAGAAGTATTACATTGATATACCTAATTACTACGCTATATGATAGAAGCATTACATTGAGATACCTAATCACTACGCTGTATGATAGAAGTATTACATTGATATACCTAACCACTACGCTTTATAATAGAAACATTATATTTATATACCTAACCACTACGCTGTATGATAGAAGTATTACATTGATATACCTAACCACTACGCTTTATAATAGAAACATTATATTTATATACCTAACCACAACGCTGTATGATAGAAGTATTACATTGATATACCTAACCACTACGCTTTATAATAGAAGTATTACATTGATATACCTAACCACTACGCTATATAATAGAAATATTATATTTATATACCTAACCACTACGCTATATGATAGAAGTATTACATTGATATACCTAATTACTACGCTATATGATAGAAGTATTACATTGATATACCTAACCACTACGCTATATGATAGAAGTATTACATTGATATACCTAATCACTACGCTATATGAGAGAAGCATTACATTTATATACCTAACCACTACGCTATATAATATAAACACTTATATTTATATACCTAACCAGTATGCTATATGATATGATGGAAGCATTACATTGATAATCCTAACCACTACGCTATATGATAGAAACACTTATGTTGATATGCTAGTTGTACATAAGAATACTGCTAACAGATATAACATCTAAAGCGGGTAATATATATATATATATATATATATATATATATATATATATATATATATATATATATATATATATATATATATATAATACATGTAAAAGACTAATAGGCGGTACATTTACGATAAAAACAAAAATATGAAAATTGTCAATATATCAGCGCAGAACTTAATTCTTGATGATTTGATCGAAACCAAAGTTAGAAAAAAGAATCCTACTGGAATATATTCATCTTTTTTGGTCGAGCACACTCATTTCTGTGCGTAGATAGCTCCTTCCACCCATGCACGTATATTTTTTCTTTTTCTTGTACACAACCCCGAGCCATATGCTTTTCCTAATAAGTGTGTTATTTGGTCCTATATTCGTAATTGATACTTATATCTAGAATTCTGCGGCAAAATAACATTATATCAGTGTCCAGCCCCCTCCCCCCCCCCCCCCTTGCGGTTCTTCCACCTAACTGACAAAACCCACTGACAGAGGTCGAATTTGGATATTTCTTTTGTTTAGTTTAGCATGGTAAAAATAGCTAGGAAATTCATATTAATTTCATTTTGTTTTTGTTTTCTTACCTTTAAACAGAAGACATTTTAGGGTGAGTAGTTCGTCAGATTTACTTTTTGAAAACTCGTGAGCATGTATAAACAAATAGAAAATAGTGTTTTTGTTAACAAGATAAATAAATAATTTTTTTTACTGCCAACTTTAATGGAAATATGCCCACTAAATACAAATTTTGACAATTTTCCACAGGAGAATTGAAGTGAAATCAAACTTGCTGATCTACTTTAAACTATATTTGTGTTTATAAAACAGGTATGCTCCCACTCCAACCAAAAAGCCCATGTCCAAAAGGTAATAAAAAAGATGAAACTTGCTGAAAATCAATTCAGTGGTGTAATAATCCAATCGGGACATCCACAGATACATATATGCATGGCAATTTTAATTTGTCTTGGTTAAGTAGTTTCTGCATAATGGTGCCAAAATTTGTCTTTTATTTTATTTTATTTTTTTTTATTTTTTTTTTTTATAGATTTTTGGAATGGAGTGAAAATTTAATTAGATCATTTACATATTTATAGAAACATGCGTACATATTATAATTTATCTATGGTTTGGGCATCCAGAAAAGTGCCAACGATTTATTTAAAGAAGCAGAAAGTCTCACATATAGCGTGAAAATCTTACCCGGGTCACCAAAATGAGCATACTATAATATCAATCGTGTACGTGTCATTGGTGTTTGCGTAAGCTTGCCAACGATATATATATATATATATATATATATATATATATATATATATATATATATATATATATATATATATATATATATATATATATCCCGTAACCGACGGACGTACGGAAAGACGGTGAGATCAATATTCCCCTGCAGCACTTACATAAAAAAATTATAAAACATAAAATTTTAAAAAAATATATTAGTTATCAGGTAAGTGACTGCCCTTAGTTTAAGCAGAAGATAAAAAAAATTTCAAACAGCAAAAAGTACAAGGAATGTGACGTTTCTGAAACAGAAAATTTAAACTTAAGAAAGCAAAATATACAGGTTTTCGCAGGAAGACCTGCCATCTACAAGGTTGCAGAAAATTTGTATTAGGACTATAAAGTTAACAAACACTATCTATTTTAATTCCACAGTAAATGTTCCGGAAATGCAGTCTAGAATGCAGGGGGGATAAGTGCGTGTCAAGAATCTGGAAAACATTGAAATTTTTGCTGAGCAAGTAAAATTATGTGTCGCTTGCCTTGAATTCTGTTAAGAAGGAAAACTGAACATTTTCGTACAATTGCACGAAAATCGCCACTATTTGGGAACGTACGACAGTTTAGAATGTTATAAGCCTCGAAAAGTGCGTTTGGAGTTTTGACATGTAAACCTACATAAGTAAGCAAGACTGAGGAAAAGAAGAATTAACACCTTCAAATTGGAGCACATGTTTAGGTTACGTTTATCAATACTGGGAACTTAAGCACAGGAAAAACAGCTCTGGGTTATGCAAGAGTGAGTAATGAGGCTTCTGGCATGGATACACATTCGTATTAACATGTGCTACATACTTACGAGGAGACTGGCAAAGAGAAGTGAGAAACAGATTAGAGTAGTAAGGGGGGGGAATCGGGTCGTGAGGGGGCACTACGGGGTCCTACGAGAAATTAACATGGCGGGGGCACTACGGGGTCCTACGAGAAATTAACATGGCGGGGGCACTACGGGGTCCTACGAGAAATTAACATTGCGGGGGCACTACGGGGTCCTACGAGAAATTAACATTGGGGGCACTACGGGGTCGTACGGGAATTTTAACAGGGTAGGCAAGAATGGAAAATTAATCTTTTCTTGAAAAATGGGTGGCCCTGAAAAGGGCTGTTGTTTTTTTTTTTTGTTTAACATTGACATCTCCTGGAGGGTCTTCTTCTTCTAAGACTTCTACGGACTTCAGTGGGAATAGTTATCTACTATCCAATACTTAGTTATCTACTATCCAATTACTTTGCTATCTACTATCCAATATTTAGTTATCTACTATCCAATTCCCATACACACTATCCCAATCGCCTTGTGTGCTGTCTAAAAACCCAAACCCACTATCAGACAAAAGGGTATGACGAAGGGATGAAATCACGCCAACATACTATCAACACCCACTTTTTGAATACTATCCAAAATCCACTTTTTGATTACTATTCAACACACTTTTTGATTACTATCCAACACGAGGTGGGATTTATCAGACGGGTCAACGGTGGTAGCTCAACTGGGGAATGCGTCGCTTTATATGCTTTAAACACTGATGTGGAGGAAAACATCCCTTTCCAAAAAAAAACAAAAAACATTACTCCTACTACCCCGCGTCTGACGTCATCCCTAGGACGTCATTCTAGGCTTCGCGGATTTTACACTCCATCACCCCTTACCCCAAAAACACAGACCCAGTGCGCGGACCTAAAAGAAAGTATGTTTGGTTTTTTTAATCAAACACACACCACACAATCCTTTTTTATTTTTTTTTATTTTTTATTTTAATCAAACACAAACACACCATTTATTTTATTTTTTTTAAATTTTTTAATCAAACACACACCACACTATCCTTTTTTTATTTTTTATATTTTTTTTATCAAACACACACCACACACTCTATACAAACATTTTTTTGTTGGGGAAAGGGTTTGTTTGGTGTGCAAAACACACAAACATACAAACACATATATATGGCAATGATATGAAAATTAATCTTTTCTTGATTAATGGATGGCCCTGAAAAGGACCGTTGGGGGTTAAGAAGTTATGTTGTTTAACTTCTAGTTGCGGTAGCAGCGGCAGATGCAGCAGGGCGGCCACGTTTAGCCACCGGTCTCACGGCTTTAAGACAAGCTCTCTTTCTGGTAAAAGAGAAAGCAAACTCATCGCAGTCTATCTTACAGCTGACTTCTCCGTCGGGTAGTTTCATGGACTGCAAGAGTTGTTGTTGTTGTTGTCTTTGCTGTTGCTGCAGTCTTTGTCTCTCCTCCCATTCCGTTCTGTCCCTGATGATTTCTTCTCTTAGGACTTCTTCCACCAGATCATGAGCCATTTGTAGGAAGATCATTGTCTTTCTCTCAGGGTTGGTCTCCATCAAATGATGCTTCACCCTCTGCATGTTCACCATAGCTTCGTTCAGTATACTAATCTTGCCTGCTGCCATCTTCTTGAAGTGTTGTTGTTGAGATCTTGACGAGTCAACGAGAGTGACTACACTGGCCAACGCACCGCTTTATATGCTAGAAGCGCGGACGCGATGGAAAACATGGGGTTCAGATCGAGAGTGAGAAAATGGATAGAGGGGGTGACTTCAGATCGATAGAAAGAGATAGAACATAATATTTTTTTTTCAAATTCAATAAAAAAAACCACACAACACCATTTTTTCAAAAAATCAACATTTTTTAATGAACAAGAAGAAGCTTCTCTAACATAAAAAGGTAATAACAACCAACAAGATATTAAACAGGAACGTATTTACAGGGTTGACAACGTTGGGAAGGTAAACTAAACTTCCACTTATCTACATCTACATCATTCTGATGCACACTACGTTTCTGAGCTAAAGACAAGAGATAACCATAACGTTCACAAAACCATCGTTCTACTTTAGCATCGTTTCGAGCATAGTCTCTATCAAAACAAGTCACTAAATGTTCTAAGGAATATCCGAGACTGCGTTGATGAAGAAAATGTACACAATAGTGTCCACACACCGTAGAATCCGACCCTTGTAATCGGGCATTATTGAATCGAGTAGAGATGGCATTTCTTCTCATAAAGTCGATGATGTCGTCTTCCAAAGGAGGTAATCCATAAGAATCAAAAAATTCCACACCACCATTGTGATCGTTGGAAAAGTACACAGCTACCCAATGGGTTCCTGGTAGATGAATATCGTCGGTATTGATGACATAGGCATGAACGTCTTTAGGTTTGCGATGAGGTAGTTCATCTTTAGCACACACCACAGGATTCCAAGAAGAAGTGTAGGAACTGCGAGTCAACAGGTAATGAAGTTCCCTAGTATCCATTTTTTCTTCACAGGAAATAATGAGTCATCAATTCACACTTGACTTTATGCTTGAATATATCTGTCAAGTAATTCCACGAATACTCACGGCGGATAGTTTTCGTACTCTGTTCAATGAGAGCTACGATGCGTTTGATCTCCAGAGGAGTGAGTGAAGGTGAAGAAGAATCCTGCAAGTCTTTATAACATTGTCTCAACACCTTTTCTTCCGAGATCTGAGACCAAGCCTCTTCCAAATATTCGTCCAATTTTTCTTCGCCTGTCATCATCAAACATTTGTCGTGTTGTTTTTGGCTGGGATGATCGATTTGACATCCATGACAATGTTCTCGGGTCAAGCTGTTAATTCTTTCAGTCAATTCCTTAGCATAACAGGAGACTAAATGTTTTTCTTGTTCAGGCCATCGACAAGCCATAAATCCAGCAAACTCGGGAAAAGGATTGCTTTTTTTCTTCTTTTTTAGGTTCTGAATGAATGACTTCATCATCATCATCATCCGTGGTAGCTTGTGACTGCTGAACTTCACAAAATCCCTCATCTATCTCCATAGGTTCTTCTTCTACGTGTTGCATCTTTTTTTCTTTTCCTTCTAATAGTCTAGAATCACTTCTCTCAAACTGTTGATCTCTAGAGTATTATCAAATTCTGCATACAAGACGACGTTCACCGTGTCGGGTAGAGGATCTTTAAACTGAAGTTCCACACGAAGTGGGCCTGATTTTATAGGGTGGAAATGTCCTTCGTCGCTGCCTTGGTCAGGAGTGAAATCAAATCCCCACAACGCATACCCTCCTGCATAATCGTCGTACGAAATGCCGTGGCTGGTGTTGGTACCTAACTGTCCTGTGGCTTCAAACAGGCTCAGGTAAGATCGCAAGTAATTTTTCTGGGCGTCGCTAAAGTTAGGTTCAAAAGGTCTGGTACACAACGTTTTGCCATCTCGACTGACTTCTATCTTGGAGACGTTGTAGTGTTTAAACTCGAACGGATTCTGATTGTGGACTCCGTTGAGGGCTGCATTACTGACGATGCCAATCAGCAAACGTTTGGGGAGCTGTCCTTGGAAAACGTGATCTTCGACTTTGGATCGGAGTCCAGCGGCAATGGTAAAGGTTTTCACTTCCACTCGTCGCACAGGATACTTGGCAGTGGTTCTGCTCAACGTTTGACTGATGTCGTTGGCTACTTTTGGTAAGACTTCTACACGTCGCACGTAAAGTCTGGCTTCTTGGATGATGGTTTTCCACTCGTTAGCATGAACCATCAAATGGAAAGCGACACTACTGCGATTCAGTCTCAGGCGTACATCTACTCCGTTCAACAAATACTTGTCTTGCAACCACATGTCCAAATGCAAACGATCCATCAACTCTAAACTGCGTCTGATTTTCTTGTGACGGTCGTTAAAGCCCACATTGTGTGAATCTGCTGGAATTATAGTTTTATCAATGGCTTGCGTCGCCGGCACTGACACCGCTGTGTCGTTGAACTTTTCAGAGGTGTCAGGTTTCCAGACCACCGCAGCATCCAGATGAGTGTTCTTGGCTTCTTTTCCGTACGTCAAGAGATTTTCCAAGTAAGCACGGTAAGGGTAAGTATCCAAACTGCTGCTGACCAGTTTGTTATTCAAGTACAAATCTACTTCGCTGAACAAGGAATGCATGAAATTATTGACGGGAGCCACTCAGTCACCGTCCCCAGGAAGGCTACTGTCCGCCGTTTTGATCACTTTGAGTTTCAGGTACAAGTAGCTGTTATTCAGATCGATGTAATCTTCGGTTTGTCCTTTGATTTCAAATTCGATAGGAGCTGAATCCGTCAAAGACGATACAGGATGAAATTCCACCCATTGCGATTCTTGCATCGTCATCATGGTGGGAGGCATGGTAAACATATCCAGTTCTGACTTGGTACATTCGCAAGAATCTCGGTGCATCATTTTCAAAGGTTTTAGTAATCAAACACGTCTAATTCTCTGACGGTTCTTCTTCTTCTCTTATTCTTTTTTGGAACACCACCGTGTGTTTTATGAACTCTGAAGGGATTTCAACGTCGTCTCTTTCTACCTTGTCCTTCCTGTGAAGTGGAGGAAGAAGTAATGCCAGGACCAGAAGCGTGAAGTGAATTTATAGGACTCTCTCGGAGACCTAAAAGATCTTTGCCAGTGTCAATGAATGGCACACTTTGTCCCAAATCTCCTTTTATACTAATGTTGACACTGTCAAAATACGATTTACTGACTGGAAGATAATGAGGGTGTACAAATTCACGGTGAACGTGAAACGTGTTTCCACCTTCTTCGTACGCACCAGCAGTAGAATCTGCTTTGAAAGGAAGGACTCCTCAGTAAGGGAGCGGCTGTGTTTCCCACCCCGTTGTATTCTACCACATCGGAGTACTCAAACATTAAATTCAGTCCATCGTTCAATTCGATAGGGGTTTTAAAAGCCTTTCCAAAATCTAAGTTGCTTTGGAGTTTTTTATTTTAAAAAAATTTATTTCCACCCAAAATAGCATACAACCCAGGAGAAAAAGTGATGGCCAATGTGTCGTCGTCCGAAAATTGTAAGACGAGACGATGTGCCACAGGATGGTAAATGAGAGACGTCGGCTAAATCGGCTTGCCATTGATGATCGATGCCTTCCACTTGGGTTGGACTTCTAGAAAATTTACGTCGAATGGGTTTGTGTAACGTGTACGTCGATTGTTCCTGTAACCATCGTCGTACTTTTGGCAAACGTACACTTTTCAATTTACTTTTGGCAACTCGATATAATTTTTGAACTCCTCCGTAACCAGCAGCATGGTCAGGATTGTAATAAAGGCTAGCTAAAAGTTTCTCCATGATTCCTCAATAAGTCAACCAAGTACCAATGCTCTTTTCTTCGTGGGGTATCTTTTTGGATTGCAATGCTTTACGTGTCCGACGAGCCACTGGTGTAAAGGAGGAGGATGTTTGAACAGGGGTCATCGGTTCTGTTTTGACTTCTGTCTTCACTTCTTCCTTTTTCACTTTTGATGGTAATGGGGTAGACATCATCTTTTTTATCCAACCCGGTGTGGCTAACTTTTTTTTTTAAGAGGTGGAGTTTGTAACTCTTCTTCTTCTTCTTCTTTTACGGTCATCCCTGTGGCGGTGTCTGTTTTAGTAGTGGTAACTTTAGGTTCGCTTTTCATCAGGGTTTTGAAATCTCTCAGAGTAAGTGGAGCTGTTTCGTCTACAGCTTTTTGGTGAAAGAGTTGCAGACGTTGTAAAAGTTGACCGTACCGTTGCGATTTTTCTGTTTCTGACAAATCACTTCGTTCCATCAGGGCTTGTAATTCTTGTTGTAACTGTGACATCTCGTTGAGATTAGGATTGGGTGGTAAATGAGGTATCCGTTGTTCGTTCCAACGATGAAATTCCATCCATCGTTTGTAAGGTACTAAAGTCAGTTTTCGTCCTTCCATTTCATCCACAGGTACAAAAAGGTGTGGTCTTTCCAGAGAAGGGTGTCCTTTTTATCTTCTTTTTTTTGTTATTGCATGACACCTCCTAAAAGTGGTCCAGCAATCGTTCCTAACAAAGGACCCGCTATTTTTAACAACGGTCCTAACAGCATAGGTAGAAATCCTCCTCGTTGCACCAACATTTTTTTCTTTTCTTGGAGAGGTATTTTCTTTTTCACCATTTGACGAAGAACGTTCCGATGTTTACCTAATTTTTGTTTCTGTATCTTGGACAAAGGTACCGTTCCTTTCAAGACGTTCAAACAACATTCACACACGGTATCGATGATTTCTTTAGGGGCTGTTTGAATGAGTTGTTTTCGCATGGGAGGATTGGATTTGGTCAAGACAGACAAGATGTCCCAATGTTTCGCCAGACGAGGTGGAAGTCCTTTTTTGGTTTTCTTCTTTTTTTGGTGGTGGTGGTGGTGGTGTGCACGTTTGGGGGTCATCTTAGAGGTGAGGAGTAAGTCTGAAGTCTTTGGCAGGTCACCCTTCTATTTTATACTGGAACACGTCTCCACTGATTGTCTGCACGACGTACCATCTTCATGACAGGCCTCACTCGACGTTGAGATGTTTTCAATGGACTAAATCGTCTCAATTCTTCTTTGGTTAAATCCACTAAATTTTGTAACACGCCGGTTCTTTCTTGGACTTTGGTTTTAGGGGATAGTACTTTGTTCGCGGCCGCTGCCATGGCCAAATCAGCCGAAGTCGAGGGTCCCAACGTGGTGACTTTCGAAATGGGTTTCCATTTTTGGATCAAATTAGGAAACACTTGTCTTAAGTCTGGTTTGGCAGGCATCATCGTGAAGGGTGGTGAAGAAGACGAAGATGATGTGGACGCAAAAGGAGAAGGAGACCCCGTCACTGCTGGCTGTGGTGGTGGTGTTTTGCGGGTGTACGTTTGCGTCCTGGCAGCAGTACCTCTCTTGCGGCTCCTTGCAGTGGTGGGTGTTTTCTTCTTCTTGGCAGAACTTTTCTTCTTTTTCTTGGAGGCTTTCTTTTTAGGGCTTTTCTTTTTTTTGTGGCTTTCTTTTTGGGACTTTTCTTCTTTTTTGGTGTTTTGGGTTTTTTGGCTTGGGCATTAGGATCCCATTTCAAAAGGGAAGGAATCATGACCCCTCCTAAAGAACCGCTTCCTCCAGGGGTTAAAATGATTTGTTTTTTAGTCCGTGGATCGATTCTAGGATCGGCTAGTTGTGACAACGCCCCTTTATGTTTTTGAAAAAAACGTTGAGTTTGATGAGGGATGTGAATGATGACTTGCAGTAATTGACGTGCTGTCAAAGTAAACCATCGTAACACTTCTTTAAGACTAGCTTCTAACAAATGAGCACGGACTTGTGCATTTTTTTCGCGACTGATGCTATACAAGGCACGAATCAATTTAGCAGGAGGAGAGATTGAAATGAAGTCATCTCGAAGACTGTGAGACAGAAATGACGTAGTGGATGTTTTTATAGTTTTTTTTTTCAGAGAGTGGCCGAAGGGGACGTGTAAATGACAGGACCTCCTTCTTGGCACCAAGGGTGAAACAATTGGGCACGAAATCTCAAATAGTCGGGAGTGGTCGGTTTTAAGTCGATGAGTAAATACGCATGAGGTGTTTGAGTGGCATCGTCGTACGCATAATTCAACCAAGGAGTGCCTAACTGTTTGGCTAACACTTGCACTTGAGATTTGTCTCTGGGGCTTTTAAACAACACCACGTAATGAGCGTTGAGACTGATGGTACGATGGGCTTTACTTTGTTGAAATAAATTTTGAGTAATGTAAATGATGCTGGCATTTCGATGGTGTCCTTTTCGTGTAAACCAAAGTTTAATTTCTTCTTCGTCTTCTCCTAACATGTCATCGAAGATGACTAGATGTGTTTGACTCACGTCAGACACGATCCCATCGTCTTCGCGAGGGATGCCTTCTACAACGAAATGGCTTCTCCTTGACTTTCTTTCAATAACGTGTAAGACGGTTGCCACTCTTTGTAACACCACACGATACGTTGAGGCGGACGATCGAACAAATGAGATTTGTGTTCGATCAAACGTTTGACAAATTCGGTTTTGCCTGAACCACTGGGTCCAGCAATCAACATGTTAAAGGGATGGCGCAGATACAAAGCGTCCCAACTTTGACGATATAACTTTTCGTCAATCACTTTGACCACAGCAGAGGAAGTAGACGAGGCAGAAGAAGAAGATGTAGCCATGACTGAGGTAGAAAGATTTTTGAGAAGAAGACAAAAGACCTAAGACATTTTATACGTTTCATACACGTTTATTTTTTTTTGTGTAAAAACAAACCAACACAACAAACAAACATATTTTTTTACAAGTCATGAAAAGGACGAGTGACAAAAACGCAAACGGCAAAAATGGTGAGGTACAAGATTAAGGCTACCACTAAAAGAATTAAAGTTCTGTACAAACAAGTCAATGTACAACATTCTGGTGTCCTAGGAATTTAAGGCCCAGGCACTGGTGGTAGTATTCTTCTGGTCGTCTTTGTTTTGGTAGAAAAATGAAATGTCTCTGACGGTAAGGCGTGGGTGTGTTCTTGTGGTGTTTCCATGTGGACGACAACGACGGTGTGGTCTTTCTCTGCTGTGTCAGGTTCTTCTTCTTCTTCTTCCAGGATTGTTTCTAAGGTCATTTTTTTGTGTGACTTAGGTTCCCATTTCACTTTTGGACACTTAGTGACGGGCCAGATCTTTGGCAAATTGAGCCACTTCTTGTAGCCAAACATCGAAACCAATTTTTCTCCAGTCACGTACATCTTTACAATCGGTAAGTTGTTGGTGTAACTCACTAACAATACACACTTCTTGAAATGTGTCAAAGGTAGATAAAGTTTAACTAATTTCTTCTTCACACGGAGGTACCCCACTTGTCTTCATTACCACTCTCAACACTTTGAGTACAATTTGTCTTTCGTGTACTGATAAAGCATGAATGGTCATGTTTTTTTTGATGGTTCATCAAAATAGTCCAAAACAACAACGGGTCCTCCAAAATAATCCAAGGCAAACACTGATCCTCAAAAATACTCCACAACGAATGTCCTGGAAAACGAAATCCAAGAAAGGTAGTCACTAACACACACTGCATAGCGTCCAAAATTCAATGGAAACAGTTCTTGTATCAAGTCTTTATAATCCTCTAAGGTCTGAACACGATCGTTGACTTCTTTCCACGGAATACGTTTCACAAGTGAAGACCACAGTCCTGACATGGTGAGACTTTATAGGGTGAGATTGCCAAGGTGGGTATCATTGGTGGTGGGTTTTTATATCCAGGTTCCCAAGGTTGGTATCTTTTGTGATAGTCTTCTCCAAGGTGCCAGCGATAGAATCTTCCCAGAATCAGTCATCTCATACTTTGGAAGTAAGCATAGTTTACAGATCGAAGAATGACTTTGAGTTTGCGTTTCACTTGGATCTTGACAAACTCTCGGTAAATCTGTTTTCGCACCTCCAAAGGCAAACCAAGAATGTGTTCTGGTAAAGTTTCCGACTTGGAAAGAAGTAACTCTCTTTTGTGTTCTTCACGATAGCGGTGATAGTTTTTCTTCAGAATCAGACTTCTGATACGGTGGAAGTCGCGGTAGTGTGCAAATCGAGGAATGAATTTGAGTTTGCGTTTCACTTGGATCTGGACAAACTCTTTGTAAATGCGTACTCGCAGCTTCGAAGGCAAGTCACGAATGCGCTCTTCTAAACTAGTCTTCTTGGTGACAAAATACTCACACTTTAGCCAAATGGAATCGGTGGGTAAAGGATATCCAAAATGATCAGTGAGAAGAACCGAATTACACAACGTCAGTCGACGTAAAGACGTTTCGTCTTGAGGTAACACTTCTAGTAAAAGTTTTTGGTATTCTTGTCTGTTGGTTGTTTCCTTCACTTCGTTCCATCGAATTCTATGGATCACTGCCACATTGTAGGTGGTACCCTCCAAACTCTTAAAGCGGTCTTCTAGTCCTGAATGTCTGACCATTTGAATATCTTGGTACTAATCAGTATTTTTATAACATTCAGATGCCAATGGTTAAAACATGTATGTCGTAAATATGTAACTGTTCTTTACGTTTCACTTGTATCTGAACCCATTCTCTGTAAATGTGTTCTCGCAGCTCCAAAGGTAAACCACGAATGCGGTCTTCTAAGCTAGGTAAATACTGGTAAATGCGTTCTCGCAGCTCCAAAGGTAAACCACAAATGTATTCTTGTAAAGTATCCTCAGACATGCTGTTACTTCTTCTTGGCATCTGGCTCATCGTACCCGTACTCTTCTACGGCCACTAAAGGAAAGAACTGACAGTGCGGAGACCATCTGGCATGTTCAATGTAAGCTGAGTCGGTAGACTCCCATTGGTGAAGTCTCACACCACAACTGAAACAATGAACTTTATCTCCTTCTCCCAAGTAGATAAATCCAGATCTGGCTAAAGCTTTGTCAGTAGTTGATTGTAGTAGATATTTAGGCCACTTGTCTTGGAACGTCTTGAGTCGACTTTCATACTTGGAATAGCCAGGCAAAGCCACAGGTATGGTCAATTCTTTATGACATTCACAGGTACGTTTAGCATTCTTCCCAATAAAGAAGAAAGGTCGTCCTGCATCTCTAGAGGGACGGTGAGGCACACGCACAGCATCGACGATGTCCAAGCGTACGGCATCCGTCTGATCGTGTGAATCGCTCGTCGCATGGCACTGCATCGCACTCCAAGTCGTGATGGTACTTGGAGTTCACACTAGATTTCTCCCTTGGTGGGTGGGTGGCATGAGTATTCTTATTCATCTGTGGTGGGAGGATGACAAAATTACTCATCTTTTTTTCTTCTTCTTGCTCGGTCAACGTTGAAAGTCAGAATGAATGGTTAGGCTTGGAAGGGTTCCTTTTTTATACCTGTCGACTGTACCATCCGAAAAGTACTGTAATGTAATCGGTGGAAACGCCAAAGAAAGGTAAGCACAGTTTGGACCCCATCTGACATGTTTCAGGATAGCTGAACTTTTAGGGTCCATGTAAATGCTTGCACCACAACTGAAACATTTCACTTTGTTTCCCTCTCCAAAGTAGACAAATCCTGCTCTGGCTAAAGAACTGGGAGTAGGTAATCCATGCAATTTAGGCCATTTTTTGAACGTGTTCAAGCGACTGGCACACTCACAATAGTCAGGCAAGGCCACGGGAAATTTGTATTCTTTCAACTTGAGGTCTGTAGTAGTGGGTTCATCACACGGTGTTGTTGAAGTCATCGTCAATCTTGGTGTTGGCTTTTCTGTTCAAGGTGTTCCTTTTTTTATACTGCAGATCGGCGTGTCCGTAAGGCAAAGTGGTGTGGTCTGGAAGTCTCACTCGCTTCTGGTACACGATTTGGTACACTTTTTGTAAAGGGCGACTGACAATTTGGTGATTAGGTAACCGTACGATCTTGTGAGGTTCTAACGTGTGCACTCGAAAGTCTTCCACTTGTCCAGACAGCAAAGCATTTTTCAAAACCTCAAAGTTAACCACTTGGCTGGTTCGATAGTTGAGGGTTAATCCTTTGACTTTACATTGGGTGTGAAGTTGTCCTTGTGGGTCTCTGTATCGGTAGCCGTAATTTTTAGGGCCACCGCTGGCAAAACTCAGAATGGTGTCTTGAGGGTGCTCGTCTGTCCAGGCTCCTAAACGATCTCCTTGGATGGTAGCACCGGGTCGATGGATGTACATGCAACTGTCGGTGTCAAAGTACAGGACACGATCTCCCAAGACTTCTAAAGCTTCGTCGTACAATTTCAAACGAGCATGAGCGGTCACGTAGGCGGCAATGACCACGTTGCTAAACTTGTCAGGTTTTACAAACTTGGGTTCTTCTTCGAAATTGACTAAGATCAAATCATCACGGACGATTTCGACGTGTTTGACTAGTACACTTTTGTTGTCCACCAATTCAAAGCACTTATAAGGATCGGTCACGTATTCCGTCTTGGGTAGGATCGTACGTTGTGCCATTTTTCCCCACAAACAATTGAGCATGACTTTGGCAAACGATCATTTTCCTTCGTTTTTTTTCTACGTCTTCCAAAGTGATGCCTTCGATGTCACGGTACTCTTCTTTGAATCGAACTTGGTCTAGGGGAGTCTGACACCACAAGGGATAGCCGCTGGCTTCTTGTTTCAGTTTTTAAAATTGGTTGACGTAACCCGAGAAAATGCCTGGATGATTCGTAGCGTCGTCCTTTTGGTATTGTGCGGTGGTTGGAAAGTGCCAGATTTCGTACACTTTTAACAAACGGTATCCTCGATCCAGAGCCCGAAACAATTCGGCGCTGACCCACGTTCCTGTCAAAGCGCGTTCTTCCTCCGTGTGGTGACAGGGGTGATCTTGGTTGCATGTTTCGGCACACGTACGGCATAAAGGAAACATAAGTTTTCCTTGGCAATGGTGAGGTAAGATAGGATGGTACAAGTTGGTCGGGGGTAAGACTTTACATTTGATCAATCCTTCGTATTGACGAATGTGTTCCACGTCGATGTGTTCTGTCAAAATTTCTGGGTGTCCTGTTGGAAATCGAGCATATTTACACACCCAAGGATACAAAGAACACACGTCGATGTATTTGATTTCTTCTCCTTTGGATTCGTCTACGTTGTACAGCAAGCGAGTGGCATTGGTTCGTCTTCCAAATAAACTGTGGCGCGGATCCAAAGGTTCGATTTCGGCCACGTCGTAACTTTCGGTGATGCTCTTAAATTCAGGATCGGTTTTCAAACGTTGATCGTACTCGTGCTCCCACATTTCAACCACTTGGTATCCTTGACTTTCTAAGTGGAGTCGTCGTTGGTAAGTCTGTTCGTACAACTGTTCCATGGTAGAGTCTGAATAAGGACTTTTCAGGTCTCGATCAGGATAACAGGTAGGACATCCGTGAAACAAGCAACCCTGAAATTCGTACACCGTGTGAGGGTTTTCTAAATCCCAACCATCCACGGAATAAGATCCAATCTTCTTTTCTCCTCCTCCGTTTCTGGCATGTTGTATCCATTTGTCTTCTTTTTGGCACAAGTAATGGAGCCAACGCAAAGCTTTGGCCGAATATTGACGACTGGCAAAGAGAGACGTGTTGGAGTCGATGATGGCTAGTTCGTTCTCAGGCATGAAATTTTGGGTGTACACTAAGGAACAGGCTTTGGGTAGGGTGCACGCATCTTTCAAAGGATCGACGTTTCCGTGATCTAGAAATAACTCTCGAAACTTTCCACAGCAACGCCGTAAAATGTCCACATCGGATCGACAGTACTTCAACATTTCCTCTTGGAAGTTAAACGGTTCTGACTGGTGAACGCGGTACCAAGCGTGAAAGGCTTCTCGCTGTTCGGAGCGCATTCCGTTGGGGTCGTAATCATGGAGGTCAGACAAATGAGGTAGGACGGCATGTTGATTAGCTTCCGTGTTGAAGAAGTGAAGAAAATAGCCTTTGATCATTTCTGTCATGCCAAAGGTTTTTGGCATTCGACTCAAAGGCATGGCTAAATAACTCATGGAATCTTTGAATTTGACTTGGCCCACTTTCATGTAGATGAGCTTGTTTCCGTTCATGGTGACTTCAGGGCGTTCGGTACCTTGTCGCAAATAATAATTTAACAAAAACTGTCCATCGTATCCCGAGAAATTGTGAGCTATGACGGTGGCATAGCGATGACAGTCTCCGTAACGTTGAATGTCCTCTTCGCTCCAAGTGTCGTCGGTAGGGTCTAAAATCCATTCAGCAAACTCGGACAAAGTGTTGGCTCCGCGAAAGATTTTTTCACGTCCTCCTGGAATCCGACTACAATGAGGACAGTGAAAGTGAATAGATTCTTGAATGCACTTCTCACAAGCCCGATGAGCCACGCAGAAATTAGGAATGTGAATGCCTGTTTCTTGCATGCATTCAAAATCAAAAAAGATGAAATCCACTAGGTTCTTGTTCTTCTTTAATTCTTTCTTCTCTGTCTTGTCGTACTTTTGAATAAAACATTGATGATCATAATCCACGATCTGGTGACAAATAGGACATCTTTTCTTTCCAGCACAAACGTGTCTCTTGGGGTCGTTGGTGCAAATTTGCTGTCCACACGTGGAGCACAATTTCAATAAGTCGCAAGCACATTTTTGTTGGTGCCCTTGTGTCTTGCGATGTTGTTCGTAACAAGAGGGACTGACAAAAGTGCATCGACACGTCTCACAATGGACGTGGTATTGTTCAGGAAGGCATGGTTTGTCTGCTAAACAGCCCCGACATCTTGCTCCGCAATGAAGGTGTCGCTCTCGACTGTTAAACCCTTGGTTACATTTCACGCAGTAGTAAAAGTATCCTAAAAATCCTGTGATAGTGGTGATGGCATCGAAATGTTCTTGGTGGTAATAAAGGTGAATGTATTTTCCTTCATGTACTTTCAACGTGTAGTGAGGAGCCAAGACGTCTTGAAGTTGTTGCATTTGAGAAATGCCACAGACGGTGTCTTTAGGGATGCCTGCTTGTCGTAACAGGAGTTCTGCTTCGTTTCGTTGTTGGGGTTTGTTAGACTTTCGAATGTTATTCCAGGCTCTTTTCCATTCTTTACTCTCGTTCTTGTTGGCATACGTTCGCCCCACCACGATGGCTCGTGCCAAACACATCTGGTCTTGAGCATTGTCAATTTGGACGACACTGTGTTTAGTACTTCGAAGATCGTCCACCAGTAACGCTTTCCTACTTCGTCCGCTCCCTCGAGGAGGAGCAACGTAAGTCATGTAAAGTGTGGCCTTTCCATTGGTGATGGTAAACTTGTCGTTAGATTGTTGAACGTGTTCGATTTTGGACATGACTTTGTCTGGTGTTAATTCTGCCGGGGTGCTGAACTCGATCCAAACAGGACTCTTCAAATTGTCGTGATGGATGGACAGTCTCAATCGATCGTCTTCTTTGGCTCCGCATTGTCGTTTCAAGTTCTGTAACACAGATCCCCACAAATCGCTAATGAACCCCGCCGCTTTCTCGGGAGGTAATTCAGACTTGAAGTCTTTGAAGTGAACCGTGTGAGTGTAGGCTGTGGTTTTAAATTTTCGAGAGGTTATTTTTTGGGTCTCCCGAATCCGATAGTAATTTTCAGGAGCCACGGTTGTAGGCCCTTTTTGGTCTGGGGTTCTGGTGGTGGTAGTGGATTCTTTGGGTTGGGTTTTTTGGGTTTCAGGCTCACTCATCTCTTCTTCGAAATCGCTAGCATGGACTTGAGCTAGCAGTTCAGCGAGCGGTGTTTCAGGCGGCACGGACAGTCTTCGTCGTCGTGGCCTCTTTGTTTCTTCTTCTGTTTTCTCATAGATTGGGCGTGATCTTTTCATCTTGAAGTTTAATTTGAAACTGATTCAGTTTCACACAGGAACCTATATATAGAGAGAGGAGACTATATACAGAGAGACCTTCTTACCTTCTGAATCAGTCTTTGTGATTGAACTTTCAAACTGTAAAGATGGAAGAGTCAAGAAGAGGTCGATGCCCCAAGAAAGGACATTGTGCTTCCTATTATTGGGATTATCTAAGCCGAGGAACAGCAATGAGAGATAAAAGTCAAGATACTTGTTATATCTGCCAAGAGAAAGGACATTGGGCTCCAGAATGTCCACAACGTCAAAACCAAAACAGAGATAAAAGTCAAGATACTTGTTATATCTGTCAAGAGAAAGGACATTGGGCTCCAGAATGTCCACAACGTCAAAACCAAAACAGAGATAAAAGTCAAGATACTTGTTATATCTGTCAAGAGAAAGGACATTGGGCTCCAGAATGTCCACAACGTCAACAAAGAAAAGAAAAGAGAGATAAAAGGAAAGATACTTGTTATTATTGTAAAGGAAAAGGACATTGGTCTTCGGAGTGTCCTCAAAAACAATAAGAAAATCTACCAGAGAGGGAGGAAGCCGTAGGATTTTCAAACCTAGAAGAAGAAGAAGAACATATCGTCAAGAAAAGTAAGAAGAAAGTGAGATGGCTGGAAGACAATGAGAATGAAGAAGAAGAACCCTTGATTCCTGTGAAGAAATTCAAGAACAAGAACAAGAGAGACAGACAGTGAACAATGAACTTTTTTTGGAGTGTGGTGTTATATGTTCATGGTGAATTATTTTGTAAAAAGAAATGAGAATAGACCAGAATGGAAAAAAAGTAAGTGTTTTTTGTGTTATTTTGTTTTAGAGTATGGATACACGCACGCACGCACTCACTCTTACACAAATGGGGATTTTTAAAGTTTTACTTGATTTGGCAATTGTGTTTGTGTTTTTTTTATAAAAAAATAAAAATATAAAAAATTTAAAAATGGTTGTGTGGTGTGTGTTTGTGTTTTTTTAAAAAAATAAAAATAAAAAAAATTTTTAAAAAGGTTGTGTGGTGTGTGTTTGTGTTCGATTAAAAAAAATAAAAATAAAATTTTTTTTTAAATGAGTTACGAAATTTTAGTACTATTTTTAGTCTCAGCCAATTTTTTCCATTTTTTTCCGGATTATTTTCAGTCTCCGCTAACGTCCGGTACAATTTCGGAAGTTTAGTGTTACTTTTAGTCTCAGCCAATTTTTTTTAAAAAAAATCCTGATTATTTTGTCTCCGCTAACGTCCGGTACAATTTCGGAATTTTAGTGTTACTTTTAGTCTAGGCCATTATAGTCTAATGTTCCGGATTTTTTCTAGTCAACGCCAAAGTCCGTGACGGTTCCCGAAGTTTAATACAACTTTTAGTCACGTCCATTTTAGTTATTATGAGTTGGTTCCCTTGATAAAAGCTATTTATAACATAGGTACAATATATGCAAATTTACTGACACCTCCAACATGATCTGAGGTATAGGTAATGCTTTATATATAACTCTAGGCTATATAGATATAGCCACTAGGCAGAAGGTCACTACACATGGCGTGTTGGAGAGTATATGTGGGGTTTTGGATAGCATAGATTACGGGGTATTGGTCGCTACACACGGCGTGTTGATGGTATAGTGTGGAGTGTTTGGATGGTAGATGACGTTGTATTCGTCACACCAACACGGCGTGTTGGATGGTATAGTGTGGAGTGTTTGGATGGTATATGACGTTGTATTCGTCACTACACACGGCGTGTTGGATGGTATAGTGTGTGTGTGTGTCCCTCTCCCAATACTTCTGACCCCACTGCCCCCAAGTACCCCCACTGCCCCCAAGTGTCCCCAACTGCCCCCCAAGTGTCCCCAACTGCCCCCAACTGCCCCCACTGCCCCAAAGTGTCCCCAACTGCCCCAAGTGCCCCCAATGTTAAAATTCCCGTACGACCCCGTAGTGCCCCCAATGTTAAAATTCCCGTATAACCCCATAGTGCCCCCAATGTTAATTTCTCGTAGGACCCCGTAGTGCCCCTGCAATGTTAATTTCTCGTAGGACCCCGTAGTGCCCCCTCACGACCCTATTCCCCCCTTACTACTGATTAGCTTGCAGAGACTATTTCCAAAATACTAAGCACATGTGTAGGGGTGGCTTACAATTATGCAGAGCCCTGGCAAACGCCCTGTATAGGTGCTGGGCAAAATGGTTTTCTTGTGTCCGGTTAGGTCAGTAGTCTGTCAAGAATCAACTGATTCAACTGGATGCAACAATTATCCATATAGACCAGGGCCATTTGTCATGTGTTTGCCTCCTGTGGAAATTTAGTGAGGAAAGTTGGCAACATATATCACTTTAAAGCTAAGACTATGAGGAATTCAAATAGCAATCTTGCCATTTTATTTCTCTCACAAAAGTCAAGGTCCTATAAGCTCTTTTCAGTAACCCTTTGCTGATGTAAACAAATCAAACCTTTAAAAACATTTGACTTTTTATAAAAAAAAATAAAGTAACCTCAAAAATGTAAGAAAACGCAAATAGCAACATCTATTTCCATTTTTATCCCACTGTCTATAGCAGCACGTATCACGGTATGACTATGTCCGTCAGCCAATACGGAAGCTTGTAGTTTTCACGTACTAACTAAAATTCTATTTCAAGTACAATCACCATACTTACAAGTAGGTGGTTTCCAAGACAACTAAGAAGCCTGATGATTTTTTTAGGTCTAAAGGTTAAACTTAAATGTACTATGACCTGACCCAAGAACATTTTTTCTTCATGGTACCTCGAGCTCAACCGAATATGGCTTCCTTGCCCTTATAGATATGATACCAATGAAGGTACAAAGAAGTTTCTCCTTTTCAAGGTCTTGTAGTAAAAGGTCAAGGTCATTATGAACCATGATGGAGGAAACAGTCCCCCAAGTTATTTTTTTACTCCCAATACCTATACATTCACTAACATTTACAAGTAGATTGACTGTGAGGTACACAAGTTAAAAGGCCAAGGTCACTTGACCAGAAGCCACACCTACACTTCATACCTGTATCAAAATTTGCAAAGTGTTTTTATTGGAAGCGGCAACAGACCTGCTATATTTTAAGCTGGAAGGTGTATAGTACATACCATCATAATCTGAAGAAAATTTAATATACAATACTATTTGAGATTTAGTTATCTGTTTTCTAGATTTCACTGTGTTACATTCAATTTAATAGTATCAACACAAAATGTAAAAAAAAAAAAAAAAAGGCAAACCAGTAGATCGAACTAGACCCATCTTTTCTTACCAAATCTGTGTTGGCAAACGATATACTGTTTTCAACATCTTTTTCTGGAATTCCAATTCCATAAAGTGCCTATTCACATGCCATGTGGTGAATGTATTACTAATCTTTTTTAAATCTTTGTCCAACCTTTAAATTACATTAATAAATTTTCATTATCTCCACAATGAACTCAAGTGTCTTCACATCCATAGATCTCGAGCCATATCAAAATTTTGGCTAAAAATCACTAGTTTCGCCTTATTCATCTTCTTCAAATATAATTAAAGAAGAATACCCTGACCGGCACATTATATGCCCTCCCCGGGTTTATTAGTCCCTTATGTAGGCACCTAACACACTAAACTTAATGTGCAGAAATTATTATTTTGTTGTTAGACCTACAGTGACCATGAGCTCTGACCTTTTGACCCCAGAATCCTTAAATGCAAGCTGTTCACAAAGTTTGGTCAAGAAACTTACTCTAGAACAAAATTTAATATGAGAAACCCACTTTATAGCCACAGTGACCTTGACCATTGATCTTCTGACCACAAAATCAGCTGTAGATAGTGGTGAAATTGAGTTATTCTATGATGTGTTCTGTTCGTCTGTCTGTTACAATTTCGTTTCCGCACAATGATTCTAGTCGTCCACCATGTACAGTCACTAAACCTTGTGAATGGCTTGCAATTGGGGTAAGGAAAAATTTTACCTATTTCGGAGTTAAAAGGTCAAAAAGTCAAGGTCATTATTGACTGAAAGAAGAAACATCGTTTTCGTACGAAACCATCTCTGTGCAATACAAGCCTTCCAACCTACATGGGTAGTGCTAACTGCGCAAGAACGTCTGGAACACACATTATAGAGTTTCCACCACCGCATAAAGAGGCGGAGACGAATACATTCTTCTCGTACCATTTCTCCACCTTCTAATTGCCAATAATTGTCACCACGGTCTAGAATATTTGCATCGACATCTTGACACGACACAACTGCCACAGACTATTGTTTAGAAATTATTTCGAAATCTCGAAGGAGGTAAGGTGATCTTGTTTAGTTTGCTTTCTATTGAACATACTTCAACCAATAGGAGAAAAATGTTGATTCACTTATGATACATTGCTTCCGTATAGCTTTAAGTACTTCAGTATGAGGAAAGATTTGATGATGTCTTTTGAACTTAACATATATAAACTTCCACAATCTTAATTTTCTTTCAACTGCAAGTCTGTCTGTTATTTATAACCGGTGGACGCCATGAAAACTGTAAAAGCTGCTGTCATGATTTCTTATGTACAATTACAGAACTAATACCTAGACTCGAGTCTCAAAGACGATCAATTTGTTTGTACACAATATTGGGTGGTGCATAAGCGCAAACACATGATGTTAATATCTGATGTAAGATCCCTGAGGGTAGCTGTGGCTGCATGTAGTATATTATTACTCTGGTGTCTGTTTCCTTTCGTGTTCTTTGTAAGTGTTGAACATTAAAACGTTTGGCCATAACTTCTTTTCTGGATGTCAATACTAGTCTACATACCAGTAATCCATCACTGAGTATGCAAAACGAGTTATGAATATCTGGGCCACATTAAGTCAGTACTCTGGTAAGCATGTGCAAAAAAAAGTTTTGTTTTGATAAGATTTTTTATTGTGGTAGAATAATCCAGTAAGTAGGTAACTTTTACATTATTTCCTCTTCTCCTTCCCTATCATACAATCCATAGGGCTTTTTAAGGTTACATCAGTAAAAAATGCAGCTGCCTATTGATACCTTCAAATCAATATCTCAGTGGTATAACATAGCAACCAGCAAAAGTTAGAATTAAGCTTGATCCCATTTAAAACTTTCAAGTTGTGATGTTTTTGTCGTTTATTTAGGTTTTTTTGGTGCATTTCCTTAACGTTCTAGGTTTAACTTCCTCGTTGAGACCAGAAAGCCACATTACCCAAGATAATCCCAAAACAAATGACTATTGTTTGTTCCATCTGACTTCGCCCTTCTTCATACGGATCCTAATAACATACGCAGACAGAAAAAAATCGTGCAGATCTTTACGAAAATCTTTAAGAAAATTCATAGAACAGTACCGTATCTATGGGGAAATATGTGTAAGAGGACACCATGGATAAAAACATTGTCTCTACAGGCAAAAGGGGAATTTAAAATTATCCATAGGTTTAACATTGGGGAGCACCACGGGTAATTATTGGATTCTAATGCAAAAAAATTTCTATAGGTTTTACATTGTGGGTTACTATGGGGCCCTATGGAAATAAAATGTTTAAAACGATGATAGGTTTAACAGTGCAGGTCACTTTCTGGGATCTTATGGGAATATGACATGGGCTTCCTTTCTAAGGAATACATTCAGCCTCCATGACGGTAAAGGGAATTTAACACGGGCTATCATTTTAAGAGTAAATGGGACTGTATGGGGTCTACTAGGAATTTAACATTGTGGGTCACTTTGGGAATCTAGCACACTTAATGACAATCCAACACACATCCTTAATAACCCGATGATATAGAGTTATTAGGGCGCCCAGACTTAACATTTCACGTGACTAACTGAAATTCAAAATGGCAGCTGTAATGAGACTATATAGGTGAACGAGGAGTGCTTTTAACATCGTGGCGCCAATATATCCAGCATGGCAACCATTAGACCGAGACTTAAGTTGTACTAAAATTCCGAAACTAAAATGGAATTTAGTGGAGATTAAAGAACAACATCCGGAATATTTTATTTAAATGGCCAATACTTAAAGTATACCTAAAATTTCAAAACTGAAGGTGAATTTACATGTGCCACAAAATCCCGAGTGTTATACTAAAAATATGGTCTACACTAATACGCTCCTCACAGCTCATACTGTTTTAAAATATATCGCAGCGGAAGGAAGTTTTAACCCCAGCGTCATATAAACGTTAATACATTGATTTTGCACATTCATACGCGAGCACGTTAGCTTAATTCAACCATATAATTATTATCACAGATTAAAATCCAAACAAAAACGAGGCAAAATAAACCAGACTGTGTTTGGAGGTTCAAAGGCTCTTCATTGTGACTTCATTAGTATATTGTGATGTCATCAACCTCAACCTTGTGCTCCATCACTGCAAGTAAAGATTTCCTTACTTCATCTCCTACGTATTGGGCAAGATCTTCCCATTCCGCACTAAAACCATTGTAAACAGAAGATCACAGCAAGCAAAAGTCTGAATTGAGTGTGATTCAGTCATCAAAGCGTACGGTTTTCTCTAGGTAGTATTTTACCGAAAAAATGACATCGTTATGGCAGTGGTATTATCCTAACCAATTCAGGTAATCCACTGTAAAGAGTATGCCTGACTGAAAGTAAGTACTAAACTAATGCTAAAATTCCGAAACTGACACGGAATTTAGCAGCCCCCCCCCCCAAGCC
Source organism: Margaritifera margaritifera (assembly GCA_029931535.1). Lineage (NCBI taxonomy): Eukaryota > Metazoa > Mollusca > Bivalvia > Unionida > Margaritiferidae > Margaritifera > Margaritifera margaritifera. Next base: position 7,823,625 of record JAQPZY010001673.1, read on the forward strand.
CTAGCAATTTTTTTATGAAAAGGGCCGAAACTAAAAGTAATACAAAAACGACTAAGTAGACACGGAAAAAATATATATTTTGTTTAGAAATTCAAAATTGTAAACAAATTGTACAAAAAAGTGAAATTTGGAAAAACACATTAAAAAATAATAAAACAAAAATTTAAAAAACAAATTAAAAATTGCTGCTAGAGAGAAAAAAACCTTAAAAATAAAAGGAAAAACTCACGATAAAACAAAATAATAAAATATAAATTAGAAAACATTAATTTCATTAAAAATTACAAAACTAAAACTGCTCAGAATATTTTATTAAAATGGCAGAGTTTTAAAGTAAAACTAACATTTCGAAACTAAAATGAAATTTACCTGACATTAAAAAAATGCAAAATATTATATTAAAATATATGGCCTAGACTGAAAGCAAGAACTAAAGTAATACTAAAATTCCGAAACTGACATGGAATTTAGCTGAGCATAATAAATAAAGACTGATCATTTTATAAAAACCGGTCAAGACTAAAAGTAATACTAACATTTGAAACCAAAATGGAATTTAGCGGAGACTAAAATAAAATCCTGACAAATTCAAAAACTGTAAAAAAAAAAAAAAAAAGTTAACAACTAAAGAATTTATAAAGAAATTATTCACTTGGAAGAAAATGGTAAAATTTCATTTTTTAAAAATGTCAAAAATAGAATAATCGTTAACAAAATATGAAGGAAAAAAAAATATAAGAGTCCCTTGACTGAACTGATGTTGTATTATCCGAAAATTTCCAGGAAATACAGATAAGACGATTTCTTCTATTTATCTCCTGGGTGTTGAAAACATATCTGATATTCTTGAGCGATAAGATTTTTAAACCATCTGCTGTAGCGGCCACAATGGATATAAGATGGATACCATTTTCATTTGCAACAAACTAAACATCATTAGACGACTTTTGGTGAAAACCCCATGCCAATATCACCATCCATTTAGGAAAAGTAGCGATAACAAGATTATCAAGACGGCTGCTTTAGCGGCCATATTTGAGGTAAGATTAGCACTATTAACATTCAGAACCAACTAGGTATTATAATTAGTCTCCTGGTGAAAACCCCATGCCGATATGCATTTCCGTTTATGAGGAGTTACGATAAGAAGATTTTCAAGCTGTCTGCCACGGTGGGCATATTGGATATCAGATTTTAGGGCGAACGAGACATCATCAGAAGTCTTCTAGTGAATACCCAATGCCAGTATGAGGAGTAGCGACAAGATTTTCAAGATATCCGCTGTGGCGGCCATATTGGTTGTCAGATCGGCACAATTTTCTTTCAAGGCCAACTAGATTATTCTGGTGAAAACCCCATGTTGATATGACTTTCCATTCAGGAGGAGTAGCGATAACAATATTTTCAAGATGACTGCCGTGGCGGTCATATTGGATATCAGATTGGCAACGAGTTCATTTAGAACCAACTATACATCATAAGAAGTCTTTTAGTGAAAACCCCATGTTGCTATGACCTTCCATTCAGAAAGAATAGCAATACCAAGATTTTAAAAATGACTGCTGTGGTGGCCATATTGGACGTCCGAGCAGCACCATTTTTATTGAAGACAAACTAGACTTCATACGAAGTCTTTTGGTGAAATCCCCATGTCAATGTGAATTTCCGTGTAGAAGGAGTAGGGATAACAAGATTTTCAACATGGCTGCTGTGGCGCTATATTGGACGCCCAGCCATTCAGAAGGGGTAATGATAACAAGATTTTCAAGATAGCCGCTGTTCCGTTCATATTGTATGCTCTAGCATCACCATTTTCATCTAGGACCAACTGGACCTTGGGTTAAATGCGTGTGTAAAATTTCATGGCAATGCTTTAAGTAGTTTAGGAAAAGCTACAATAACAAACTTGTGCTAACTGACTGACGACGGCAACATAAGCTCTTCTGGTCCAGTGATCAGTAGAGCTAAAACATGAAGAAAAGAAAAATATTAAAAAAATAAAAAATTAAAAAATAATTAAAGAAATAAAAACACAATATTTAGTACAAAATAAACAATGTTAATAATTTTAATAATTTTAGTAAAAACAATTAAAGCTTGTAAAAATTTAAAACATTTAAAAATTATTTAAATAATTATTAGCAACAATTATAGATTCAAACATTGTAAAAACAGTTAAAATTAACAAATCGTGATAAAAAATTACAAATTGTAGAAAAACATTACAAAACTCATTCATGTTCTGACATTTACTATCCAACATACCATTACACATGCAAAGGGAGGGGGGGGGGTATTTAGGTTTTGTTTTGAATACACATACAAATACACACAAAACATACGGGTCCTATGGGACTTGAAAAATGGGTAGCTCATATACTAAGACTTACTATACAACATACCATCACACGTACAGATGGAGAGAGGTAGCTCATATACTTATGTTTACTATCCAGCATATTTTTACACACACAAAGGGAGGGGGAGGGGGCAGCTCATATACTTATGTTTACTATCCAATACAAAGGGAGGGGGAGGGGGCAGCTCATATACTTATGTTTACTATCCAACATATTTTTACACATACAAAGGGAGGGGGAGGGAGCAGCTCATATACTTATGTTTACTATCCAACATATTTTACACATACAAAGGGAGGGGGAGGAGGCAACTCATATACTTATGTTTACTATCCAACATATTTTACACATACAACGGGAGTGGGACGTGGCAGCTCATATACTTATGTTTACTATCCAACATATTTTTACACATACAAAGGGAGGTGGAGGGGGCAGTTCATATACTTAGATTTACTATTCAATATACCATTACACATACAAAGGGAGGAGGAGGGGGCAGCTCATATATTTATGTTTACTATCCAACATATTTTACACATACAAAGGTAGGGGGAGGGGGCAGCTTATATACTTATGTTTACTATCCAATATTTTTTACACATACAAAGGGAGGAGGAGGGGGGAAGCTCATATACTTATGTTTACTATCCAATATATTTTACACATACAAAGGGAGGGGAAGGGGGAAGCTCACATACTTAGATTTACTATTCAATATACCATTACACATACAAAGGGAGGGGGAAGGACAGGCTCAGATACTTAGATTTACTATCCAATATACCATTACACATACAAAGGGAGGGGGAGGGGGGCAGTTCACATACTTAGATTTGCTATTCAATATACCATTACACATACAAAGGGAGGGGGAAGGGCAAGCTCAGATACTTAGATTTACTATCCAATATACCATTACACATACAAGGGGAAGGGGGTAGCTCATATTTAATCTCCAGCATACCATTACATATACAAAAGGAATGTCTAGAGTATTTTGTTTCCTCATAGACTCAGAATTTCATACAAGGACACATGCACAAACACACAAAGAATTAAAACTTTAATATGAGTGGTCAGATAGGACGGAGAGACGATCAAAGACACATCTAGTTACTGATACTTACTTATTTTTTCAATCCCACACCCACACATACAAACAAACCGATGAGGGAAGGTAGGGGTCACTATGAAATGGTCACTAACACAAGTTCTTAAAGACAAACACCCACACATAAAAACAAAACAGAGGGAAAAGGGGATAGGAGTGTCACTCACACCTACTTGTGGACCAACACACACACACATTGTTATTAACAAAAAACAAACAAACATTCTTTGTAAGAACCAAACACATCTTTACAGGCAAACATACATCCATATTAACAAACATTCATCCTTAAATACAAGCAAACACTCATCCTTAAATACAAGCAAACACTCATCCTCACATACAAACAAATAAGGGGTATAGGACGATTTTTACATACATACAAAAATACATACAATCACACTTGCCATTGATGGAAATGAGTCATGGATGAAAATCGAAGAAAATAAATAATGAAACAAAAATTACCAACAAAAAAATTCATAAGATTGTAAAAACTGTAATTTTTTTTAGATTAAAAAATAAAGAAATTCTAAAAACAACTTATAACTTAAAACGTTACACAAATACAAATTTTAAAAAATGTAAAAGGTTTACAAATTGAATAAAAAATAAAATTTAAGAACAAATGCAATTTTTTTATATAAAAAAAGTAACCCAATAAATGCAAAATGAAACAATTGTCAAAATGTTTTTAAAAATTTAACAAATGTAGCAGGAATTTAAAAATTGTAACAAAATTAACAACTTGAAGCAATAGTTAAAAAAAATTAACAAACTGCACAAAAAATTATATATTAAAAAGTTGCAAAATAAATTTCAAAATTACAAAATTTACAAACACGAACTTAAAAATAACCCTCCCTCTCTCTCTCGGTCTGTGTAATGGTATGTGTGATGGTATATAGGTAGGTATGTGTCTGTGTGTCTGTGTGTGTGTGTGTCCCAATAATAATAGTAAATGAGGCATTTGATTTTCACTTACTTTAGGTATATTCTTGAGAAATAGGAATCATAATAAAAGTTCAGCCACTTCACAAAAAGTACATTTGTTCTTGGTAGTATTTTGCTTTGAACATCTTGGAGGGAATGGGTTCTTATTCCTCCAATATATATATATATATATATATATATATATATATATATATATATATACATATAAGCCAATTTCTCAACAGTTTAAATTACTAGCTCTTGTCATATGAAGTCAAACTTCTTTCATTACAGTACACTACATTGTGTACAACACAGCTTCCTCATGGTTTTATTTACCCCACCGTTTGTGTGTAGTACATTTGAAAAGGTATCCCTCCCCTTACCACATGTATGCGCGAGAACTACAGAAAATTCTAAAAAAGATAAATCATTCCCCATCCGAACGTCCTTCTTTCAGATATCTATCACATGTACCATTTTGTATATCACATGCATGTCCATAGAGGCCTAGGACTATGTACATCGTGAAGTCATCAGTACTAAGAGTTTCCGAGTCGATGTATGAATAAATTAAAATAAAGTATAATAATCTTGTGGGGTTTTTTTTCCTGTCAATAGATGGTATAAAAATGCATAGGAATAATTTGCTACGCTGTTGCAGTCGAAACATTAATGACACATGTGCTTCTTCAAAATGTGTTTATCAGACGACATACATACATACATACATACATACATACATACATACATACATACATACATACATACATACATACATACATACATACATACATACATACATACACACAGAGATATATATATATATATATATATATATATATATATATATATATATATATATATATGTGTGTGTGTGTGTGTGTTTGTGTGTGTGCACCTAAATGAGTGCATTTTTCAAGCGTACACCCATCCATCAATCCATCCATAGAGACAGACGGATAGCCATTTATTACAAAAAACATAGGCACATCTCTGTCTGAATAAGTAAACCGGTATGTACAAACCTATTGACCTGCATAGACATTGGGCTAATATGGCGTGAGTATGCGATGACGTGTTTTGGCCGTTGTCATGCTGTTGATTTTTTTTCCTTCTCTCCATTATTTGTTCCATTACACATGGCAGTTGAATGCACAAAACTGTCCAACTTTATTAGTGTGACACCTCATTACATTCTTCGCAATTCATTAAAAGTTTTGAATCAAGGCAATTTTTTTTCTTTATTTATTTACATTGCCCCCCCCACACACACACACACACACACGCACACTTTGCGGGCTCGGGGACATATAATAGGCCCGATGCGCCCTCCCGCATGTCGTACGAGGCGACTAATGGAGACAGGAGTCGCAGTGATTCAGTGGTTAGCATACCAGACTCGTGACCGAAAATAGGCGTGGGTTCAAATCCTACCATTGGATTAGCACAGGTCGGCTATGGCAAGCCATTAGGGATATCGGACAAGTCGTTTTAATCATATGATCACGTATTCGAGAAAACAGGATGTCACGTTCTCCAGTCTCGAATACGCGATCTCGAGAGAGACAATAGGGAATTTTTTTTTCATTTATGTTGTCTTTCAATGGAAACAATGTTTTTTTTTCACATTGCATTTTCGACCACTATATACTTAAAAGCAATTAAACTTCTGTTGTCTCGAATATGTAATCACGTGATTCAAACTACTTTCAGATTGACTCTCTCTCGAGATCGCTCATTTGAGCCTCGAGAACGTGCATGGATATAATTTCAAATACGTGATCATTTCATTAAAACGGCTTGTCCGATTGGCTCTCTTGAGATCGCGCATTTGAGCATCGAATACACGCATTCCAACTTCGAGAAAGAAAAATGTTTTCATGTTATGGTCCTGTTCCCTTGACAGATACTTCGATTACACAAAGTGGGAGTTTCGATTTGGCGAAATGGAGAACTCAATAGCGCGTAAAAAAAAAGCTCGATTACAAAAGTAAAGAGACAATATGATTGAAAAACTATCTTCTGATTGGCCCTTGGAGTTTGCATAATAAAACTTCGAGATCGTGAAACGTTTCCACGTTATGGCACCAATCGCTTGCCATAGTCGGCCACCGTGGTGCTTCCTTGGGCAAGGCACTTTACTCCAATTTCCTCTCCACTAAATAATATACCCGTGTTGCTGTGCCAGACAACACCAAACCAATGCAATCATTTCAAGTGACTGTCTTTGAGAAAAATAACGATGCCAATTCAGTAAATAGAAATGACTGGTTTGGTTTCGTGTCTTTCGACATAGCAACACAATTTTAAATTACATTTTGCAATATTTAATTTTTAAAAGTTTGTACAAATTGTTTTTGTTGTTAGAATTTTAAATTTTTTTTTCTTTGACAATTTGTAAATTGTTAAATTTGTTATCATTTAAATTTTGTAATATTTTTTTTCTAAAACAATTTGTAAATGTTATTACGTTTACATTTTTCACTCTCAAAATTTTTTTGTCATTTTTGCTTTTTGTTTTTTTTTTGTTTCCATTTTAAATTTTTTTTATTTTTACAATTGTAAAAATTTGTTTTCAATCGATTTATTTTTTACCATTGTTTAATTTTTTCATGTGGTACTTTTTCTTTCAATGTTTTACAACTTTTTCAATTTTTGGAAATTTTTTCATACTTAATACAATTTTAAATCTAATAGCGGCCATGTTGGATATATGGACATCTTCATGTTAAAAACACGTATAACCTCATTACATGCATCATTTTTAATTTCACCTAGTAAAGCTGTGTGTTGGATTGTCATTAAGTGTGTTAGATCCCCATAGTGACTAACAATATTAAATTCCCATGCATACCGACGCCGGCCAGCATGTTAAAATTCCCAGTGATACCCATACTGGCCTACAATGTTAGATTCCCATTAGACCCCATACCGTCTCATTTATTCATAAAATGTCAGTCCATGTTAAATTCCCGTTGTCATCATAGAGGCCCAATGTATTCCTTAAAATGGCAGCGCGTGTTAAATTCCCAATGAGTCACAAAGTGACCCACAATGTTAAACTTGTAGACGTTTTAAAACATTAAATTCCTCTCGTGCCCAGAGTGTCTCCCAATGTTAATCCTATGGACGTTTGTTTTTACATTTAACATTTCTTTTTCGAATCTCCGCGATTGAAGAGGTTCTGAGTTAGGAAGTGTAGTGTCTGTCAGTTCGTTTTTTGTCTATATGTGGGATCGTGTCTGTACCATAATTTGAGTTTTCCTCGACCATTCCTTAGAAAACCCCATACATAAGCTTTATGGGTAAGACCACCTCTATGTCTGGTGTCAAAGGTCAAAGGTCAAGATCATTCATGGTAACAATTTCATTTTAAACTCCGCGATATCTAGAATTTTCTCTATCAAAGTCCATAACCAGGCCGCCCTTGTAAAGAGAAATATCCCTATCTAGCAAAGACAAAGGCAACTTTACGTGAACATTCGATTTCGGCTTCCACAAGACGAACGTAGCTTCCTTTGGATACATCTTATTAAACATCATATAAAGGTTGTACAATGGTAGGGTCAACTCCATACGGATGAGAGGGTCCAAATTTTGGCTTAAGTCATTGGAAGTTTAACTGCTATTTTAATTTCCGCACAACAATTGTATTATCACTGCGTTTTCTTGCATCATTTTCCATCAAAGTTTATGTACAATATCAATTTCGTGTCAAACACATCAAGGTCGCTGGCAGTAGTATTTTCAGTTTGGTTTCCTCAAAATAATGATTCTCTCAGCTATTTTGCATCTAACATCATACTATAGAGCGACAGTGCTATTTTTGCCAATATGTTCAAACGTGAACATATGAATTTCACCATAAATACGAGAGGATGAATTGTTTGAAAGTTCAGTTTTGATTTGTTAAATGCAATTAATTATCTCATATAACGCTAGGCACTATACCATGTCTTAAGTTCAGAATGTCTAATTTTATTTATATATGAAAGCGTCATTCTAATTATTCAGCATGTGTACATGGAACACTTTTTTTCAAATGGATTGATCAATTTTAAGATACCTGCACACACAGAGATATTATATAAATGCGTGATCTACTATGTCTGGTATAATGCACAGGTACCGGACGCAAGCTAATCATGAAAATATTTGTGTCGAGTGAAGACATCGGATTTAAGACCCTTCAATATATGATCCCTTCGAGACACCTGGAATTAAAATTACACCTAAGAGAACAAGGCCAATAACTGCAGAAATTGCAGTTGCACAACCAGCCCTCGATTTCTTAATGGTATTCGCGTTTACAGCAACACCTTTCAACAATTTAGATGACAGTTTGATGTGGAGAGATTTTTCTTATAAACAAGTTTTGCCCAGTGAGAAGATAGGCGCCAGAGAAAATCAAACTTTTTTGATTTTGCGTCTGTTCGGATAGGGTTATCCTTGCCCCGGGTTACCAGTATCTACCAGACAGTGCAGCTTTGCCACATTTGTCACGCCAAACTGAAGATGTCAGCAGATATTTCTATAAGTACGTACTTACTTTTCACATAAAAAATGCAACAAGCGTACATACCAAAGAACACTTTCAAGCTCCTCTGCTGATTTTCACCAACTTCCGTACAATGTTCGCCATTGTAATACACTTTTTTTTACTGTTGGTAGAAATTTATTAAGATCGTGGCGTAATTACCTTCAATTTGTTTTGGGCAATAAACTATGTTTTAGCTCTATAAAATCTGATTTTCGGCTAATATGGCCTACATCGTAGGAAAGCTGGTGAAAATGTACAGAGAACCTTGTAAGAGAATTTAGAGTGATAACAAGCTCATCCAATCAGATGCATTATAACTTCATTACTATGAGTGGATCTCGTTCATCATACATGTTTTAACCGATCTTGATGGCTTAAGCTTTATATTCCAAGTCTGATCAACCAGTCAATCGGATGCAAGATCACCTGAATAATACCAGTGGATCTCACTCATTGTGTATATCATATGATATCTTGACAATGTAAGTTTATATTCCAATTTTTATCAAAATTGGACCAGAAAAAAAACCTCCAGAGTTGTAATAAGCTCAGCCAATCAGATACAAAATCAGTCATATGGGTGACTCGCAATCATTATCCACATTAAGCAAGAACTTTGTAAGCCTGTATTCCAAGTTTGATCAAAATCGGTAATTAAATGTGGTCTCCAGAGTGGTAACAAGCTCAGCCAATGTGATATACAATCACCCCATTACTACTCATGGATCTCGCCCATTTTCAAACTCATCAGAGATCTTGATAGTATAAGCCTATATTCCAAGTTTTATTAAAGTTGCACTAGATATATGGTATGCAGAATGGTACCAAGATCAGCCAGTCTGATGCAAGAACCCCTTATTAATGTGTGTGTATCTCGCTCATTATCGAATTCATCGGAGGCCTTGATAAAATAAGCCCACATTCAAAGTTTGATCAAAATCAGATCAGAAATACAGTATCTGACGCGGTAACAAGCTCAGCCAATCAGATGAAATACACACAATTAATATATCTGGATGTCGCTAATTATCAAACCTATCCAAGATCTTGCTAAAATAATCTTATATTCCAAATTTAATCAAAATAGTACGATAAATATGTCTTCTTGAGTGTTATCAATCTCAGCCAATCAAATGCAAGATCTCCGCATTAATATATATGTATCTCGCTCATTACTAAATTCATCCAAGACCATGATGATATAAACCTATATTCAAAGTTTTATTAAAACTGGATCGGAATATGGCCTCCAGAAAAGCAACAAGCTCAGCCAGTCTGATGCAAGATCACTTCATTATTATGGGTGAATCTCACTCATTATACAATTCATCAGTGATCTTGATGATAAAAGCCGACATTTCAAGTGTGATCGAAATCGGATTAGAAATATTACGTCCACTGAGATAAATGCAAAATCACCTCATTAAAATGCGTGAATCTAGGTTATTATCGAACTTATCTGAGTTCTTGATATAAGACTTTTTTTCTCCCTAAGTTTTATAAAAATCAGATCAGAAATTTGGCCTTTGGAGTGGCAACAAGCTCTGCCAATTCGATGAAGATCACCTCATTAATATTTGCGTATCTCGCTCACTATTGAACTTTGGGTGCCATATTGTTGATAAATTTGGTGTGCATGTTTACATGTACTTGGATTTGCTGTTCAATATTGATTTTGTCAACACTCTTTTGGGAATGATGACCTGTGATTTTCTAATTCTTAATAATGATCAAATCGTGTATTTCCATCTTCTGTGTATCACAAAGTTTAATTATTTTTAACTTTATTCATGCTGAACTGCTAAGTCATGAACAGCCCTGAGAACTTTTTAAAAAGACTTTGGCATGTTTATTGTTTGACCAATAAACAATAGGCCCAAGTGGGCCTGATATCGTTCACCTGGGTAGTTGACATATGAGAGCTTATGAATGCAAATTCAAACACATATTTAAACTGTAGAAGGGAAAGAAAAGCTTGGAGCACATAATTGCTACACTGTCTATTATTGTTGGTGTCATTTTTCTTCTTTCCTACACCATATATGTAGTGTCAATTTTTCGGCATAAAATATACCAATCATTTATATATCCAGCGTGCTCCTCTGGATCTCTCTCTCTCTGCCCGTGGGGATTAGGCCCCGATTCATAACTTAGAAAATAATCATATGCCCCACCCTTAAAGTACGTACGTAAGTTAGGAATCTGGGCATAATCACCAGGGGCAGAGAGAGATCCAGAGGAACATGATGGATATATAAATGATTTGTCTATTTTATGCCGAAAAAGTGACATACTTGGCATTGACCTGCGAAGTCAGCATGGTTTCCTGCCTCTGTCCTTACTCCCCTGGTGGCCCGCCCATGGAATCATAACCTGGAAACCACTGAGATCATCGTCTGAGGAAGCCGTAGTGGCTCAGTGGTTAAGGTGTTAGGCTCATGACCCGAAGGGTGCGGGTTTGATTCCTACCATCTGATCACCCTGGATCCTTATTAATATGTATGGATCTTGCTCATAATCGAAATCATCTGAGATTTTGATGATAAAAGCTTACATACCAAATCGGATCAAACTCTGATGAGAAATAAAGCCTCCAGAGTGTTCACAAGCTCAGCCAATCAGATGCAAGATCAATTCATTAACATGCAGTGTTCTCCTCAGGAAGTTTTGATAGCACCGTGGGTAATCACGAAGTAGTGTCACAAAAGGTGTTTCCCAAAACGCGCTTTATAATCATAAAGGTGAGAAGAAAAAAAAGTCAAAGAAATATTAAAGAAAGTAAATACGTTTAACTGGTGTTCTATATTTCCCTAATTTACATCATATTCTCAAGCAAAATTTCTTTAAGTCTTTGAATTTAATTACCATATTGAATCTTCAGCACACTCTTTATCCTATTCAATGTTGAAAAGGTTCTTTCATAGCCTGGGAAAGGATAAAGTACAAAGCTACCTGATTCCTAATTAATTATATAAGGCGTGCAGAATGAGATGGTAATATTTACTCCAATTGCCAACTAGTTCCTTACTTAAATCAAAATGAAGAAACAATCTAGTACTACAACATTTTCTTTGAATAATGTTTTCTAAAACACGTAAATTATGAAGATAAAGGCTGCTGGTGATATTAATTGAGATAAACAGACAGAAATTCCTTTGGCAGGATCCACTTGAAGTTAAGGTTTATTGATCAAAGTGTGTGTGTGTGTGTGTGTGTGTGTGTGTGTGTGTGTGTGTGTGCTCAGAATCTATTATGTAAAAAAAAATCATGGAAAAGATGCAGTTTTGTTCATTAACTTTTTCTCGCCGCACGTTTGTTCTGGAAAAACACAAGGACAACAACCGCAACACTAAAATCACAATAGCAGAGGATTTCCTAATCCAAAAAATGAACGCTATCCCACCCTACCCCACCCGTTCCTACGCAAGTAAATAGATAGCAATATGGAAGAATAACCACCCGATCAAACGATTTCCACCAATGAAGCAGAAATCTTCCATTCAGTTTTAAAACTAGAATTTCGTTTCTCCAGATCCTTCGTTTGCTTCACTGGAGAAATGCCGTTATCGGAACATAAATCGGCAAACGCTTCAGCTTATCTCGATATAGGGCTTCCAGAGCCTTGGGTATATATTTATATAATTTAGGAACTTTGAAAAGTAATATGTGTTGCACCTTTCAAGCAGATAGTGAAAATGACTGATATATTGCAGACATTAACAGCAGGCTCCAGCATCACTGGCCGATCACGTGACAATGTCAGCGAAAAGACAAAACTAGCTTCAAAGTTTTTTGTCAGGCAATGGCAGTCGAACCAAGCGCGGTTCAATAGATAAGGGCTAGGCGAGGGGGTACCGTCTATAGTCACTTATAATCCAAGTCCAATTGCAAACTGCACAGACCCGGATCTGCCGGTGCAGGTCTATGCAGTTCTATGCAGTTTATTAGGAGTAATCAGTACAACATAGACCCTGATCTCCCAGGGCATTATGCGACGGCAGATCAGGGTCTATGTCGTTTTCAGTTGGACCTGACTTATAAGCATATATGTACGGTAATTATCTTCCTAATTCCATGAGACTGAATCATCTGACGGATAGGGCTTAGAATAAAGTTACACAATGTATATTTTAAAAGAAAAGTGGGAAACATACTAGCATATTTGCACTGGTGCACATCGTTTCCGCTGGTTATAAAGCGTATAGCATATTGGTACCATGATGGTAAAGGACCGTAGGGATAACACTGATATGCATGGCTGTCGCTCATACAATCTGATCAGAAATAAGGCGTGTAGAGTGTTCACAAGCTCTGCCAAACAGATGTAAGATCACCTCATTAACATGTGGATGTCTCTCATTATTAAATTTATTCGAGACCTCAATGTTATAAGCTTACATACCCAATCTTCTCAAAATCTGATCTGAAATATGTCCTCCAGAGTGTTCACAGACTATATTTAGTCTGCCAATCAGACACAAGGTCACATCATTAATATGTGCGGATGTCGCTCATAATCGAACAAATCAGAGATCTCTAGAATTCTCACAAGCTGTGCCAATCAGATGCAAGATCACGTCATTAGTATGCGTGGATGATATTCGTAATGGAACTCGTCCGAGATCTTGATGATCTAAGCTTACATACCAAAACTGATTAAGATCTGATCAGAACCATGGCCTCTGTGGTACTCACAAGCTGTGCCAATCAGACGCAAGATCACCTAATTAATATGAGTGGATATCACTCTTAATCGAAATCATCTGAGATCTTGATGATACAAGTCCACATACCAAATCTTATCACAATCTGATCAGAAATATGACCTCTAGAGTGTATACAAGCTCAGCCAATCAGATGCAATATCACCTCATTAGTATGCATGTATGTCACTCATAGTCGAACTCTACTGCTACTTTGTTTGACAAATTTTGATGAATATTTAAGAGTTATAACAATTTTCAATGAAGAACCAATTGTAATTTTCATTATTTTTTTTTACTATAGACCTCAAATTTCAAGTTAAAAAAAAAAAATTATATATCATGTAATTAACTTAAATAGCTATTTTATAATACTGGAAAGTTTCCATATACTTCTTTCTTCATTGCCAGCGATTGAATTTTGTAAAAAAAAAATATTCAAAAACCTATTCATGCTGAACTGCCACAAGTTATAGACAGCTTAGATAATTTTTTTAATGGTTTTTGGCATGTTTAATGTTGGATCAATAAAAAGAAATACTCTTGAAAGCAGAAGGATATATCTGTAGTATGTGCTACTTTTGGGGGAATTTTGTAATAAATATTATTTATTTAAGATTCATAAAAATTTTCAATAAAATATTAATTGTAATTTTTATATTTATTTAATATATATCCCCAAATTGAAACTTGTTTAAAATCATGTATTAACTTAAATGTCTAGCTTACAACACTGAGAAGTTTCCCCATATTTACTTCTTTCTTGGGGCCCCGGGTTGCCCAGTGGTCGAAGTCGCTCGCCTTTACGGATCACTTACATCTCACCTGTCCTTGTGGGTTGGAGTCTCGGGCTCGGCCAACGTGGGTATGTGAGAAAGCTTGCCTGTAGCTTCCCATGGGTTGGTGGTTCTTCCCGGGGTTTTTCTCGAGTTCTTCCTCCAGCAAATATACTGGCCGCCATGTGCTGAAAAATGACGATAAACACATAACAACCAAAAAAAAAAAAAAAAAAAAAGAACACCTCTTTCTTTGTTGGCAGTAAAAGGAATTTAAAAAAAATAAATAATTATTTTAAAATGCATTTTTGACAAACTACCTCAAGTCATAGATAGCCAAGCACAGTTTGAGAAGGCGTTGGTGTGTTTAAAGTTAGACCAATTAATATAATTGATTTAGAAAGCATAAGGGTTGATCTCAGGTGCATGCTACTTTGTTCTGCAAATTTATGACAAATAATGTTGATTTTACTCATTAAAACTTTATTTTGTTTTTAAACAAAATAGAACAATTTGTAATTTTCATAATCTTTCATTAGACACACCAAGTTTGAAACTTTTCCTAATCATTTATCAACCTAACTAGTCATCTTACAAAACCAGGTATGTTTCAGCACAATTTCTTCTCTCTCTGTCATCAGTGAGTGGAATTTAAAAACAAAACAAATACAAAAGTCTCTTGAAGGGACTGCCCTCTACTGTCCAAAGAGAATGTTCAGGAATTCAAGATAAAACCATTTCTTCTTTTTAACAGTTGATTGTTGAAACCATCTCTGATATTCTTGAGTGATACCATTTTCAAATTAGCTGTTGAGGCGGCCATAATGGATGAAAGATCGGCACCATTTTCATTTAGGACAAACCAGACACCATTAGAAGACTTTTGGTGAAAATTCCATGCCAATATGACCATCCATTCAAGAGAATCAGCGACAAGATTTTCAATATGTTGATTGTGGCAGCCATACTGGATGTCTGCGCCATTTTCATTCAGAACCAACTAGATATCATAAGAAGTTTTTTTTAGTGAAAACCCTATGTTGATATGACCATCAATTCTGGAGGAGAGCAGTAACAAGCTTTCCAAGACAGCCACCATGGTTGCCATTTTGGATGTCAGATTGGCATCATTTTCATTCAGGACCAACTAGATATCATTATTAGTCTTTTGGTGAAAACCCCATGCTGATATGACCTTCCATTTAGGAGGAGTAGTGAAACGATTTTCATGATGGTTGCCATATATGAGGTTAGATCATCACCATTTTCATTCAAGACCAACTAGATATCATGTTTTTTTTTTTGTTTTTTTTTTCCTTTCTATTATCTGGACTTAAATGTAACATTTAAGGCTATTTGGATTGGAAACAAGAAATTTTGTAAGGAAAGAATATGTCCCGATATGGACCTAAATTGGTCTTCTTCTAACTTTACACTCCTTGTCATAGAATTTTCTCCGGATTTACAACAAATGGTAGAAATTAATTATAGGAAGAAACTAACGAATGCAAAACGAATACTGGCAAGCTGGAGTCAAACACATCTGTCAGTGGTTGGTAAGGTAATTGTTGTAAAATCTCTTGTTCTGCCCATATTCATACATCTTTTTTCAGCACTTCCAAATCCATCAGCAAAAGTTGAAGCAGAATTAAATCGTACATTGTTTAAATTTTTATGAGGTGGTAAAGTAGAGAGAAGTAAACGTGATATACTAGTAACCCCAGAGAACGAGGGAGGACTAAATATGATACACATTTATTCATTCATTAGGTATATTAAGATAAGATGGGTTAAAAGATTGCTGGAAAATGAAAATGGAGCGTGGTAGAACTTAGTCAATACAACTATACTCAGACATAAAAAGGATATTTAGAATTTAGGGAGAAGGAAATTAGAAGAATTTAGTAAGCTCATTACAAACAGATTTTGGTTAGATGTAATTTTGGTAGTATCTAATTTGGAAAGAGGAACCGAAAAGTCCAAACGAGTATTTATCTCTGAGTATTTTAAATTTTGTGCCCCCCCCCCCCCCCCCCCCCACCGAATGTTCTATCAATACAAATCCTGGACAGAAGCCGGTATTGAAATTCTGAATGATTTAGTAGATGATCGCGGTAATTTAATACCTTTTGAAATGATAAAACAATAAAATAGATGCGACGATTTCTTGAAATACTTCTCCTTAATGTCCAAAATTCCAAAATCATGGAAAGTTGCTATCAAAAACCATTTAGTACATAATAATTGTGATAAGCAGGAGGATAAAATAATAAACTTTCAAAAACAAAATTCACTCAAGTTTGTTTACAAAGATCTTTTAAAAAAGCCAAAAAGGCAACACACTGCTAAGCAAGAAACCTGGATGCAAGTATTAAATAAAAGGATAAGTAGTGACGAATGGTCTGAGATTTATAGCCGGGCGAAATATTGTACTAAGGATACCAAGTTGATCTCTTTTAACTTTAAATTAATCCATAGAATAATTGTTACAAAAAATTTTTAAAAAATAATTAACATATTAGACGACAACAAAATGTACTTTCTGTAAGAGTGATAACGAAAGTATTGAACATCTCTTCTATGATTGCAATATTACTTCAAAGTTTTGGTACAGTTTTATTGAACATTATGCACCTTCTTGCTCAAATGTTGTACATTTGTCCAAAAAAGAAATATTTTTAGGAAGTGAACAATTGGACAGTTTGAGTAATTTCTTGCTTATTTTGGCAACATATTATATTTACACTTGCAGATTCAATATGCAAAATCCTTCCATTTATGCTTTTAAGCATATAGTCGAAATGCATAAGAACATTGAAAAATACACTGCTAAGGTATATATAAAAAAAGAGGACCAATTTCTTCAAAAATGGACCATAATAATGAATATGTTACTCGTGTAAGAATCCTTTCTCTTCTTGCATTTCGTTAGATTTATTTGGGTCGGATTTGATGGTTAACAGGTACATACTACTGTAATATCATAAAGTCTATGTCACTAGATGCTGTATACTTATGTTCATCTATTTAAATTGTATATCTAAAGAGATTGTGTGCTATATGCATGTGTGTTTGTGTGTGTTTTCTTTTCTTTTTCTGCACATGATATTTATTATCCCTAGATTATCTGATAACCAGAAATGTTTGATTGTAAGGTGACCTTGTGATGGTGTTCCCCGACCTAGTGGTCAGCCTATTACGGGGATAATAATAATAATAATAATAATAATAATAATAATAATAATAATAAAAACCCCATGTTGATATGACTTTCTATTTAGGAGGAATAGCAATAACAAGATTTTCAACATGGCTGCTATGGTGGATACTGGATGTTAGATTGGCACCATTTGCATTTAGTGCCAACTAGACACCTAAAGAAGTCTTCCAGTGAAAACACATGCTGATATGATTTTCTGTTCACGAGGAGTAGCAATAAAAATATTTTTAAGATGGCTACTGTGGTGGCCATACTGGATGTCAGATTGGCACCATTTTCATTCAAGACCAACTAGACTTCATTAGAAGTCTTCTGGTGAAAACTCCATGCTGATACGACTTTTTGTTTTGGAGGACTAGCAATAACAATAGTTTGAAGATGGCTGCCATGGAGGCCATATTGGACAAAAGATCAGCACCATTTTCATTTAGGACCAACTAGATATCATAAGAAGTCTTTTTAGTAAAAACCCTATGTTGTTATGACTATCCATTCAGAAGGAGGCGTGATAACAAGATTTTCAAGATGGCCACCATACTGGATGTCCAAGTAGAACCATTTTCATTTAGGATCAACTAGAAATCATAAGAAGTCTTCTGGTGAAAACCCATGTCGATATGACTTTCTGTTAAGAAGGAGTAGCAATAACAGGAATTTCATGATGGTTGCTGTGGCAGCCATACTGGATGTCAGATCGGCACCATTTTCATTTATGACCAACTAGACATCATAAGAAGACTTCCGGTGGAAACCCTATGTTGATATGACCACCCATTCAGGAATAGCAGTGTTAACAAGATTTTCAAGATGATTGTTGTTTTGGCCATACTGGATGTGAATAGCACCATTTTCAGTTAGGACCAACTAGGAATGAATGTGCATGTGTAAAATTTTTATAGCAATTCTGCAAGTAGTTTAGGAGCAGCGATAACAAACTTGTGCTAATGGATGGACAGATGTCAGGCAACAGACAACAGGCCAACCCATAACCTCTACAGCTAATAAATAGAATTATTTTAAAATATATTCATGCAAAACTGTGGCAAGTCAGACTGCCCAGAGAATTGTGTAATAGGCTGTTCATGGTTAATGTTTCAAGGATAGATCTGTGGTATGTGTTACTTTTTTTGGCAAATTTATGATAACATCAAATTGACTCATTTAAAAAGTATGAATTGAATCTTAATGTGCATTTTTATTTTAACTTTTTTATTATATACTGATCTAAAAGAAAAGTTTTAGAAAAAATTTAGGCTGATTCCACATTTTACTCCTTTCTCTGTTGTTAGTGATTGGATGTTGTAAAATTTTAAATCATTTCAAAAATATCTTTAAGCAAGTTTTAGCAAATTATTCATTGGTCAAAAGTATTGTAAAAAAGGCTTAGAAACCTTTAATGAGACATATTTGTTAAAATTTGATTTAGAAAACAGGATGATGGATCTCTGGCTTGTGCTATTTTACATGTGATCGTTACTGAAGAATAATGTTTATTTTACTCATTTTAAAGTTATTACAGACATGTTTCTTTTGATCTCTGTTTGTTTCCATTCCCTGTGTTATTTAGTTTTCTGGTTTTAAACATGGTGGATTGTCGCACTGCTGATTTAGTCAGCACACTATGATATGAATTTACACTCAAAGATTTCATGTTGGAACTGGAAAACACTATGAAAAATGAAAAAGAAAAGTTGAATGTCCAATAAAGTGCATTTACTTTCTTTCTATTAAGCAAACTTTCCTATTTTCCATTATCTACTTGCCTCAAGTCATTACCTACTGTACAACTAACCAAACCTGAACACAATGGAGAAAAAAGAAGTCAAAGGGACTGGAAGCTATTTTACATCAATTAAGCAGTGTTCACACAAAATTTCATCAAGTTATGATGAATGGTTCCCGAGATATTTTGGTTACAAGAAAGTGCCATTGAAAAGATCTAAAACTGATGAAGAAAGGCTGTAACTCTGTCAAAACATGTACTGGAAAGACAAGACTTGTAAAAGACATATACTCATGTATACAGCAGTTCACTTATGAACTGGTATCACATCCAAGGGTTCAACTCGGCTAATTAGAAGCAGTATGGACAAACAAAAGATGATCACATCAAGTCTCCCAAATTTAAATGTGCAGCCCTAAAAAAAAAAAACAAAATCATCACTCCATGATCACTGACATTAATATGTGGCAGCCTATAGTGAATTAAATGAAGGTTACAAGTGTTTTTAACCATGTGGAAAAGAGGAGAAAAAAGCAAATGCAATCCATGCTTATTTTGTTTAAGAATTCCATCAAGGAACCAAAAGTGTCTGAGTTTTTACTACATAATCCAATTTGAAATTGAAATTTGTCATGGAAATTTGTACAAAAGTTTGTTCCCAATATTCCAACTTTCACCGAGTATAACGTGCATCAATCTGTGTACAACTTAAACTCATAATGTGCCAGCAGATCAGGGTCTCCTCTGTTCATTAGATATTTATGATTGCAAGCAAACAGGATAGACCCTTTTGAAATGTTGAAGCATTTAACATTTTAAAAAATATACATTGTTACATAGCTAAGGGCCACAGCAATCCAAACTCGCTAAAAATATATAGGTTGGTGTTCATTTGCATGTGTTACTCTAAGTTGAATATCTATCCTCAAGTAAGGAAAAAGTACCATCAGTAGCGTAATAATGGGAGGGGGGGGGTAGACAGGGCAGTTGCCCAGGGAGCCAGAGGTCTTGGGGCACCAAAACAGCTGATAAAAATTCGGGCCTCATATTCTGGCCCTTTGGGCCATCATTGTCGCCCTGGGTGCCATTTACCCTTAGTACGCCACTGAGTACCATGACAATAATTGGCCATTCAATACAAGCCAAATGTGTATTTACAAATTTCCTCATATGAAATGCACAAAAAAAAGGATAATGTTGTCAGTGAATGTTTTCAGTATGACACAATTACTCAAATCACATCGGTTTTCCACAAAATAAATTGTACAGGGATAATTTACGGTGGGTTGTAAATTGCTAAAGAATTCCAAAGGTCTTGCATGCTGTTAAAATTGTATAAACAGCATTCTGTTTCACTATTTAATACGGGACAGAGGTCACATCATCATTTTATGTCCAATCTCTCCCAGAGTTCATAACACAACGATGTAGAAGTTCAAAAGTGATGTAATATTGATGACATCATAATGTAGTGATGATGTCATTTCAAGCTGCACCGTAAGCATTGATTTTTAAAAAGATGGTAAAATTATGTGATGGCAGAAATGGACTTATGTTGTTTGTACTTTGAGAGCATGATATACTATAAAAGAGTCAACAACAGTTCGTTGCAACAACTTAAAGTCCAGTAACAGAAGCTGAAGATTATGGAAGCAGGAACTCTTGACTACAAAGAGCTCTGAATCAGTTTGCAAGTCGCTGATTTATAATGACAGGACTTGCAATATCTTTGAAATTAAAACATAGCCACAATATATCTGCAGAAAATGTAGCTTCATACACAGCTGCATGTCAGATGCATGCATGCTCACATATTCAACCACAGTGGTAACCGATGAATCACACAAGCCATCTGCCACCCAGTGCCAGTAAATTGTTGTTTTCAAAATTCCGATGGATATCTGACCAATATGATGGCACTCTGTGTGAATCAAAATGTATGGCTCGTTAACTTGCAGGGTTCATGCTTGGGGAGGGGGGGGTGGGGGTGGGGGCAATTTGGCTGAAATAGTTGCCCTAATGCCTGTCATTTCTCTTTAAAATACAGAGAAAATAATATTGACTTAACCCTTTCTCAAGCTGATGTCTTCACCCACCCCCTTTTCTTGCCATTGAGTGCTTTTGTATTCTGAGTACAATATAAACTCCTTTTTTCTATTTGAAGAACAGTGTAAAATTGTTTCAACATAGTACTTTCATGCTTCTGATCAATTTTTGTGTTAATGTAATGATTATTTATTTCTGCAATTGACCTATCGCCAGAGCAGATGTAACCATGCCCTGCTCATTTGCATAACACATCAAATAAAATCAAAGTATTTTACGTTTACACTTACCCAGTGTGAATTAGTACTAACTTTTTTGTGCATACAGCTTAAGTTATGACGATTTGAATCTGTATATGATATATAGTGGCAGTCATATTGGTGATGGGCATTAGGCCTAAAAGTCCATCAAGCTGCCAGTGTGCCTGTAAATTACATGAAGCTCACAACTTTGCCAGCAGTGGTATTGGTTAGTGGTCCATATGTATTGGCACATGTTGGGGTTTGTGTGACATATGGAGATACGTTAATTATGTTTAATCCATGAGATTCCCACCGAAAGTTCACATCTGAAATTTGGAGAAGGAAGTTTGGAATTCCATGCATTTGCAGCCTATTCATCAGTAAATTGTTACTCAGTTGAGCATTAGGTTTACAGGCTGTTACTCAGTTGAGCATTAGGTTTACAGGCTGTTACTCAGTTGAGCATTAGGTTTACAGGCTGTTACTCAGTTGAGCATTAGGTTTACAGGCTGTTACTCAGTTGAGCATTAGGTTTACAGGCTGTTACTCAGTTGAGCATTAGGTTTACAGGCTGTTACTCAGCTGAGCATTAGGTTTACAGGCTGATTGCTAGCAAAGCTAAAAAAGTTTATTTCATGCATAAAAATAGGAAGCCTGAACTTTTACTTTGATATCTGTCACACGTTTCTGATAGTAGTTACCTATTTTAGAGGTTATTCTCTTTTGCACAAAAAAAGTAATTCAATAAATTTGCTGAATCAAACTAAGGAAATATTTCCTATTTTCACAAAGTGAATGATATTTCTTTTGTTTTTATATTACTTGGCTCAAAAGGTTTAGTACAACAGCTGTTTTAAGCAACAGTTAAACATTCTAAAGTTTGATGACTGCACTAATTTTTCCGTTTTCCACAACTGCACCTTATTCTGCCATGAGAAGGAGAGAGGAGTCATTTTGCAAACAATTTAAGTCTAGTATGGATTCTGGCTAAGTTTTTTAACCTTTGAGTTGCATGGTTAGACAAGTTTTCACTTTATAACATGTACCCATTTGAATTGTTCAAAGTTGTTTGTTTTAAGTATTCATGAAAATTCAAAGTAAACTGTCCAAATCCAAGCATCTGTTTAATTATGCAACAATATTTTCAACTGAGAAACATTTATTTAAAACAATTCGCTGTGAATCAATCTCAAATAACCAACAGACAATGTTAAAAGAATTCACAGTCAGTAAGGTGGAGACTGGGAAGAATTGTCGACAATTGTTGAATACATAATCCATGATCTTACAGGATAGTTTCAGAAAGCACAGATGCATGTAAATGCATAATATTTGTACGTTATTCGGCTCTATTCAAAAAACGAAAATTATGGGGGGTGGGGGGGATCCCCCCACTCCCATTCCATATGAAAAGAAGGGGGGGGGGGATTTTTTGAATATAGGAGTGATTTAATGAAGGAATAAAGGTAGGGCTTGAAAATATGATGCACAATCTTTATTCATTATCAGCTGATTTTTCAGCACAATATTTGAGAAATTAGCATGAATCCCACAATCATGCGTCCTAGAATAGACTGGTCGTCTGATAGAGAATATAAAATTATTGTCAACAATTTCATTACAAAGATCACTTTATTTGATGAATTACAATCAGAGAACAAGATGTCTGTGATGAGATATAAAAAAATTATTTAAAAAAATGAAAACATACAGGGCTTTTTTTTTTACAGTATATCATCTTTTGTTGTATTTTAACAAATTAATGTAAAATAAAAGTGATTATAATTCATTTGATATTATGTCTGTTCATTCTACACACATAGAAAAAGTCATTTAGCATCTTCTGATTCATCTCTAGAGTCCTAAAAGACGGTAAGTCCAGAATAGAAAGTTTCTTTTAAAGGTACTTATGTATCCGGCAGTTGGACACGTATCATCTTCTACCCAACCCTTTAAGTTAGAGTATACTTGTGCTGGCATTTTGTCCTCATGCAGTGCCCGGCACAGTCTGCACATGCTGCACACATCATGCAAACTATACTGGGTTGTCCAATTAAAATAACTGTTGTACAGAGTCTCGTTGTCCCGAACTTTTGTAACATACTGTGCTGCAGCCTCTGGACTTTCAAAATCATAGATATTGATATAGGAATTAGGTACTACAACATGTGGTGAAACTTGCTTCCAGTTGACTATAGGAATCTGATGGCGCTGTAAAGTGTACCAGTATTTTTCTGTCACATAATCCCTGCAATTGCTGTTCTCCAGTGCAAGATAGAATCTGTATGATTTTACATTTTCATCACATGCATGGGGGTCTTTAATGTTTGATCCACAAAGTCTACCATAACATGCACCAAACATGTCCACTTGCATGTAGTTCTGAAGTGTATCTACAAATCTGTATCTCTGCGCCGAGTCTGTACAGTCGCTTATCAATCCTATGGCAGCAGATTTAGACTTTTCCCAATAAAAATTGCTCGATTTCAATGTCCTATTTGCATTCGTTCTCTCTTTGTAACTCTGTTCAGAATATCCACCATATGACAAATATACTGTTGCATCCTGTCTATACCAAAAAGTCCAATTGAAAATATTATTCAACACTTTCAAATCACCAAATAAAAATGTTGTTGGTTCCATGTTCATTAACACCCACACTTGTTCCGGGAATCGCGTTGATGGAAATGGATAGAGATTTTTAGTTCCAAATTTCCACTTATCCAACCAAACATCGGTAAGATGAAAGAGCACAGCATCGCTTGATTCCAAGTCACTTTTATTTGCATGGATTTCACACTTTTTGTCACAGTTTTCAAAGCAATCGCTCTGCTGACGTGCCATGTCCTCGGGGGACACATGAAAAAAGGGAGTCCACATAAGAATTCGTTTTGTATTTTTTGTACCAAAATTTCTGTTAGGAAACTTATATATGTATGAACCACCACCGACATTGAGTTCAGGTGTGTAAGATAAAACTCCATATATGATATAAATAATGAAAAGAGCTATTATAAATGATAAAATACTTCGTTTAATTTTCTTCCAAGGTATTGACTTCATCATATGCAATTTCAGTCTCCCCATAGATCGTTGCTACACTGGCGCAAAACCCCACACGGCTTTGGCTCACATCCGATATTAATGGTATTTTTGTACCCCTTCACCGGTCTTATTGAAAATGCTGTTGTCTTAGATGGCAACGGACGCTCTGTCCAACTTAATGTAGCAAGGTACTTGAAATATTAAAAAGAAAAATCTTATGCTAATTCAGATTTTACTTATGTTTGTTATTCAATACAATCGTATGTATGTAAATAACTCTGATTAGTATTCTCCACCCTCATCTTCACACTACTTCGAACCTGTGTCGTAATTGAAGTATACCATGTAAATATTATCCGACCGGCGTTCTTGTTCAATAATTATGGGCCGCGGTTGAGGCGGTGCTCTTACCATTCACTTCGATCATTGGTCAGTCCTTTTGGCGTTTTGTTTGTTGCCGCGTGACGTCTTTAGTTCGGTAGTGAAAAACATGGTACGGTCGTGAAGACTTGAGCGTCCCTGGAAACAAGTACAATGCGAACCGCCAGAGATTTAACTATTAAAATATTACTAAAGCTTATAAAATGTTTTAATTTTTATTCTAGAAGTAAAATTAAAACAGTTTGAAAAATAAAAAAAATATCGGGAAAATTTACCACCTGCCTTGTTCACTCTGCACACTATCGCCGCTAAGTAAACGCCTCAGTAACAGGTCAAAACGTACCTAAACCGAAAAGTATTTAAGTCAAAACGTACCTAATTTAAAACGTTACGAACTCAAATTTTAAACGTACCCAGGTCAAAGCAAGTCAACATGTTGTGGTTCGGACATGCAAGAATTGCAATTCATGATCCTACAAATCATTTGCCCGTCGTCCGCGGGATACCGTGCAAACACCTGCAAGAGATCCTATCGCAATACAATTGACGGCCAGCGAACATTTTATTGCTCATGATGAAAAGTTGCCGAAAAACTGAGAACAGCTACAGATAAAGTGCTATAAGTTAATTTGAATTTAGGCGGATTATTGCAGGTGTGTAATCATATTTCTCCAGTTCACTTGTCGCTAAGCGCTTTTCTGATTTTTCTGATTAATGTAAAATTTCATATTGTAGAAACAAGTTGATTTGAATGAAGATAAATATTTTATTACTCCTTAAATTCGCTGGTATGTAAGAAACAGAATAACAGAATGAATATATATATATATATATATATATATATATATATATATATATATATATATATATATATATGAATGTGGTGTGATCTATTTGTTTGGAAAGTGTATTTTATTTACATAATGTTGATGTAGTAAAACATTATAATGAGTCAATTTTTGGTCATATATTTGGTGAGGGGTAGTCTTTTATAAAGAAAAAATGAACAGTTATAAAAAAAGGGAAAAGTGGATAATACTTGTTGCAACTAAAGTGTATGTCAATGTGGTCATGTAGGCGCATGTACTCAAATTAAATTAAATATTCATTGTTGTTCTAAAGTTTAATACGACTATAGTTTCACCAAAGTCTATTCAATCCTGATGGTTGAATGCTCTGCACCTTAAATGTCATTTAAAAAAAGGGGACAGATATGGACTTTTACAATTGTGGCCAGGTACTAAACTGGGTCAACACACACAAAAAAAAAAGGACGTCGGGTCTATCATAACAAATAACAGGGTAGTACGATTTTTTTCAACACGTGCAGCTTTTATTATGACATCACAGCGCGCGACATTCAGTCCGGTTTGTACTAGATCACACCTTAAGGCTGACCTCGTCCAAAAATATCAACGTACTTTAACATTGATTTTTGCCGTATGGATATCTCGGGGCGTATAATAATGACCTTCCAAAGGAAAATGGATGTATGATGGTCCAAATAAAGTGAATAATTGCCATTTAAAGATATATGTAATAAAATTCTAAAAAAAATGGCATCCATTACTGAAATAGTCGGTTCTGAACGCCTACAGGACCTGTATGACTTTACTATATACTAATTAATGCTCTTTAAATATATATATATATATATATATATATATATATATATATATATATGTGTGTGTGTGTGTGTGTATGTGTGTGTGTGTGTGTGTGTGTGTTTGTGTGATTCTAACAAAAGTGAAAATATGTGTGATAAATCAATATAGAACAGTCATCCAAGCGCGCTTTTATCTCATAGATCTCTCACTGATGATTCAAGCTGATCAGATGCCTAGTTCATTAGGCCAAAGCCTCATTGACACAACATTATAATGGTTTACTTTATGCCTGTGGTCATACGCGTTTCTTTTTTTTATTGGGCAGGGTGAATTCCAAGTTAAGTGTTTCAAAATTTTATATCAAAATTTATTTTTTAATAAATCGCAGAAATCGAGTATATTTTGGTATGATAACATTTTGACTTCGGTATATTTTTCCCTACATGGGTACGTTTAGGTACGATTTGACTTAAGTACGTTGCGGTTTGGGTACGTTTTGACTTGATGACGTTTCGGTCAAAGTACGTTTTGACTCGGGTACGTTTAGACTAGAAATCAGCGTCTCTGTTATTTGGCGATTTATTATCCAATTTTGGATATTATTCCAACGCTGACCACCTTGGCAGACACGTATGTATATTAATAGTCTGATAAAACAGTTGCAAACACAGGGGCTCGTATCGTTGCTAACAATTTACCTATAAATCATATATGTACAATATAATACTACAATAGTACATGTATGATTTAGAGGGTAAATTGCAAGCAAGGATACGAGCCCCTGTGTTATGAAGTATGCTGTCTAGTTCAACCGAAACTGTTTTCGAGAGTAAACAGAAAGGGTGCATGTATTCGGACCACTTCGGCTATTTCTGCGAGTCAAAACTATGGACTGTCCTCGAAGCTGATTTGGACCACAAATATCATAAATTCTTGTGTTTTTCTACAACCGATCACTTCTTTTAGGCATTACAGGATTGTGGACTACATGCAAGATTTACTTAACTTTGAAACTGAAGAGCTCGACTCGGAAGTAATCGTAGTGATACTTCCCAAATTGGTAAGTTTTTTTCGGACGAACATCCGCCTGTATGTGAGAAGACCAGAGTCTTATAAAATGATAGGTCTTGAAAATAACACTCGAAGACGACGTTTCAACAATCAATGAAATACCTGCACATTTAATTTTGAATGTTATTCTTGCAACTTTGTAATAAAAAAAATTGAAGAAATCATTCGGTTTTGATTGTCTGCAACCATTGATGTTAGTGATGAAACGTCATCTAATCATTGTGATGTTGTGAAGTTATTATGACGCAATAACAACAACGGGCCTGAGGGCAGTTCAAAATGAAGATTATTTACAACCGATTTTTTTTCTCCCTCTAACATGCAATGGAAAAGACCGAGGACATTCAGATTGCATGCAAAACTTCGCACCTCCGAAACTGAAGATTTGACAACGGAAGTGCTCCAATAAGCATGGGCAATTTTATGTTTGCAAAAATACATGTTAACACATTTTTTGAAGAAGAATTTTACTTAGTTTAAATTTCAATAAAGACATATATTAGATCAGAACATAACAGAACAGTATGTTTATTCAGTACTTTAGGCCTTCGGCCCAGAATACAAAACGTGTCAAACAGAGTTTCATTGACCTTAGCAAGTCCTGGAAATAAACAAAGTAATGGGGCCAAATGTTTGGAAATATTTGGTTACTCTTAACATACAGACGTGTCCTCCGAGCTGGTCAGCGTAAGGATAATATCCAAAATTGGATGGTAAATCGCCAGATAGCAGAGGCGCTTACTTAGAAGCGATGTGCAAAGTGATTCTGACCATGTCTGATTTGGACTAATCTTAATGAGACCAAATTACGAACTGATTCGGACCATGTCACGTGCTGATTTGGACCGTGTGAAATTTGTTAAAGTTTCGTCTTACTTGTAAATAAGACATTTACAATTGTTTAAAATATGATATTTCTCATTATTTCCCAGGTGTGCTGAGCAGTTAAAAACTGCATTTAAGGAAACAAAACCCCTGAGAATGTCAATGCTTTTATTAGATTTGTGTAGAAATTATTTTTATACAGTATATTGCACTAATAGTACCAAATAAAACTTAAATACTGGTTCTGTCAAATTCATAATTTAATTCAATACACTATGATACATTTATATTATGCGAATATTTTGGACCATGTGTTTTCTTTATTGTAAACATTGACAAGTTATTTTGATTAAAAAACAAAAAGAAACTAAATGTAATCGCTCATATTTATTTCTGTATTTCTTTATTGCATACTATTTCACATGCTTCGAATCAGCATATTATCTGCTCGTAATTTGGTCCGAATCAGCCAGCATTCAGCAGGAACGTATTTTGGGTTCATGAATCTTGGTCAGAACAGTCTCGTCTGCTTAGGCAGCCGAAACGCGCCCCTGAAAGCTTTAAACTCAGCTAAATATGACTGGACTAGAAAAACTAGATAGGGACATACCCCAACTAAAGAGATATATACCACTCTCCCCTGAAGCTGTTAAAGGATGGATGATTCTATCAGGAAACTGGTCTTAAAAAAATATATCTGAAAATTGCCTTCGCTGAACCCCAGTAAAATTCATTGACTTTAGAACTTCATATGAGGTCATTCAGGAAATTATACAGAATGACCCAAACCGGTGGCTCAGGGACTGAGGTTAGTCGTATAATATCTACATGTCCTGCTCGCATTGGTTGACTGCCATCAAATTTTGTACCGATTTTGACTATCAAACATGAAAGATACCAACAAATTATATATAGACAAAACCGATATCAAATAAATATGGTTTCCTAGGATTATATACTTTAATTTTCCTGTTTGCCACCGGTGTGGGTCACTCCTGTATGATTTCTGAATGACTTTATATGAAGTTCTAAAGTCAGTGAGTTTTACCGGGTTTAACAAATGCAGTTTTCAGATATTTTTTGAAGACTTTAATATACAGTTTCCGGATAGAATTATCCAACATTTAATTCCTCTGTACAACAATTATCGATTACTCCAGCTGATCCTCTTCAGCTCACCCTACGATTTATCCAGCTCGCTCTACGATCTCTCCAGCTCGCCTTCTCCAGCTAATCCTACGATCTCTCCAGCTACGATCTCTCCAGCTCATCCTACTATCTCTCCAGCTTAACCTACGATCTCTTCAGCTCACCCTACAGCTCACCGTACAATCTCTCCAGCTCGCCTTCTCCAGCTCACCCTACGATCTGTCCAGCTCATCCATTTTGAACGATTTGGCGTTCCATAACATACAGTCTTCGGTTGATTTAACTTTCGGGTTTGAGAGACGGTCGTCAGCAAAGAGGCGGGCCTGGTAATGGATACAGTCTGGCAAAGAGGCGGGCCTGGCAATGGATACAGTCTGGCAAGTCATTTATGTACACCTAGAAAAGTAAGGGTCCAAGTACGGTACCTTGGGGTAACATTGCATGTTGTTAGTGTAAGTTGGTCATTGAGATTGAGAAAAATACAATACCATAATGACAATATTGTACACATGTGGAGATCCAGACCATAGTGAATTGTCAAATAGGACAATCGTTTGTAGTGTGGATTATTAAATAAACACATACGAGAAATTTCCAGAAACTGTCTTCGTGTAGATATGAGAGACGTGGAAGACTCAATTTTTTTTACTGGTACATTCCGCATAAGGGGTAAGAGAACATTAAATATCAGCAGTAAATAAGTACTAGACCAGCAAGCTTTGGTAATACTTTAATAATAAAAACTATTATTATTTAATCACACATATGCTTGCGTATCGCCATTCTGTATAGAAGTACGAGAACACTGGGGAAATTTTTAAAAAAAAATAGGAATAAAAACAAAAACAAAAAAAAAACATTACTACTAAACAGGAGAACAGGTAACAACATGTCAATTGCTAGGTTTTTACAGGTAAGTAAATGTCGCATAGCTGACATAATTTAGTAAAAAGAAGTCCACGTGGTGTAGCCGTAAAGTAATTCAGGTAGAAAAGTATGTGGTTCTAAACTTGGCAGAGGTGAATATTTACTACGACAAAAAAGAGCTTGTCGGATAAATCCAGAAGTACGCTACAAAGTCTGAATCATAAGAGGTGTGTTACGAACGTGTGGCCTAATAAATATGTAACAGAAAGATAGTGAAACCAACAAAGTCAAGTAAAATCAACAAGCAATGTATTTCTAGACAAAGTGAAAATTCAAAAGACACTTGCAATAACGTGAATTAAAGTCCAAATAATCCTATGTCCTAATCACAAGTAAAAAAATTATAGAATATTCCGAATGAATTCCAATAGCCTTAATGTCCTGATGTACAACAAGCCTTGAATGTCCTAATGTGCCACGATAATGTAATCCGGAATGTTTTGAATGAATTCGCATAAATCCCAGAAAGTCCTAAATTCTATAAGCACTTTAGTATTCCAATGAATATTTTAATAAATAATTCCTCTCTCTGAATTATATCTTATTTCAGCAACACAACTAAAATAGATTCCTTACAGACTGATCTTTTAGAACCGAAATTCTATAATAGTAATGAATTTGTTTACCAAAATCTGTATATAAATACACATGAATACATGACCTATGTCACATCAGTCTAATTGCGAAATGCCTATGAAAATACTGGCCTACTGACAATTCTCTTATCAGAATATGAGTAATTTGTATGGAAAATTACTTTGTGTACCTGACCTTTGTCACAACAAGACATTGAAATAACAGTCCAGCTGGTAACAAAACCGGCCTTGAACTCCAATGCTATGTAAACATGTTGTTTACAAAATGACTATAATCTGACTAAAATACAACTTACAATCATGGACACATATTATAAATTCAATATACTTAACAGGTGTCATATACATCCGGAAATACGTCACTAAGTCTGGGTCATAATATTTGTCAGATAGTAATAAAGTCAATAAGTCTGGGTGATAATATGTGTCAGATAGTAAAATCGTCACAAAGTCTAAATCATAAGATGTCAGATAAATCCAGAAATACGTCGCTAAGTCTGAATCACAATATATGTATGATAAATCAAGCACAAATCAAGGACCATTAAGACTTATACGCAATAAATGATGACGTATATGTACATAATAAATCATGATGTAAAACACTGAAACTTATACATATCTAAAATAGTTAACAAAAATATTGAGATATTTTAGTTAAATAAATCCAAATGAAGGCTTCAGTACTTGATACGCCAACCAAAACAAGTTAGGAAATATTACAGCCACCATTAATACGCTTTAAAACTTGGCAAGAAATAAAACATATGAATATATAGAGTTTTAAACAGAATTGTCACTAAAATACTCAGAGATTTATTTAACAGACATCTTAATGAGTACAGATTTTACAATGGCAACAATTACTTTGATATATCCGTAAATGAGTATTAAATATTGGAAGGAGGATACGGAATAAGTTTATAAGAGGAAACTGAAGAAACTGCATCAAACCTATTAGAATAAAAATATAGTGAAAGACAAAAGACATGCTGATATGATAATTATATTTCAATGTCGCGGCATTATTGACTATAAAGATGGAAGCCACCATTATGTTGGAAAAAAGTATCATCAGAGATAGATATACATCATGGGCAGAAATATACCTTTAGATATGCTTGAAATTGTTTTGATCCAACAGGAAAATTACCACGACATAAAAGACTATGTTACCACGTCTATAACTCCATAAATATAATGCCTGAAGAAGGCTCATTTGTAAAATTCCAAAACTATCAACACCAATTTAAAAGTTCCATATGTTATTTATTGTGATTTTGAAAGAATCATCGTGCCGCAGTTGCGAAGCACGGACGTCAGAGCCTCGTCGCCGGAAGCTTATTGTTGCAGAGAGGCAACACCGAAGATTAATACAGAGTGTCCAGTACGAACTTGTAAAAACAAAATGATGTTCCTTTGGAATACCCCATCTGCTCCGGTTAGTACGCCAAGGGTATAAAACCTATGGTAAAGAAATATCTTGGACAATCAAAACAGCCAAACATATTCCATCAGGGTTTTGTATTTACTGCAAATCAATCCATAGGAGATATAAACCCAAATGTTTACAGAGGAATGGATTGTATTAAAGTATTTTAGATGCGTTGGGTAAGATTGGAAAATCAGTGTCTAAAAAGTAGCATCGAAAAATGCAAAATCTATTTTGTTCACAGAGAAAGGTGAAAGACATTTTGATCTAACAAACACGTGTTACATATGTGTGGGATAAATTGTATCAAAAGTAGCGTTCACCAGAGTACAATAAATCAAAGCAAAATAAGAGATCGTGACTATTTAAAAGGAAAATAACGAATGCAATTTTGAAATTTAAATTCCCAAATAATACGATTGTTCATAAAACATATATACATTTAAACATTGGTTAAATATGATCCAGCTGAAGAGGAAATTGGTTTGGATCGGTGTTTTATGACACAGCAACACAAGTAGGTTATTTAGTGCCGAGGCATATGGAATGAAGGACACACTACGGGAGCTGACCCGGGCTGATCCTTTGGTTGCGACTCCGGCCCGTTAACCACAGAGCAACCGCTTTTCCTAAAAGAGTTAATACTGAACAACGAACAAATGTACAACAAACAGCAAAGTTGTGCTCATCACTTAACGATTCAAACATACAAAATAATAATTACCAATATGTTATACATGCCATAGAACATTATAACCCTTAAACACTTGGGAAATCTACATGATGATTACGTGATAAAGGTTACTTTGATGCTTTGTGACATTTTTGAAGAGTTTTGTAATGTGTGGTGTAGAATAACAAACTATATCCTGCTCATTATTACATCATTATTACAGTTCTCCCAGATTTGCATAGGATGCAGGTTTAATGACATCAGCATATGATGCAGGTTTAAAGACATCAGGCGTTGAATTAGAACTGTTGACATATAATAATATGATCCTTGTGACTGAGAGTGGAGTAAGAGGTGTAAGGAGCATGATACTAGATATATACAAACAAATCATGAATACAACTTGGACAAAGATGAGAAGATACAAAATGATGGCGAGTATGATAGGTCCAAGTCATTCATTATGTATTTAGATCATAACAGCCGCTATGGGTGGGCAAAATGGCCAATACATGCCGGAATAATAAATTTTTTTTTTTTTAAATTATAAAAATTATTTTAAAAAACCATATAAAAAAACGTTAGATAGGCAACAGAAAAACCAATTAGAATGGTCGAAGACAATTTATAAAAAAAAAAAACCAGATGACTATGATACAGGTTACATTTTAGAAGTGGGTTTTGGAGAATTCATTACAACTTCCATTCAGGGACTACCCATTGATTCCAGATAAATTAATTCCAGATGAAAATTATTTATCAGAATTGCAGAAGTCTATAAATGATTACAAGGCCACAAAATGAACTGCACCAGAACTGTTGTATACATTGAAAACAAACGGAAATAGGTAATTCACTACATAAACTTAAAGCTTATATTTAGAACTGAAAAAAAAAACTGAAAAAAGATACACAGAATTGTACTGCTGGTCAGCAACTATGGTTAAGATTATACAATGATCTGAAAAGAAATTTGAGACAACAAGCAGCAACTGATGTTCAAAAAATACTCCTTCAAATTTATGAACAACGCTGTATTCTATAAACAGATTAAAAATCCCAGAAAGAGAACAGCAGATAAAATATGTGCAGATGAAAATAAGAACATTTATCAAATGATGCCTGAAAGATTTCTTGTTTGCAACAATTATTAACGAGATTTTGTGTTATTCAGTTTGAAAAACAAGAAAATCAAGTTAGCAAAACCAATTTACAGTGAATTTACTTTATTAGAATTATCTGAATGGATAATGTACATATTTTACTACAATAATCTACACGGAGATATAATACAGCCATTAATAACTAATACTGATTCACTATACATCTGTGCCAGGACAAACTCTTTCACATTGACATGAAGGAGAGCATGACATTTTATGAGAAGTGATAATCAAAAAGACAAAATATTTGGTATCCCACAAATGAATAAGAAAGTTCCCGAACTTGTCACAGATGAGTTGAATGGTGTTGTAGTTACAGTGTGGTGAGAGTTATGGTGCAAACTTTATTCACTCACAAGAGAGATAGACGAAATTAGCAGGAAATAAATTTAGTCAGATCATGTAACCATGAGATGTATAACATCAAAATGCATAAAGTTGCATTGTCTATGTATCACAACAAGCGTTATATTATTGGCAACGTAACAACATTACATTACGGACACATAAGTACTGTGCCTTCGGCGCAGGTTGTCTCCGACATGATTCGATATCTAAAGGAACCATGGAAACGCTTTTAAATGTTGTTTCGTACGTTTTGTTTCAAAGTATCTAAAATTCCTCATTTCGTCTTGTCAGGATTACCAGGGTTTTCTTTAAACACAGTTGCCATTGACATTTTGCCCTTGCTGTAAAAGACAACAAAATAAAAGCCATATTTACTCTGAAATCTTTCATTACAGGGTTGTACGTGTGTACACTACTCATCCATACTGATGCTTCAAAATGTCTACACAAAAGCTACCCTACTGATTTTTAAAAATGTTTATCATTAAACACTAGTTTGGATAAGCTAGTTGCTTTTTTTTTTTTACATAGCCAAGATTGCCACAGTAATAAATTATAAATCATAAACAAAGTATTTGAACAGTGTTACACATCAACCGGCAACATTAACCACTTATCTAATTTATTCTCGGAATCTCTCACTATCATCTTTTAATCTTTGAATAACCACTTTTGTTTTTACAGAAAAACTGGGCAGATTACAACTATGTGGTCAAATTAGATTTTGCATTCAGTCTGTATCAGATTTGGTGCATGCAGAGAATCGTCACAGTTGGTTACTCCACAAATTATCACGCTCACTTAGGTACATTTACTATGCTATAACACACGCCTAATCTTGCAGCATTCATGCCTAAAACATAATTTTGATTTGAACTGATCGTTTTAAATATTCACCCGCGCATCAGGCACAAAATAAATATACATGTGATTATCTGAATTTACTTTTCTTTTGATTTTGAAGTGAATACCTTGCGAAACTTAAACTATCCATTCCCATGCAATCTATTATATATACTTCTCAAATCAAGTCAGATACAATGACATTAAGAGTATAAATTGTTAACATTTACTTTACTCATTTCTGCGTGCTTTTGATGTTTATAAAATAAATGAAAAGTGTGTTCTGCAATCTGTTGTATTAATTGGAAACCCTCAGAATAAACCATGTTTAGCAGACCTTATAGAGTCACGGAGATTTTTTATATTGCTGAAATGGTGAGAGAACAAAAAAATCGAGATCACTTTCTGTACTTTTCATGCACAATATCAGAATACCTTTGGAATTAACCCTTTGGGAATCAAGTGTGAGGTTCGTTGAAGCTGTATTGGTTGGAATATCGATAATTTTCTTTCTCTTAATGTAGTCTTAAAAGCAAGCAATTCCGTTTCTGTATTTGTCATTTACCGATTGCGGAATTATTTTTGAAGTAATTGTGTCATATTGGAGACAAATGTTTTTGAAGTAGTTGTGTCATACTGGAGACAAATGTTTTTGATGTAATTGTGTCATACTAGAAACAAATGTTTTCAAGTTCGTAGTGTTTGTTATCACCCTCTGTTACTTCAGAATCTTTTGCAAGTGTTGTTAAACATGAAATCCAGCGAAAGAGTACAAGGATACACTGGACAATGGTCTGTTAGTATCTGAAAGTCAAGTAGTATTCTAAACTTCTCACCTGATAGCGAACTAGATAGATTCTTTGCCAGTGTTTTTTTTTTTTTGCATTACTCGCTCCTGATCGTAACTTTGTTAAAATTTCACTCATTTTATTCCTTGCTTAATCCTGTTTATTGTAAGCGAATCAGGTGCTAACAGATCTTGATGAACATGTTGCAGTCATTCGGCTTGAAAAGAAAATTGCTTCCGTAGTAGCATCTTCATGTCCAGCGACACTTAGACACTTCCTGGCACAATCAATATATTTCAGCTTAGCTTTGATATTGCTATACGTAAAGTTTGTTCAGCTTAATATTGCTTGGAGTATATATGATACGATAATGTGTTGGATGGAGGCATTTAATTCCTTGTGGAATTTTCCGGCTTGTGAGATGTTATGTATTTTACCGGACGTTAATATCTTTATTATGTATTACCTACAAAAACTTGTAAACAATGCACACTTACACATATCACAAGTGCAATGAGAATGTACTCGTATTGTACCTGTTTATCAGTAGTTTTTCATGTTTTACTTTATTTTCTGAGTGAGAGAACATGCCCCTGTATAATTAAATGCATCCGGACGAGTATATGCACACAATTTAAAAACAAGATCAAGGCTATTGAAACCTTTTTCCTTCACCATTTTATTCAAGTAATCCATTGTATTTGCTGTTTCATTGAAGTCTGCAGTTTTTTCTCTGCAATTATTTCAGAGTTTTATCATGTTTTGCTCTGTCCTGTTCACCTCCGTCTGGATCCCATAATTTCAACATATAGTTGCTTCAGGCAAATGCTAGACCGTTATTGTGAGCGAAACCAGTTCATGTTCATAAAAATGGGGGTGATCTTGCATCTTATTGGCTGAGCTTGTATCACTCTAGAGACTATTTTTGTATAGGATTTTAATCAGATTTGGTAAATAGGCTTATAGCTTCATAGTCTTAAACAGTTATATAATAAATGATATTTTTTCTGTGCATATCAATTAGACGACCTTGCATCTTATTGGCTGAGACTTACCTCTTATGACACTATTTCTCATCAATTTCGATAAAACTGGGTAAATATGTTTTTATTATCAAGACCTTGGATGAGTTTGATTATGAGTGACAGCTGCGCATATTATTTTATTCCTTTACATTTGTAAAGCTTTTTTTGATCAGACTATGGTAGAACAGGTAAAATTGACTTGATGCAAAGTTTGGGAGTTAGTTTACATAGGACTATGTTCTTATAATACTACATAAGCATAATTCTACATAAGTATGCTTAATGAAATGGTCAAGTTATGTAAGTAGGTGAGTGACATTAGGCCTACTTGGACTTCTTGTTCCATGAACGAATACAATTTTTCTCAACAAGAAAGCTCATCCATGACCATTTCAACATGTCTATTCATGAAATATGGTCAGGATTCCGATCTTAGTCACATTGTTTCCATGAATTTTTAACCTTTTTTTCTGCTTCTGTAAAATCTTAAATTTTACATCATTGTGTGAGTCGGATATCTACTTCTTTTGTAGTTTGATTTTATATTGGAATAACTGCTTTGAAACATCTCGGCTTCTCAATATTTCGCCATTAGGAATAACATTGTTCAGCTTCTGAAACAGAAGCATTCTTTATGAGGAGATGATATCTGGGAGTGAGAAAACATCTGCTTGTCTAATCACGTGCTTCTTTGAAATCATTATAGCGGTATTTGAATCTGGGCAATATTTGTAAAGTAGCAATACAAGTGAGTCCGCAACTATCTTGTTATACGTGTACAGCGCTTGAAGATCCAGCAGCGATTGTTCGTATACTCCATGCGAGCACAAGGTAGAAATATCAAAATAGATGCCAGACATAAAAGAAATTCAAGCGCAGGATAAAACTCGCATAGACTTGTCTTCGCTTTGCTATTTTCCGGGTAATCACGTAATCTGGAAACCAAAAGATATCGCATTCTTCGGAACCCAAATGCGAATCTCGGTTTGGTCAAAATCAGTGTTAAAAACAAATATTCGGAGGTTATATTCATATTCATGAGCAAATGAATCTATATAAGTTTGATGAAATAATATACAGTTAGTGGTTAGTGTGTGTGTGTGTGTGTGTGTGTGTGGACCCCTGTACATAACTAAGGACAATGGCAAGACTCGAGCTCGAAATTCCTTGATTCTGAATCCTTAGTGCCAACCAACTACAACTGCTTATGCTTGAAACATGTTTTAATTTATTACCAGTATTCTTTATATTAAAAGTGTCAGACCACAAGTTCTGTCAACATATATCAGATTTTCCACCCACCCCCTCCGTATTTGATTTTAAAGAAACAATGAACCGTATTTTCTAGTATATTAAGCTCATCCATCTGCAAACAGTGAGAACTAGCTCTACTGTCACATAATGTGCTAGCATATCAGGATCTATGCTGTTCATTCTGCTGGGTATTTCATGCGAATTATGCGATCGCAGCAGATATGATTCCTGGTTGCAGGTTTGTTGGAGTTAGACTCTCTCTCTCTCTCTCTCTCTCTCTCTCTCTCTCTCTCTCTCTCTCTCTCTATATATATCTATATATATATATATATATATATATATATATATATATATATATATATATATATATATATATGGGTATGGGGAGCCGGGTGGTCGAGTGGTCTAAGGCACTCGCTTTAACAGATCAATACGTCACACATCTCACGTCTGTCCGCGAGAGTTCGGAGAGTTCGAGTCTCGGCTCGACCAACGTGGGTATGTGAGAAAGCTTGCCAGTAGCTTATACTGGTCGCCATGTATAACCTATCGTCTGCTGAAAAATGGCGTTAAACTCAAAAGCCGAGATGAAACCTGGACTATTTACATGTTTAAATGAGAGGGGAAATCTACACAACAAAATCGATTTAAATAATGAAAAATATCAGATTAAGAACAGTCTCAAAATGTGTAAATAAACTGCATGTATATTTTGTAAATGGGTCATAATAGCTAACGTTTATTGAAAGAATAAATCAAAGTAATCTGCGTAATTGCGTACTTATCGTAAGGAGAACCAAATAGTTTTGACCTAGCTCCGCACAAAGTACGGAAACCATGCGTAGCGAATAACACTGGCATCTAAGGCCAGATATATATATATATATATATATATATATATATATATATATATATATATATATATATATATATATATATATATATATATATATATATATTGATCGAAACTCACTGATGTCTCGTGCAATACCTTGCGTCGTCCTAAAGAAGTTTTGGGGAGAATTTGTATACCATTTTATAAGTTACATTTTGGTACATGGTTTCAGGATGGCGGCATCTTGTAATATGACATAAGTTGAATGAAAAGACTGTTTGATGGAAAGCAGTGACACAAATCCGCGAGCATACATTTTCAACTGTTAATGTAACATTTGAACAACATAAAAACAAGGTAAAAGCTGTTAAATACAAAGAGAACGAATACAGGAGCAGACTGTGAGCAGCAGTATACCACAAATATTTCGAGAGATCATAAAGTATCAAGCTAGGCTCGTTCTCTAGTTTTCACTTATTTCATATTTCATGTGCTATTATCGCAAAAACTCGAGCTGTAAAGAATAGGGCGAAAATTATTAAAAACCCATTATAGCAATGGGTGGATATACCTTAATATTGAGTTGATGAAGCTGCTTGACGTTAATTTTTTGGGGGAAAATATTACTTGTTATTAATGCCAAGGTATGTTCAAGATGTTTCGGACAATATTAAATGAGGCAGTGACACCGGTGAGCTTCGCAACTGGAGATAATCCGCCATTGTTTCTGGCGGAAACACGTCAGAACCTACAAGTTCCGATTGACCAGTGACGTTAAGTTTTTTCACCAATCGGCATGTTGCGTATCAAAACAGTCCATGCCCGCACTACCGGAAAATGTGCGATTGTATGCAGTCGAAGTGTGTGAGTCTGTAATTCCCATTTTGCAGGCGGTGCGGAGGTAAATTGTCCTTCTTGCTAATGATCCCGGAAAGACGGCAATAATAATAATAATAATAATAATAATATTAATAATAATAATGGGTAATAAAGTTTCGCAATATTTGCGTTCGGGTCATGTGTGCGCGTGTATATACCTTCACACATATTTAATGAAACATAAGAAGGCAAAAGGATAAAGGATTGTTTTAATATATATATATATATATATATATATATATATATATATATATATATATATATATATATATATATATATATATATATATATATTAATAATAAGTGACACCAAGGTATGAAACTGGATTTCAATAAGTTGAGTTGCAAAATAATGAAAGGAAAACAGTGAAAACTTAACAATTATGTAATTGCCAAATCCTCTGTGTAATTCATTCGCTGTTGATTATGCAGTGATAGTCTGATGAAGACCCTGAAAAGATAGTTTGACAGCGGGTGGGCGAAAGGGAGAAAACACTGCCTGGTGAAAAAAAAAGATAGATGAACATACATTGGGTTTTTAGAGAGTAAGGAAAGAAAAAATTGAAATCTTTATAGTGCGGGTTTCTTCCAGAAAAAAAGATGACTGCATCATCAGTATTTAGTTAGACCACCTTGAAATCGCGCAACGCCCGCAATTGTTTCGAAACCAGCTTTGAGCATAGAAAGATGCAAGGGCTATTTTCAGCGAAAACTGTGTAGATGGTGCAAACAGTTACATAACTCAGATGTAAGCAGACGAAAAATAACTTATGTCATAATTCTCTTCAAGTAAAAGATGATAAATATCTGCTTTCTGGCAAAAAAGATAATGTGTAAGCTACCGAATATAACCAACTGCTGCACCTAGTTCAAGAACAACAGACAAATTCTTTAGTTGCTATATGTGCCTTATCTACATCATTGGGTTTGCTGCTAAAGATTATGATACAAATTTTCTGGAAGTCACGAAAAAAGGAGTGATTAGTACAAGTTTTGAATCTACATGTTCATGCATGGGATATAGCACTGGAATAAAGACGGTAACAAAGAATGCCGCACAATAAATTGAGGGAATCCGACACGCCCATTAATATCCCATTATTTTTATTATTATTTCGACCTGGAAACTTGCAACACATAGCTCAACTTTTTTATTTGCATTTCTTCATTTTTCAATTATAACCAAGCTGAATACCTTGAAATTAGAGAAGTGGCATTCCAATCTATAGTTTGTGAAAAGCCGCCATTTTTGGTTTCGTTTTGAATGCTGAGAGATCAAAGAAAGATGAACGTATAGAAGACTTTGTGTGGAGTTTGCGGTCACCCTTCAAGTACTTACAATCAACAGTCTCGGGGATGTTGAATCGGCTTGGTGTTCCTTCCTGCATATCGTAAGAGGCCATCAATGGAGTTAGGAGCTAGGATCGATCAGTTATTAGAGTGATGGACTCGCGACCAAAAGGCTGCAGGTTCGAATCCTACCATTGGATCAACCTGGATCTGCTACCGTAGTGTGTCCTTGGGCAAAGCACTTTATTACAATTGTCTGAGCACTAATAACTTACTTGTGTTGAGGTGCTGTAAAAATAATAATAATAATATAAAAAAACACTAAACCCTGATTCAAAAGTAGCTTCCGATATTCTTGTAATGTACACTTAAAAACTGCATTGATTTCCTCTTGTTTATTCTCAGTTGTTTTGGGGTTTGTTTTTACATTCATATACTTCATAATTCTTCTATTTGTCTCTGTTCTTGTACATTCACTTATTCGTTCGATCACTGATTCATTCATCCTATTCTTACTATTCTGCGGCAACGTCTGTTCATTCAGTTGTTTGTAGTTTCCTTGTTTAAATTCATAATATTTTAAATGATGACTATTGAAATAGCAGATAGAATTAATTAGATCATTAATGGCAAACTAAAGTAAACTAATTCAGAAAAAATCAATTGTCTGTAAAACCTGAACGCATTTAATGATACTTAAATGTGTGCATCTCTCTCTCTCTCTCTCTCTCTCTCTCTCTCTCTCTCTCTCTCTCTCTCTCTCTCAACAACAATTAGCACTGTTTTTTTCTGACCAGCCCAAGCATGTCTTATCTGCCATTGAGAAGACGACATAGA
Source organism: Margaritifera margaritifera (assembly GCA_029931535.1). Lineage (NCBI taxonomy): Eukaryota > Metazoa > Mollusca > Bivalvia > Unionida > Margaritiferidae > Margaritifera > Margaritifera margaritifera. Next base: position 7,866,253 of record JAQPZY010001673.1, read on the forward strand.
AATTTGTCTACATCTTTTTCCTTTTTCAATTACCGAGGATAGCGTTTCAAAATTAAAGATTTCTTACAAAAAAAAAAAAAAAAAAAACACGATTCATTTTTAAGGATGTGGTCAACAACTTTTTCAAGGCCACAAAATTGACAAATTATTATTATTCTTTAATAGGTATAATATAAATTAATATGATGGTGCAATTTATAGTCACTTTAGATAAAAAAAAAAATCATTTATCTCAGTTTACTCCAGCTATAGTAACGAAAGCATAAATTATTTTTTTTTTAAAAGTGATAACGTATCATTTTTATCACAAAGTTGCAAGTTAAACATATAATTTCTCGTCAGCTGCATGCAGCTTTGTGCCTATCTCTTATTTGTCGAATGGAACAATTGAGTGCTAAACAAAGGATCATGCTGACCCCCGTTATGAGAATAACAGACCGCAGTTAAAGATTATCTTTTGGCTCCAAAGACGTTTCACGCGCACTGCGTGCCGGAATAAAAAGAAAACTTTAAATTCAGCCGTCGATAAAGTACTGTGTTAAAAACATGTTTTATCGGCTCTGGCGTTCGACGAATCATACCATTTCATGAGAAATTAAATATTTACAACTCAAGGAGCACACACACACACACATATACACTGAACTTGGCCTTTAACGATTTTTCGCTGAATTTCGATGAAAAATGGTAAGTTATTACAATTTTCACATGGTCTATTCTAGAACTGAAAATTTAGGCTGGAAACACACACACACACACACCTCCATTTGAAAAAGGGGGTCTAAATATGAGAGGCATTTGACAAAGAAATAAAAAAGAAATACAAGTGCGGCTAGAAAATATGATGCGCGATTTTCGTGCATTCAGTCGCTTTTCGGTGGAATGTTTGAGAAATTAGCGTGATTCCCGCAATCGTGCATCCAGGAATAGACTCTGTATGAGCTTGTATATGTTGTATGGTGAAAAGTAATTTTGTGTCCGAGTTGTTTTTCTCGGACTTTTACAAATAACCTGCGCAGAAGTATCAAGCTAGGATTCACACGCGACTCGCAATCTGATTGGTCAGCGGTCAAATGGAATCACTGAAAAGCAGTATATAATTGACACTTGTCAAAAAGTCGATTTTATAATCTCTAGATTTGACAATGAATCCCATCGGTACCTTGTCGGAATCCCACGTTTGATAGATTCCATTGCCACTGTATTCATTTCAAATGACTAAATGGGCGCTTATTCCATGGCTGGTTCAGGACAGCCGACAGAAATTCTGGGCCCCTGGGCAGAGCAGTCATGGGCCCCAAAAACATAAAATCTGTTGTAATCCACCACAACTTAGACTCTTGCAAGGAACAAATTTTAATATTTACTGCAAAAATTAATTTATTTGTTATAACTGAGTTGACGGAGGGCCACTAGAAATCCCCGGGTCCCTGGATAATTGCCTCCCCCCCCCCCCCTTCTCGGGGCAGACCTGAGCTGGTTTACAACTTTTCTCCCTCGTTTCGTTTAATTTCTTTGAAGGTATTGACTAGTTCTGTTGCCAAAATCGGTAATAACATGTGAAATATTTTATTTCCCTTTTTCACCTACGCTAGTCATGATCAGAATATAAATGGCGGTATATGCTTTTGAACCCGATAATTAGTTTTTATGTCTGACATATTTACGACTAGACAATTCTTCTAATACAAGGCTGTTCATTTGGTTTACACTAAATCATTACTCTAGTAATTAATCATGGAGTACATTTTCTCTGCTTTAAGCCAAGCAATTTACAGAGCGCCACGACGCACGCAAAACGGTAATCAACGGATACTATCAAAAATTCAAGACTGCATTTCTTTGTCGTGATTTGGATTCAGCTAGGAATCAAAAATTCAAGACTGCATTTCTTTGTCGTGATTTGGATTCAGCTAGGAATCAGAATCATGACTCAATGTATTTAAAAACACTTTGAATCATTCACAATGAATTTACAAAATTAAATAAACAGGTATCATGCTTTTGATTGGCGATAATAAAACGGCGAAAGAGATCAAAGATTCCAAATCGTGATTTGGATTTGGATTTTAAATATGCGGCCCAGTTCTAAGAACATCTAAACAAAGCGAGATAATAGTTATACACCGAGTTGCAGGGATGCCTGGAAAAGAAACCCCGAGTGTTCAAAAGCCGCGAGGATTTTGTTTACCAGAACCCCGTGTAAGGAGGTGTATAACTATCTTAAACAATAATAATAATAATAATAATAATAATAATAATAATAATAATAATAACAACAACAACAACAACGATAAAAACAGCAACAAAAATAATAATAATATCTTTACATAACGAAACCCTTTCTACCCTCTTTTGGACATCACGTGATCGGACTGTTTTTCACTCATATTATCGTCACATTGCACATGCTTTTTATCTGTGTTGTCAGTTCAGTTACAGTACCAAGGTGTACAGTCATAAAATAGGCAAAGCCATTAACGATACGCGAATGAAGCGATTGACGGAGATATTTTTTTTTATTTATTACGTACATAACTTGTAACGTAAAGTAAAGGTAAGTAACTCTTTTAAGAAATAAAAAATAGAAATAGTGCCTGCAACGAAACATCTCGCGACTGATCTAATTTTTTTTTTTTTTTTTATTAAGAAACCGATTGTAAATAACTGTCAAAATAATGTTGTCATTCCCGTGTCAAGATCTGTGAACTGTTTCTGGCGGGATATTTGTGAGAGGCTCCGATGGGAACTTGACACGGGAATGACAACATTATTTTGACAGTTATTGAAAACAGGATTGGAGAAATTGTTGGAACTTGATGGTACAGATTTGTTGCAGGGAATATTACTCATTTACAATTTCAAATTCATCCATTATGTGTGAAACTCACTAACGTTACCATTTATGAATTTCAGTAAATGGGTTGTAATGTACAACTGTAATGTTTTGGTACGCGATTTCCGAATATGATCTTGTTTCAGTCGAACATTTTGACTATATTTTACTACTTCAAAATAAAGGAAAAAATGCTTTTTTATTGTTGTTGTGACAAAAACATGGCTTATACATTTCAGATATTTTACATATAACGCAAGGTTTCCTAACTAGCGTCGCTCTGAGAGCTTTGTTTGTTGCTAGTGTTGGCATTCAATCGCTAGGGGCGCTGCTATTGTCACCAGGAAACCTCGATGATAAAGTAGTCTCAGCCTCGTTTGAGAGTATGGTGATACGGGTTTGGTAAAAGATACTATCGTTTTTCTGCTTGTAGGAAATTACGTTAAAATGCTGGCTCTTTCTTGGGTAGAAAATTGGTAGGTGTATAATAATATATATTTATCACAGTAATGCGATCTTGATTGCTGGATCACGTCGAGTTGTCAGCATTAGAAAATCCGGATCATTACGAGACGCGAAGCTTCGAGTCATGATCCTGATTTTTTATGCTGACAACGAGACGTGATCTAGCAATCAAAATCGCATAACTGTGATAATGATAATTTTTGTAATATACCTATCAATTTTCAGATAATTTAATAAAATCACTATATGCAGCTGAAAAACACAAGTAATTGCTAAACATTTCAACCTCTTTATTACGAATTTCATCTTAACGCATAAACCGAATTACTTTTTGAAAAGCTGACATGCGCGTGAATATTAGTGATATGAATGAAGCTTGTGAAACAACGCTCACTTAGTCTGACTACAATCACACTCAATAACGCGAATTCTTCGACGCTTGGGTGCAGCAGACTCGTATATGGATTTACAGTTATTGTGCAGTTCTCAAATTTTGCATCACGAAGATTCACCAGCTGAATGACTGGAAGTTTCTTTCAGAGGCTAGGTTGATAGCGCTTGAACTGTTTCTGGCTCATGAGGCTCCGATGGGAACTTGACATGGGAATGACAACATTATTTTGACAGTTATTTACAACAGGATTGGAGAAATTGTTGGGAAAAAAATTGGTACTGGCTTGATATTCATGGCGTTTATTAAATTATTTGTATCGTGTGGGGGTAGGGTGTTTGTATTTTAAAAATGAAAATAAGATAAATTGTGGCTGAGTCATGACGCATACTATCAATAAAATTTGTTTCTAGTGTTATTGTTGCTTTGAAAAATAAACTTTGATCGATTGTTTCAGATCAACACGACCAACGACAATAGCAATAATTTGCCAGTCATAAATAGATACAAGATTAGTTCGCAGATGTTGTTTCAGAGTTAAATTGTAGGAAATAATTAAATGGATAGGAATATCATAGGTGACATTGTAAGAACAATTGCTAAATCGATACTTCAGTATCACACACGTCTGTATCGTGATGTATCGTAACATATACTGTTATAAGCAAATTGCCATATACCACGGAACAATTACAGCAAAAATGAAATATTTGTCACATCCTCGTCTCAAATGTGTTTTATTACATTCTTTTGTTGCTGCTTAGTAAGCAATTAAAAATAGCAAAGATATGTGTTTCGTGGTGTTTTTTTTTAAATTATTTTTTTTAAATTTTGCAAATGAGCAAAATTATACGTACACAAGTAAAGCCTACGAAGTCGAGAATTTCAATTTGAAATGGCAGATGTAGCAAAATTAATTTTCAGGATGCTTAGATTTATAAAACATGAAAAGTCATCCCAACGCCTTCGGATTGTTTAATTTTGTTTCATGCAAGAAAAGGTATGCGTGCATTTTTATTTCGAAAAGAACTTAGAAAGTAATGACGAATGTTACAAAATGCCCATGCTACTTGTTCGAACAGTTCTTATGATGAACCAGTTCTTCCTTTTCTTGAAAAACTAAGTAAGTACTAAATACAACTGGTATGGCTCAGTAGTAACGTCCAATCATTTCCGATGCTATTTGCTGCCTATTGAATATATAGGAATTTAATAGAATCCTTAATATGCATTGGTATAGGATACGAAAATTCCACCCTTAGGTCAGAATTAATAGAATCCTTAATATTAATAGAATTAATTAATTAATAGAATTAATAGAATTCCTTAATTTGCATCGGTATAGGATAGGAAAATTCCACCATTATGTCAGAATTAATAGAATCCTTAATATTAATTGAATTAGTTAATTAATAGAATCAATTAATAGAATTAATAGAATTCCTTAATATGCATCGGTATAGGAAAGGAAAATACCACCTTTAGGTCAGAATTAATAGAATCCTTAATATTAATTAAATTAATTAATCAATAAATAGAATTAATAGAAATCCTTAATATGCATCGGTATATGGTAAGGAAAATTCCACCCTCGAGTCAGAAATTTGCATCAGATACTTCAGAGAAGTACTGAAATGAAACCTACGCTTTGTAGCCAGGAATTTGAGACAAATAATCCTTCATTATGTATCGATATAGGATAGGAAAATTCTCCCTAAGGTGACAATTTTGCGTCAGACACTCGGCTTTGTCTTACACAAAATTCTGATCCTGAGGCGAGATTTTCCTATCAAACACTGATATATAATGAAGGATTATTTTCTCACATTCCTGGCTAAAGAACAAAATGGTGCCCAGTTGGTACCAATGAGGCATGAAAAGGACAAGATATAAAATGTACATTAAAAATGTTTCCATATTTAGAAAGAACGTCTGATGTTTGGTTTACACAGATAAATACGGTGCAAACATGGATATGAGGTTAAAACGCAAAAGAGGTAAGGTAATTACTGAAATTAAAGCGATGTAATAATTGCAGACAATCGTGACGCCGTGTATATAATAATGTCATATAAACAAGTCAAAGTGGCGATGTACCAATCAAAACGCTATTTTGACGTCACGTGATGAAAGATTAATAGATTCCTTAATATGCATTGGTATGGGATAGGAAAATTCCATCTTTAGGTCATAATTAATAGAATCCTTACTATTAATAGAATTAATAGAATTCCTTAATATGCATCGGTATAGGAAAGAAAAATTCCACCTTTAGGTCAGAATTATTAGAATCCTTAATATTAATTGAATTAATCAATTAATAGAATTAATATAATTCCTTATTGTGTAACGGTATAGGATAGGAAAATTCCACCCTTAGGTTAGAATTAATAGAATTCTTAACATTAATAGAATTAATTAATTAATTAAAATAATTAATAGAATTAATAGAATTCCTTAATATGCATCGGTTTAGGAGAGGAAAATTCTACCCTTAGGTCAGAATTAATAGAATCCTTAATATTAATTGAATTAATTAATTAATAGAATCAATTAATATAATTAATAGAATTCCTTAGTATGCATCGGTGTAGGATAGGAAAATTCCACCCTTAGGTCAGAGTTAATAGAATCCTTAATATTAATTGAATTAATGAATTAATAGAATTCCTTAATATGCATCGGTATATGGTAAGGAAAATTCCACCATTAGGTCAGAATTAATAGAATCCTTAATATTAATAGAATTAATTAATAGATTTAATAGAGAATAACTTAATATGCATCGGTATAGGATGGGAAAATTCCACCATTAGGTCAGAATTAATAGAATCCTTAATATTAATTGAATTAATTAATTAATAGAATTAATAGAATTCCTTAATATGCATCGGTATAGGATAGGAAAATTCCATCTTTAGGTCAGAATTAATAGAATCCTTAATATTAATAGCATTAATTAATTATTAGAATTAATAGAATTCCTTAATATGCATCGGTATGGGATAGGAAAATTCTACCTTTAGGTCATAATTAATAGAATCCTTAATATTAATAGAATTAATTAATTAATAGAATTAATAGAATTCCTTAATATGCATCTGTATACGAAAGGAAAATACCACCTTTAGGTCAGAATTATTACAATCCTTAATATTAATTGAATTAATCAATTAATAGAATTCCTTAATATGCATCGGTATAGGAAAGGAAAATTCCACCTTTAGGTCAGAATTAATAGAATCCTTAATATTAATTGAATTAATTAATCAATAAATAGAATTAATAGAATTCCTTAATATGCATCGGTATATGGTAAAGAAAATTCCACCCTCGAGTCAGAAATTTGCATCAGATACTTCAGAGAAGTACTGAAATGAAACCTACGCTTTGTAGCCAGGAATTTGAGACAAATAATCCTTCATTATGTATCGATATAGGATAGGAAAATTCTCCCTAAGGTGACAATTTTGCGTCAGACACTCGGCTTTGTCTTACACAAAATTCTGATCCTGAGGCGAGATTTTCCTATCAAACACTGATATATAATGAAGGATTATTTTCTCACATTCCTGGCTAAAGAACAAAATGGTGCCCAGTTGGTACCAATGAGGCATGAAAAGGACAAGATATAAAATGTACATTAAAAATGTTTCCATATTTAGAAAGAACGTCTGATGTTTGGTTTACACAGATAAATACGGTGCAAACTTGGATATGAGGTTAAAACGCAAAAGAGGTAAGGTAATTACTGAAATTAAAGCGATGTAATAATTGCAGACAATCGTGACGCCGTGTATATAATAATGTCATATAAACAAGTCAAAGTGGCGATGTACCAATCAAAACGCTATTTTGACGTCACGTGATGCAAGATTAATAGATTCCTTCATATGTGTAGGTGTGGGATAGGAAGATACAACCCTCGTGTCTGACGCAAAATTCTACCTTCGGGTGGAATTTTCCTATTCAACACCGGTGCATAATGAATGATTATCTTCTCACATTCCTGAAACAAAAGTGATGGTCGAAGTCAAAATGCCATATTATGAATACAAATGTAATTTTCAAACAGCAAAACACCCAGTAAAATGTTAGGTTAACACTGAAAACTTTAGTGTAAACTTCAAATGACGCTTGAATACATTTCAGCGTTGAAAGAAAAGTGGTTTAGACGGACAAGGTAAATACACAGCGTCCGAATTGTGTACTGCAGATAACTTGTGCAATGACAGATGAAACAACAAAGTCCTGTCTTATCCATTAGACTAAATAGGACAGACACAACATAATGAAATATTCCTCGATTCACCTTTGATCCAGAATTGATTTACCCTTCATAAATAATAATTAGAATATGAATTTAGAAACCAAACCAATAACAATTAAAACAATGGCTATTTCGACTCAAAATCGGACTACAGAAGCTGTAGCTAGGTGATCAGTGTGAAACGTCCTATTTGCTGGACACTTAACTGCAACCGCTGCTAATTTTAGTACGTTAATCTTGATTATTGTGAAAGAATGCTCAAGTGATGATGGAAATGGCAGGTTTTGCCACTCTGTGTGCACTCAGCGTGTAGTAGAAGGTCGTGTGATGAATGATACCATTCACATGATGAAAGATACAGATATCCTCCACAGGTGTTGTACACAGGAAAACACGATTATATATATATATATATATATATATATATATATATATATATATATATATATATATATATATATATATATATATATATATATATATATATATAGATAGATAGATAGATAGATAGAGAGAGACAGTGAGAGAGAGACACAGAGAGAGACAGACAGACAGACAGAGACAGTGAGATTGTCAAGCGGTGTTCTACAATGGGAAACACGATCATACACATATAGGAATGTGCCAAATTTTGAAGATAACATTATAACAAAGACAACAACAAAAAATTATAATAAATCCAACAAAACTTTCAGCTTCAATCAAGAAGTGTAGTAAATGGTAGTATGTGCGAAAGTAAATTCTTCCTTCATACAAGGACTCCAACATTTACAGTGTTGTGCTGACTATGGATCTTATCCTCATGATTGAAAATAGAATGTTGCAAAACAAATTTATTATAATCCTTTGGGAATGTGCTTGCGAACACGGGCAGAAGGACGGACAAATAAAAAACACAACGGACTGTCGAAGAAGCTCGACCGAATTGACTTATTATTTAAGTTTAACAATGGAAGCGATTTAGATGAGTTTTCAGCATCCATGTAAGGATCTTGGTGGATAAAATGAGTGATATATCAAATATACCCGAATAGTGCTTTACATTTTTGACATCAGTGTCTGTCTGGAATAATTTCTGGTTTATTGCAGTTGTTTTCTTCTTGTTCCGTCGCTTTCAGTAATAAGCACGACATATTTGGCGCATCCTTTTATCTGGCCCCATAATCACTAAACTATGTAAGTTTAAAAAAAAAAATTAAAAAAAAAAAAACACCCCAAAGAAAAACAACATCAAACTCAGGATCAAAATGTAACATTGAGTTTAGATCCTATCAACGTCATTTAAATGTTATATATATGTAGAGATACAAACAATGAGGTAATACCTACATTTTCTTGATTTCTTCTCAATACTGGGCCAAGTTATATATATATATATATATATATATATATATATATATATATATATATATATATATATATATATATATATATATATATATATATATATACACACACACACACACATACATACATACATACATACATACATACATACATACATACATACATACATACATATGTGACAATGAGTTTGCCTCATTCGCAAAGGACCTCCAGGTTAAGTGGCCTGACCTTTTATGTATGTATGTATGTATGTATGTATGTATGTATGTATGTATGTATGTATGTATGTATGTATGCATGCATGCATGCATGCATGTATGTATGTATGTATGTATGTATGTATGTATGTATTGTTATGTATGATGTTTATATAATATTATAAATATTTTAGGAAATTGTAAATGTTTCTTCACTTTAATATTTGCTTAAATCTTAATGTTATCAGGAAAAACATGTTTAACTAGTGTCCTTGAATTAGGTTGTTTTGATCAATATGTTTTCTCAATTTGAAGGTCAAGGTTGAATTTTGTTTACAGTTAGAATTCCATTAAGATGACACACATTCTAGAACATTCTGTCATGTGACCAATCTAGAACATTCTGTCATGTGACCAATCTTTATATATATCATGTTTGGTGGACATTTTTTCAGTTTTGACATTACCATCAGTCTTGTAAAGAGCTATTACAGTTGTGAAAATTCATTCCAAATTCTAAGAGAGGAATTATTTTAAATATTCATTGGATTATAACAGTGCTCATGAACTTTTGGATTTTGGATTTTTAATTGATGATTTTGGAATTTAACTGAACTTATTCAGATATTTTGGAATACTTCATTTTGACATCAGCACATCAAGATTACTAGTACATCAGGACTTTGGAGACCATTAGCACATCATAACATTCAAGGACACAGCCGTGAATTCGGAACATTCTATATTTAGGACTTGTGATTAGAACAATCATTCTTATTGGATTATTAGGATTTCAAAACACATTACTGTAAGTGACTTTTTGATTTTTCATTTTAATTATCTAGTAATAAATTGCTTGTTGATTTTTACTTGATTTGCTGGTTTCACTTTCTTTCTGTTACATTTTTCTTAGACCATAGAGTCGTAACAGAAATTGGGGGCTCGTCTTCTGGGATCTGAATTTCATTAAAGCATATTAGAGATATTAAATTTATCTTTGAAATTCATATTGATTTTGTCTCTGAATTTTTTTTTGTCTTTGGCAAAGATTTTTAATAGAGAAATTTTTTGTGTGTGAAACCAACAAGCATTTACAATGGCATCTAATGTTCAGAATTTCATTTCAAAACCTACCCAGGAGGGGTTAGAGTGCATGAGAAAGGATGAGTTGCTCGAGCTTGCCAGAAAATACAGTCTATCTGAGGCAAAAGTATCATTGACAAAACAGGAGATAAAGATTATTTTGATTCAGTATTTAGTAGGAAAGGGAATTTTTGAAAATAGTGCTTTAAGTTTGAAGAGAAAGCCTGTATCTGGTTCTGACAGGAAATTAAGGGAATTAGAGTTAAAGAACCAGATGGATTTAGAATTGGCAAAGCTTCAGATTCAGAGAGAGAGAGAGAGAGAGAGAGAGAGAGAGAGAGAGAAGAGAGGCAGATCAAAATGCAGAAAGAAGAGAGGCAGATCCAAATGCAGAAAGAAGAGAGGCAGATGGAGAGAGAAAAAGAAGAGAGGCAGTTGGAGAGGGAGATGCAGAGAGAGAGAGAGAGAGAAAGAGAAGAAAGGGAAATGCAATTTAAATTAAGAGAATTAGAACTGGCAAACAGAGCACACTCCACTCCTTCAAAAACAAGTTCAGGTTTTGATGTTACTAGATATATTAGGTTAGTACCCCCTTTTCAGGAAAAAGAAGTAGATAAATACTTTCTTCATTTCGAGAAAATAGCTGAAAACTTGAAATGGCCCAGAGAGCATTGGACTTTGTTATTACAAAGTGTACTTATTGGCAAAGCTCGTGAAGTCTACACTTCACTGTCAGTACAACAAAGCACTGATTATGATGTGGTTAAGGAGTACATCTTGAAAGCTTATGAGTTGTTACCAGAGGCATATCGACAAAGGTTTAGGAATTGTAGACAAGAAACTGGACAAACTCATGTCGAATTTGCAAGGGATAAAGAACAACTATTTGATAGGTGGTGCTCAGCCAAGAAAGTTGATCAAGCTTATGATAACCTCAGACAGCTCGTATTAATTGAAGAGTTCAAAAGGTGTATCCATAGTGATGTTAAAACCTATCTTGACGAGCAGAATGTGGAAACTTTGGAAAATGCTGCTCGTATGGCTGATGATTATTCCTTGACTCACAAAATTTCATTTGGCAATAAGTCGTCCTCTCAGCAGTTTTCTGGTAAAAAACCATTTCAATCTCATTCGAGTACTTCCAAATTTCACAACAGCACAACTGTTAGGAATCAAACATCTGATAAGACTGATCAGAAATCCTTATCTCTTCCTACGTGCACTTATTGTAAAACGAAAGGGCACGTTATTTCTGATTGCTTCAAGTTGAAAAATAAGCAACAGAGTAAAGACAGAGCTTTTCCAAATGCTCTTATTTCTACGAGGTCAAGGTCACGGTCTTGTATTGAAAGCAATACATTTGTTGGGTCAAACAAACCCCAGTCTGATTCTATTTTGGAGGCTTATGAACCATTCATGTCAGAAGGTTCTATATCACTTATTGGTGATTCTGCCAAACCTATCCTAATTAAAATATTAAGGGACACTGGAGCTTCTCAGAGTCTTTTATTATCAGGTACTTTGCCTTTGTCTGAGGAGTCTTCTTCAAGTTAAAGTGTTCTTGTTCAGGGAGTAGAGTGCGGCTTTGTAAATGTTCCTATTCATTGTGTAAATTTGGCATCAGACTTAGTTTCTGGACCTGTGACTGTTGGGGCAGTGACTTCTTTACCCATAGAGGGTGTTCATTTATTACTAGGCAATGACCTAGCTGGAGATAAGGTTGTGGTTAATCCACTTGTAACTGACAAGCCTTGTTTGGATCAGAAAGTTGATCCTGTCGAAACTGAAATCCCTGATTTGTACCCTGCTTGTGCAGTTACTAGAGCTATGGCAAAAAGAGCTCTTGAGAGTGATGTTGATCAGGATATTATTCCTTTAGCTGACACATGTATTGGTCAGTCTTTTGATGAGGTCACTTTTTCCTCAGGTATTGATCAATCAAATGGTATTGATCACAGTGATCCTCTTTTGGCAACTCATTCTCTTTGTTCTAATCAGGATGACAAACGACAATCCCTTGTCGTTGAACAGGAGCAAGATCCCGAGATATCTTGTTTGTTTCAGAGGGCTATTAGTGAAACTGAAGCCACACAAGTTCCAGTGTGTTACTTTGTGAAAAATGGGGTCCTTATGAGGAAATGGAGACCACCTGATGTACCCGCTGGTGACGAGTGGTCAGTGAGCTATCAAATTGTTGTTCCTAAGTCATATCGACAGGAAATTCTTAATTTAGCCCATGAAACTCCTTTGGCTGGTCATTTAGGAGTCCGTAAGACTTATCACAAGATCTTGAATCATTTTTATTGGCCGAAACTCAAAAGTGATGTTTCTAAATACTGCAGATCTTGTCACACTTGTCAAATGGTAGGAAAACCCAATCAGAAGATACCTAAGGCTCATCTGCAACCTATTCCTGCATTTGATGAATCATTTAGTAGAATAATTGTAGACTGTGTTGGTCCTTTACCTAAAACCAAGTTAGGCAACCAATACTTGTTGACCATCATGTGTGCATCTACAAGATTTCCAGAGGCAATTCCTCTAAGAAATATAAAAACTAAAACTATTGTGAAAGCTTTGGTGAAGTTTTTTACACTTGTTGGCCTTCCCAAATCTGTCCAGTCGGATCAAGGGTCAAATTTTATGTCTGGAATTTTTCAACAAGTTATGCATGAATTAGGCATCCAACAGTTTAAATCTTCTGCCTATCACCCTGAAAGTCAAGGTGCTTTGGAAAGATTTCATCAAACTTTGAAGAATATGATTCGATCATATTGCTTTGATACAGAAAAGGATTGGGATGAGGGTGATCATTTGTTGTTGTTTGCTGTTAGGGAATCAGTTCAAGAGTCGTTGGGTTTTAGTCCCTTTGAACTAGTTTTTGGTCATACTGTCCGTGGACCATTGAAATTATTGAAAGAGAAACTTCTTTCAAATGAAGACTCAAAGATTAATCTTCTTGATTATGTTTCTGATTTCAAATACAAGTTGTCAAAGGCCTGTGAAGTAGCAAGAACTAATCTTCACAATACCCAGTCAAAAATGAAATTAAGGTATGACAGAAATTCACAGGAAAGGAGTTTTAAACCTGGTGACAAAGTTCTGGCTCTCTTTCCCATACCTCAGAATCCTCTTCAGGCTAAATTTTATGGTCCTTATACCGTTGAAAAGAAAGTAAATGACTTAAATTATATCATTAACACTCCTGGAAGACGGAAACAGAAACAACTTTGTCATATAAATATGTTAAAGGAACATTTTGACAGAGATAGCCCAGCTAATTATTCTGTTAATTTAGTTGTACCTGTCCCACACAGTGAAGATATCAACGATGGAGTACGATCAGACTATAGTGACTCTGGTATAACCAATCTTCGGAATTCAGAAATATTGAACAACCTAGACCAGAAACTTTCACATCTACAACAACAGGAAAGAAATGAACTAAAACAGCTATTACATGACTATGAGCACTTGTTTCCTGATGTTCCAACACGAACAAGTAAAATTTATCATGACGTTGACATTGTAGATTCTGCGCCTGTGAAACAGCATCCTTATAGGATGAATCCTCTCAAACAGAACTATCTTAAGAAAGAAATTCAGTATTTACTGGAGAATGATTTCATAGAACCAAGTAAAAGTAACTGGAGTTCACCATGTATTCTTGTTCCCAAGCCAGATAATACATTCCGTATGTGTACTGACTATAGAAAAGTCAACAGTGTCACCAAAACTGATTCATTTCCAATCCCAAGAATGGACGATTGCATTGATAAAATTGGAAATGCGGAATATGTCACCAAGTTTGACCTTTTAAAAGGATTCTGGCAAATTCCATTGACGGAAAGGGCAAAAGAAATTTCAGCATTTGTAACTCCAGATGGACTTTATCAATATAAAGTCATGCCGTTTGGAACGAAAAATTCGCCAGCAACGTTTCAACGTCTGATGAACATGATAACATTTGGTCTTGATAATTGTGACGCTTATATCGATGACGTCATTATCTACAACAACACCTGGGAAGATCATTTGGAAACCGTTCGAAAATTCTTCGATCGACTCAGTGATGCGAATCTGACAATTAATTTGAGCAAAAGTGAGTTTTGCCATGCTTGTGTCACATTTTTAGGACATATTGTGGGACAAGGTCAAGTTAAACCTATAGAAGCTAAGGTCAAAGCTATCTCTGAATTTCAAGTTCCAATTTGTAAAAAGCAACTGATGCGATTTCTAGGTATGGCTGGATATTATCGGAAATTTTGTTCCAATTTTTCCAAAATTGCTGAACCTTTGACAAGTTTATTGAGTAAGAAAGCCAAATTTTATTGGTCTGACAAGTGTCAGGAATCTCTTGACAAGTTAAAGGCCATGCTTAAGAATGCACCAGTTCTTTCTGCACCAAATTTCAGCCAATCATTTAAATTATCTGTTGATGCAAGTGATGTAGGGGTTGGTGGAGTATTGATTCAGGAAGACAAAAGTGGTGTGGATCACCCTGTGTGTTATTTTTCTAAAAAACTAAACAAGCACCAGAAAAATTATTCCACAATTGAGAAGGAATGTTTGGCTTTGATATTGGCTTTACAGCATTTTGAAGTGTATGTTACCTCAGCTCTTTCTCCAATTATTGTGTACAGTGATCACAATCCCCTTACTTTCATCAACAAAATGAAAGATAAAAATCGGAGATTGTTGAGATGGAGTTTGATATTGCAGGAATATAACATTGACATCAGACATATCAGGGGAAAAGACAATGTGATTGCAGATGCACTCTCACGTGCCTAGAAATGTAATATTGTTTGATGTAATTAAGTCCAGTATCATAAAACATGTTCTTATGTAATTTTGGTTATTATAGTATTAGATGTATATTCAAAAGAAAGCTTTATTATATAAATCTTTCTTTTTCTTTATGAGGGGAGGTGTTATGTATGATGTTTATATAATATTATAAATATTTTAGGAAATTGTAAATGTTTCTTCACTTTAATATTTGCTTAAATCTTAATGTTATCAGGAAAAACATGTTTAACTAGTGTCCTTGAATTAGGTTGTTTTGATCAATATGTTTTCTCAATTTGAAGGTCAAGGTTGAATTTTTTTTACAGTTAGAATTCCATTAAGATGACACACATTCTAGAACATTCTGTCATGTGACCAATCTAGAACATTCTGTCATGTGACCAATCTTTATATATATCATGTTTGGTGGACATTTTTTCAGTTTTGACATTACCATCAGTCTTGTAAAGAGCTATTACAGTTGTGAAAATTCATTCCAAATTCTAAGAGAGGAATTATTTTAAATATTCATTGGATTATAACAGTGCTCATGAACTTTTGGATTTTGGATTTTTAATTGATGATTTTGGAATTTAACTGAACTTATTCAGATATTTTGGAATACTTCATTTTGACATCAGCACATCAAGATTACTAGTACATCAGGACTTTGGAGACCATTAGCACATCATAACATTCAAGGACACAGCCGTGAATTCGGAACATTCTATACTTAGGACTTGTGATTAGAACAATCATTCTTATTGGATTATTAGGATTTCAAAACACATTACTGTAAGTGACTTTTTGATTTTTCATTTTAATTATCTAGTAATAAATTGCTTGTTGATTTTTACTTGATTTGCTGGTTTCACTTTCTTTCTGTTACATTTTTCTTAGACCATAGAGTCGTAACAGTATGTATGTATGTATGTATGTATATATGTATGTATATAGATTTACTTATCTTTTGAAAAGGGATACGCCACCATTTCATCAACCTAATGGACATTAATTTTATATGCATTATAGGGCACACTGCAATAAGTCAGTTCCTATAATAAACGTTTGGAACGACAATAATATTCGAAAATTCAATATCTTGGAATTTCTAAATACTCAGGATGAAACCTCTTTATCATAGAACAGAACCATCTTTGATGCATGCTTCTGAGTTGAGAAAACCATATAAGCCGCGGCATTTTAAAACTACATGTGCTTGACACTTTTATCACTTTTTCCGCACCTAAGGATTAAACCTCAACTATCATAACTGGGGTTACTAACAGTGGGCAATTGCCTCCGGGAGCCGGGCGAAGGGGGTGGGTGGGGCGCCGTTGGGAGCTTTTTTTTGTTGCAACTTTAACTGAGGCGTAGAGGAGGGGGGGGGGTCGGATGTTGGCAACTGACATAAAAACTGTTCTCTGTGGCATAGTAGAGGAGCCACAAAAGAATATTGCCCCCGGGCGCCTCGAAAAAGACGCCGCCATGTTAGTTAAATTTAGAGAAAAAAAAAAAAACCGAGAGTGCATGAATAGAAATTTTTTATTTTCTCCGTCTCATTTCAATTAATGATAGCATAGACTTTGAAAAGATAATTTTACTAAATTTGTACTTATTAGTATCAACCAATCATGCTTCACCACCCCCAGTATATTCCCTATTTTACACCCATTTCTAGACTGGGTCAAATATTTTTGTTTAGTTAGTACCGTGACTCTATTAAGGAAAGTGTGCCATAATACTGCCTGCGAGAGTGTATACTGGCAAATGATGTTAGAGAAAACTGTACGGATGTAAGATGAAGTCATACATTGTAAAAAGCGTCCTTTTCTTTTAAAAAAATACGATTTGTGTGTGTGTTTGTATGTGTGTTTTTATGGCTGTCGAATATTCTATACAACAGCAACACATCGGCAGTTGTGAAGCTTAGCAGTCCATGTATGAGTTTTCATTAATGTTTTTTTTTTCGATTAAACTCACATTATTCTGGCCTGACTAATAGCAAGGAGGAGAAGCTACTGACTTTTTGCTAACATTACCTTCTTCTAACACAAATTTTAAAGGTAACAAGTTACGTAAGTTCATAAATTTTATATCTATATGGTTAGGCGAATATTCCCCTGGAAATCCACGACAAAAAAGTGTCAAAACATTACGGCAGTGGACTGATTTTATTCTTTGAACGAGTGTACGCATGTTTCGGAATCTAGCTCAGGCGTGTACCTTTCTAACTCACCTAAAGCAGTGTACGGAATGTGGCTTTGCATTTTCTTTCTCTAAATTTAATCTTTTGTATTTCTAAGATATTTCCAAGAGAATTTTTACATTTTATTTTGATAGATTGTTTTTGTTTGTTTGTTTGTTTGTTTGTTTGTTTGTTTGTTTTTTCTTTTAATAGATTTGCGATTCCGTGCATTTGACTTTAACATTTCACTTGGCTCAGTCTTGGTGGTATTCTTATTTAAAAATGATATGGTTCTTTGCAAAACATTTTTTAAAACTTCTTTTTCCATAAATTATACTGGGAAGTCTTCCTCTGTGTAGTGTCCTCGTGTATCTCACACAGCTTTAAAATACCTGTATTAAATTACAACAGTAAAATACACAAGAAGACCTAGTCATCTGTATTCTCCGCCCCACCCAAATGTTTCTTAGGGGACAGAAGGATTTATCGAAGATTTCTTAAATAGGAAGTTTCCAGACAAACGGACAAAAACGTTACAAAAATTAAAACTGAAGAATTGAATATAGCAAATGATGCATCTGCACCACCAGCCTAATATGTGTACTTAATTTCATAGAGATATCTTGAACGATATGGTGTTATGCTCAGGAAACGAACGTTTGTATCATGGTATGTTTGTATGATGGATGGATGTAAGTAGTATAGAAGAGCACCTGGGGCACAAATCGGCCGATATGGGCACAAGGGAAATGTAATGTTAAAACTTTCTATAGGATTAACATTATGTGCCAGTATGGACACCAGGGGAAATGTACTGTTGAAATGTATTTAGGATTAGCATACACTTTTACTGACCATCTCTCACCTCTACTGACCATCGCCCAACTCTACTGACCAGCACATACACTTACTGACCAACATAAGAGGTTAGTGACAAGCATTCCTACTGGAAAGCACACAATCTTACTAACCAACACATAGTGTTACTGACCAGCACTCACATCTACTGACCAGCACTCACATCTACTTACAAACACCCACACCTACTGACAAGCACCCACACTTACTGACCAACACGCTTACTAACCAGCACACACACTTACTGACCAATACACGGTGTTCCTGACCAGCACCTACATCTACTGACTAGCACGTTACTTCTACTAACCAACATTTACGTGTGCTGACCAATACACAGTCTTACTGATAGCACCCACACCTACTAACCAGCAACCACACATACAAACGAATGTGTAAATGTAGGATTTAAAGTTGGGGGTAAATTAACGAGGATTAACACATAATTTTAGACAGACAATCATTCAATATCTCCATACAACACTCACCAAGGGAAGTCCGTTCGACAGAATGCTGCCTAGCAGCTACATGTATACATCAGAGATTTATGTATAAAGCATTACGCATAACTCAGATTATGTCGGCGATGTCGGCAAATTTGCATATATTGTCCTGATGCTATAAATAACTATAATGATGATAGCCTTAAACATTCAAGTTGACGTGACCAAAAGTAATGCTAAAATTACGAAACTGTCACGGAATTTAGCAGAGACTATAGAAAACAAACAGTACATTAAATTAAAATTGCTGAAAGAAACCATAACATTCTGAAACTAATAGGGACTTTAGCTGAGACTAAGACAACAAATCCTGAATATTATATTAAAAATATAGCATTGACAATAATATAGCTAAAGTTACAGAACTGTCACGGAATTGAGCAGAGACTAGAAAAAACTTGGAACATAAAATTAAAATGGCCGAGAATCAAAGTAATACTAAAATTCCGAAACCAATATGGACTTTACCTGTGACTTAAAAAGAAATCCGGAAATTTAAAAACAAATTGCTATAGATTAAAAGTAGTATCAAAATTCTAATATGGTATTTATCAAAGATTTTTAAAAAATCCGGAAAAATGCACAAATTATGTCTTAGGCTACAAGTAGTACAAACAGTTAAAACTAATACGTAATTTAGCAGAAACTTTTTAAAAAATATGGAACAAATTGGGAAACATGACCGAGACTAAAGTAATACTAAAAGTCCTAAACTAATACGGAATTTAGCAAAGGCTAAAAGAAATTCCCTAAATATGTCAAAATTGTAATTTTAAAAAAATATACAAATTTTTAAAAAAAACTTTGCAATATTAAAAATGTATATGTATAAATTAAAAAAATTGTACAAATAAATTGTACCACTAAAATTAAATAATTGCACAAATTACACAGAATTTAGCGTAGATTTAAACAAATCTGGACAAATTTACAAATTACATAATTTTGAAATCAAATTGTACAAATAAAAATTACAAATTTTAAAAGCAAAGTTTTATAAATGTAAAAGATATGTAACACAAACTTTAAAAAAAAAATTTTATATCATTTTTTTAAAAAAATTACAAATTAAATATTTAAAAAATTAAAAAATTATTTTTGGGGTTGGTCAAATTGAGTAGTACTTCAATTTTTAGAAATCTCAGTGGCCATGAAGAGGGCTGCTGGGAGTTAACATGAGTTTATATGCATATGTGTGGGTTATGGATATGGGTGTGTTTGTTTGTCCATAAGTAGGTGTGAGGGACCCTCAACTGTCTCCATTCCATCATCTGTTTTGTTTCTAAGGATCGGTGCTGGATTGTAATATGTGTATTAGTACCCATCACATAACTCCCCTTTCCATCTTCCGTTTTGTTTGCATGTGTGGGTGTTGGATAGTCCAGATGGGTGATGGACGATCATTAGGTGTTAGTCCTTATCGCTCTAAAGATTGCATCAAGATAGTGTAGACCTTTGTTAACCCTCAACGGCCCTCTTCAGGGCCACCGAGGATTTAAAAATAGAAATACTACTCAGTATGGTCAACGCAAAAATAAGTTTTCAATTTTTTCAATGTTTCATTTTTTTTAGTTAAAATTTTTAAAAAAGCTTTTATTTAATATTTAAAAAAAAAAATAATTGTATGACATATCATTTACAATTTATAAAAAATTGTTTTGAAATTAAATTTTTTTTTACCCTTTTACCCAGTCTTCACTTAGTTCGGTATAATTTGTGTAATCTTTGAATATTTCACTTGTATTAAGATTATAGGTATCTTAATTTTCTAAATTTGTAACTTTTCAAATTATACTCATTTCACATATCTTCTAGAAATGTAAAAACGATCTTTTACAATTTTTAAAAATTTTCTTCCAATTGTTAAATCTGCGCTAAATTCGGTATAATTTGTCCAATTTTTACAACTTTTTATTCTGCAATTTTGAAAAAAAATTAATAAATTTGTAATTTTTCACGTTTAACTTTCCTTTTAGACTTTGTAAAAATTCTTTCTACAAATTTTATATTTTCTAGGCTATTTTTTTTAGTGTCCTCTAAATTCCGTATTAGTTTACGACTTTTAGTATTCTTTTTAGTCTCAGCAATATTCTTAAATAATTTCCAGCATTTTTTCAGTCTTCACAAAATCCCATATTAGTTTCAGGATTTTCTTGACTACTTTTAGCTTAAACCATAGTTTTTACATTTTCTGGATTCTTTTACGTAACTGTTAAAGTCGATGACGGTTTCAGAATTTTAGTACTACTTTTAGTCTAAGCCATATGTTTGATAATTTTTCCAAATTTGTGCTTTGTTTTCAGCTCAAGTGCGTATTAGTTTCGGAATTTTAGTATTACTTTTAGTCTGGGCCATTTTAATCTAACGTTCCTGGGGTTTTTTCTTCCTAGTGTCCGCTAAATTCCGTGACAGTTTCGTACTTTTAGCATAACTTTTAAGTGGCGTCCAGTTTAGTGTTATTTTACGTTGGTTGATTAAAGATATTAATAACATCAGTACCATATATGCAAATTTACTGACATCGCCAGCATAATCTGAAGAACAGGTCATGCTTTATATAAAAATCTCGGATAATTCCATGTAGATACTAGGTAGCATTCTGTCCGAAGGAATTTCTATCTTCACTTTGGCTTGTAAAAGGGTGGGTGTTGAATGGTGATAGTAACTGATGGCATGTAAGACATTAGGTGCTAATTCTCATTACTTTACCCTTAGCATTACACCCTACCCTTACACATATGTTTGTACGTGTGGGTGCTGGTCAGTAACACTGTGCATTGGTTAGTATGCGTAGGTGATGGTCAGTAGGTAATGGTGTTGTTCGGTAAGACTCTGTTTTGGTCAATAGGCGTGGGTGTTTACTAGCAGATGAGAGTGCTGGTCAGTAAGACTTTGTGTTGGTCAGTAGGTGTTTGTGTTGGTCAGCAGGAGTAGGTGATGGTCAGTAGGTGTATGTGCTGGTCAGTAACTGTGGATGCTGGTCAGTAACACTTATGTTAGTAGGCGTGGATGTTGTTCAGTAGATGTGGGTGCTACTCAGTAAAACTGTGTGTTGGTCAGTACTTGTGGGTGATGGCAAGTAGGTGTATGTATTTGTCAGGTTGATGTAGGTGCTGGTCAGTAACACTGTTTGTTGGTAGGCATATTTGTTGGTTAGTAGATGCGGTTGCTCTTTAATAAGACTGTGTGTTGATCAGTAGGTGGGGAT
This sequence comes from Margaritifera margaritifera, assembly GCA_029931535.1. Classification (NCBI taxonomy): domain Eukaryota; kingdom Metazoa; phylum Mollusca; class Bivalvia; order Unionida; family Margaritiferidae; genus Margaritifera; species Margaritifera margaritifera. Next base: position 7,888,390 of record JAQPZY010001673.1, read on the forward strand.
GTTGGTCAGTAAGACGGCGTGTTGGTCAGTACGTGTAGGTGATGGTCAGAAGGTGTGGAATTGTCAGTAAGACGGTGTGCTGGTCAGTAGGTGTGGATGTGGTCAGTAGGTGTAGGTGTTGGTCATTAGATATCGGTGCTGTTCAGTCTGTCTTTGTGTTGGTTAGTAGGTGTCAGTGTTGTGTACACTGCGATTTCCCTTGTGCCCATACCGGCACACAATGTTAAACCTATGGGCATTTTTAACATTGCATTTCCAATTGTACCCATACAGACCCATAATGTTAAAGCTATATACATTTTAAACAGTACATTGCTCCCTGTGTCCATACCGGCCCACAATGTTAAACCTGTGGACATTTTTAACATTACATTTCCCCTTGTGCCATTACAGGGCCATTATTGCCCCACATGCTTCCCTATACTACTAATATATGAAGAGTCAAATGGAAGAAAATGTTAAAAATATTGCAGCTCGAGAATTATGAATGGCAAAAGGCACATCTACACAGCTGATCTAATATGTGCACCACATTTCATAGAAATGTCATGAACTTTTTTGGAGCTTTGTTCTCAAAACGAAAGTATGGATAAAGGAAAATGACGGATTGACAGACAAATTGACAAAAGGTTAAAATATGTTGAAACTAAGGAAGTGTGAATAGCAAAAGGCACATCTGGACCACTAGTGCAAGATGTCCACCAAGATTCATATAGATATCGTGAGCGGTTTTGGAATTATACCTCAGAAAAGAATGTGCGTTGGACGAACGGAACATATTTATTTTTCCCCAGTTAACTTCGTTAGGCGGGGATAATAATGATTTTTAACTGAAATTTAAGCAATTGACCAATAGTCTGGCTTAGACGCCTATTTAGCAAACGTTTTCCATTTGTATATTCAGGTATTTTGTTCATGGGAATATGGACCTATTTAACAAATGTTTTCTATTTGTCCCTTCAGATATTTTGTTCATAGGAATATGGACCAACTGATGTAAAATAACTAACTAACTAACTAAATAAATAAATAAATTATTCCATCATCATGCATCTCTCTCTCTCTCTCTCTCTCTCTCTCTCTCTCTCTCTCTCTCTCTCTCTCTCTCTGAGTCCAAAATCATAGGTCCATTTGATTTAAACGCTGACATTCACAGTCGTGACTATAGCAGGAATACCAAAATACTTATTTTTTAGGAAAAATAAAACAGATCCAAAGATTAACAATAAGGAATATTACAATGTTGCCGATGACAGTCCTGGTGTACTAGGTGATAGTTTGCTTATAGATAAAGTACAAACATTCGAATCTGAAAACATTAGAATCTCCTATGGAAAATATTGCATTTTGATTCTTTCTGGAAAAACGCATATTAGTTCGCAGAAGAGAACATGTCACATATGACATTTCAACCAATAGTTTTTCAGTTTTGGAGAATTGGCAACAAACTCTTTTTTCAAAAGGAATTTTTTTGCTTTTTCATGCGCACATTATAAAGACTAATAATTTTAACGATTCATGGATGAGACTTTGGCAAACAAAAATAATCCATTGAGTCTTAAATAAACTGTACAATGCCGGATATTAAAATCATTCAGAAATTTGGTAAATAGTTTCTCTTATGAATTTTGTTCAGATTTTCTATTTTATGCCAGACTTAGTGGCAGAATATTAAAATAAGAGTTTCAATATATTTCGAGAATGGAATTTCCGATCATTCACGTGAATAAAACAGATCTGTAGTAACTGTAGTAATTGAAATATATTAAATTGTGGATGACCTATTCTTGCAAGTAAACAATACATTAAGTTGAAAACAGCACGAACTCACATATTCCTCGCATGGAATGCAAAACCTGTGCCCACTTGACGAATAAATTACATTCGACAGAACTGTCGTATGCAGTTAACACGGATAGAGTGATTGATTGACCGCACATAAACACATGAAAGCTTATTTAATGCAGAGAAAGTAGGAGCGAAGTGCCTTGTCCAGATATACACCACGATGGCCGAGCATGCTAACCACTGAACTTTTTTTTTCTCTCTCTCATCTGTCTGATCGCGATGAAAAACACAATCATATGACGATGTGATTCAATCTGAGATTTTCGCCTCGTGTAACAGGAAACTTAAACGTCTTAGAATATAAGAGAGAGAGAGAGAGAGAGAGAGAGAGAGAGAGAGAGAGAGAGAGAGAGAGAGAGAGAGGGAGGGAGGGAGCAATATTCATAATAATAAGGTTATTTTAGATCCTTAAATGAAATCTGGAGTAAGGGGACAATGAAAAAATCATCTCATTTCGCAAACAAGTTGAGATTGCAGACAAGGACAACTGTGTAAAAAAAAAATCACTAATATTTGCGCTAGTAATATCTTCATACGTCGATTTTTAGTAAAATATCAACAACAAGCACATTTTAGCTGTTTTGTAAAACTCTGATTGCCAACCATGCGTACACTGATGTACAATATGTATGGCTAACATCTGTACTCTGTCATAGATAGAAAAGTGTACGTCTCAGCTATATTCAGAAACGTGCATACACTCGTTTAAAAGGAAGAAATCAGCTGAATGCATGAATGTATTGAGTTTTCATTTCCTGGGGTTAAAGGAGAATATTTGCCCTGCCTGTTGATGCAAAAACGTATGGGATTGCATGTATTGTATCCTTCAAAATTTGTTTCTGAAGAGGGTAAGAGTGAAGAAAAAATAGGTAACTTAACCTCTCTGGTATCTTTTTGGCCAGATAATTGCAATTTAACTCAAACAAACTTCGATAAAAATTTTAATACATATAAATTATATAAAAAGTTTCACAGCTACTGATGAGTTTCTGTTATGCATAATATTCGACAGCCATTAAAAACGTGTTTCTTTTTTTTTGTAATACAGAAAATTAACACTTTTTACAACGTCTTATCTAATCTAACATTCTTCCACATTCATCTAACGTCATTCTCGCAATCAATGTTAATATTACTATTTATCTTTAGCGTAATAGGTTACATACTTGTAATAATTATGCTATAGTATCCCCTCATTATAACGCTGTCCATGATAGCCATAGGGTATACCACCTTACAGTGAGACCGCCTTAACTGGAGTTAACGATACATATAATTTTACTCCGCTTAATAACATGGGATCCATGACCATACTCGCCTTATAACAGGAACCGTGTTGTAATGAAGAGCCTTATAGCGACATGGGGTTCTTGAAATTGTTTAATGATTTATGGTACTGATTTCTCCTATGAATTTGCTATGCAAGGATGACCCCAAAAATGGCGGATAAAATAATGTGAATTATATTTTATTAGATGTACTTTAAATCACGATACTTATACATTCGTGAATTTTCCTTTTCTTCATTCCTTAAATTACGGAGATCCATCACTTATCAAATCTGAGATTTTTTTATATTTCTATTGTAATCATTTTGGATCCCATAAGTTAGTGCCCTCGCTGAATTCAGTTGTATTATATATTTGATAAAGATTATAAATTACAGCTGTCCGTTACTGCAAGTTGGAATAGAATAAAATTCAACGTCCTACGTTTCTGGCTATAGTGGTAACTAAAAAATCTCAAAATGTCTCCTTAATTTGAAATTGTACTTTATTTTGCGTGTGATAGATCTGACAATGCTGAGTTTTTTTGACAGGCAGAGATGGAATAAACGATGAAAATATTTATAGATTTTAAAAGCTGTGTAAAGCTTGTTATACTTGGAGAAAAAGAAAAGAGTTGAGGAATTACTCAAATGTGAGAAATTCCTAAGATCCTCAGATCTAAAACGAGACTCTTTTCAGAACAATTACAGATATTATTGCTATATTTCAATTAATTTCCTTATTTTTCTACAAATTAATCTTATATACATCGTACAAGAACAAAAAACAATACAGTTAAATTTGTCTCCACTAGCAAGTTTCTAGATGTTAACCTGCTAAAAATTACACTATTCTATTAACTGTACGGGCATTGCTCTATTTGTCTATCGTAGAGGTGGTCTCTAAAAATGACTCGTGTCGTAACAAAAATGATCATTGAGTGCGGTCATAAATTCAGGACAGGTCATTCATATAAACAAATTGTTATGAGGGTTTAAGTAATACATAATGATGGAAAATATTAATTATTTTCTTGCATTGGACATTTCACTGTCGTTTCAGAGCAGTATGCTCACAGAAAAAGTGAAATTCATCTTCTACAATCCTGCAATTAAATTTACCTTCTTCAGTTTTCTGCAGTTTCAATTTTTAATGCCTGCCGAATGTCAAGTGAGGAAGTAATTGCTAATAACCAAACAGTAAAAAAAAAAGATATTTAAAAATCTCAAGCTGAGGAAGACAATTTGAGATGTTCAGTGGAAACGGGGGCCTGGTCCCTGAATGTACAAATTTTGTGTAGCAATATATCATAATAATTCACTGCCGCAAATCTTACAAACACTATAAGACAAGAAGTATGAAGTAGTTCTATGGTATGCCCGATAATGATGATGTGTGAGTAAAGGAAAAAAATATTCAACAGATAAGAGGTGGTATTGCTGGGTCATGGCGGATATATATTTCACGTTAACAAGATTGTATTTATTTTCTAATCAAGGTAGATCTTAATGTTTGTTTTGATACACAGGTAGCTCATTCAAAACTCATCTAGTTGGCTAAATGTGTTTTTCAATAGCTTTTCGCCACTGGTGCGAAACCGAACTAAGAAAATTGCAATGGCACGACTGCTGGTAGTGTAAAGTGTCAGGCTGATAAATGATCCAAAGATGGCAGACGGTGATTTAAAGGGAAGTAAATATGAAAGTCTACACTGTTTCCATCGAGGATCGTATCAAAACATGTTGCTACTGAAATTAAATTATTCTGATGAAGATATGCATAGTCAAGTTTGTTTTTTTTTTAACGCCATTTTTCAGCACATGATAGACAATCCATGGCGGCCAATATAATTGGTGGAGGAAGACCCCGGCAAGACCCCGGGTAGAACCGCCGACCCACGGGAAGCTACTGGCAAGCTTTCTCAAATACCCACGTTGGTCCAGCCGAGACCCAAACAGTGGTGAGATGTGAGTGAGCTGTAAAGGAGAACGCCTTAGACCACTAGATAGATAGATAGATAGATAGATAGATAGATAGATAGATAGATAGATAGATAGATATTCCATACTTTCTATCCAAGAATTTTGTGAACATATAAAAGAAATTTGAAATAGTAGGGAGATGTTCATGTCTCTTTTTCTTGGAGGTAACGCTACATACAATATTTAGGTTTGGTTAAATACAGTCTTACTCCTTTGCGTGAAAGCTATGTAAACGAAACTGCGTAGTTCCTGATTGATACCCGTATTTAAAGAATCCAAAAGATCAATGAATGAATGCTAAGGTCTCTTGCATTATCTGCACGGTATATGACTTCTTAAATTCCTAAAGAGAGAACAAACAAGTACAAAATGACATTCATACTCTATTTCAGTGTAATTTTGTAAGATATATTTCTCAAGGATTGATAGGGTTGGTCCATCTACTAGTGCATATTGCCAAACGATGAGTAGATATACCAGATAGTGCATATTGCCAAACGATGAGTAGATATACCAGATATATATATATATATATATATATATATATATATATATATATATATATATATATATATATATATTGGATTTACAAGTAAAATATGCAAGTTATTTTTGTAATGTAGCCCTAGATAATTGGGAGAGTCTATAATACCAATGTTGTAGGAAATTATCAGACGGGAAAATTACTCTGAATCACTACTACCTGATTCATCCAAGCATGATAAAAATAAAAAGATGATAATAAATGTTTTAACTAGTGAAGCTCAGTTACATTTGTTAGGGAAACGAAATGATCTAAGTCACTTCTTAATAAATTCTAAATAATTCTAATGTAGTTATATCATAAATATCCAAAATCTGTAACCAATATTTGAATAACGTCATTCTAAGGAGGTATCCATAACATCGTGAACCTAAAAATGGTCTCCGATATTGTAAGTGTAGTCTTTCTATACAATACTCCGATATTTTAAGTGTAGTCTTTCTATACAATACTCTGATATTTTAAGTGTAGTCTTTCTATACAATACTCCGATATTTTAAGTGTAGTCTTTCTATACAATACTACGATATTTTAAGTGTCGTCTTTCTATACAATACTCTTTACAAAAGTTATAAATAGATGCCTCAACGCTTAGAATTAGCACAACAGTAGTAGGTAAATTGAGAGTACTGGGACATTATACATTTTAAAACAGCACAATATTGTATGAACGAGGGTATAGCCCACGCGTAAATAAATAAGTTCCTTTTATGCTAGGCAGTGAATTACTGGATTTTCCCTAGTGAAATAATAGTGATATTTCACTGCAGTGAAAAAATATCAGTATCCATAAGAAATTTCAAGACTTTGATAAGACGCTTGCGTGGTGTAAAGGTTAAGATGATCGCTTCACAGCCAGGCAAACTGGGTTCAAATCCAACAATAGACAATTTTTTTTCTTCATTTTCTTTTGATCTGCTTTTTTACCTTGAATTGGGAAGGAGCGTTATGTGACTACTGATATCAGATGATATCTTATGTGCAAATATGCACAAAACAGAGCAGAACATAAACGGTAAACCGCTGACATTATCGCGCGGGATGCAGCAAGAAATCAGCAACTTCAGTTTGTTATACAAATTGCTAGACAATATACTTGAGCATTAAATAAACAGAATATTTGCTTGCTCCGAGTGAATAACGGATATATTTCATCTCGTGGGTGAGAAACTTAAGTATTTTCACGAAAATACTGAGTTTTTCACCCACTCGATGAAATATATCCGTTATTCACTCGTTTCAAGCAAATATCCTCTCTATATTAAGGAATATCAATAAAATCAAATTCCAATTCTCTCCGTTACCTGCAACACAAAAATTACTGGACAAGTCAGATTCGAGGATATTATTTAGCAAATAAATATCTTATAAGACCAGTCAGACCATGAAGACAATTATAGAATATTAATTTAATTTTTTGCACATCATATATTATGGTAAAAGGCTACATAGTATTCAATTTAACAGTTTAACATTATAGAAGGATTGTATATAGAGATAATGCCTAGTTGTTTACAATTTTGGACGGAATAAAGGTGTGGTCAAAGCTAGTTGTGTCAAAAAATAACATTAATTTTTTATTTTACAAAACAAAAGTGTGAATTTGCTGATTTCAAACATTAAAATGATATAACCCAATGTTTAAAAAAAAATGCAGATTGATGGATTTATTTCCATAGTGATAACACTGAAATAAGCATCATCAGTTGTGATAGCAAGATGGTTATTTAACCAATGCAGTGTGGAGAATAAGTAAATTACGTATTTTATGTGCCTAGATACAAAAATCTGCATTCTGCTAAATTTACAATATAATTTGAAGATCTCGTCAACTTTACGAGGACAATCTACAAATGATTAAACGAAAACAGAGGTAATATTTATGGCAAACATAGTTCGATTAAAAACGTCATATGATGATTTAGTTTACGAACTAACAGTAGCATAGTCAACCATATGAATGGCAAAAGTTAATATAAATCTGAAATCATTCATATATTTTAACTAACTGAAGAAACGTTGCATTTTGCTGAAAATAAAAGTACCCGTTTTCGACGGTCGTCCCCTTCACTTGTTCATAACACCAAAATACAATTTATCAAACATATCAATACTTCTCTGGAGGTTTCTATTTCGTTTTTAAATTACTGACAAAGAACAGTATTTAATATATCTTTATTACGCTAATGAAAGTCCAGTTGATTACATAAAAAGCAATTAATTGGGAAATACATTATATGGGGCAAAAGGAAAATAAATAAGCGGAATAGAAAGAATGGTTAACGGAATAATCTACCTGCACATTATACAAGCAAGCGAGAAAAATGCCCATAAAGAACCGTGTATGTCAGTCACGTGAATGATCAGTGGTAGACAGACACATTGGATATGCAAGCATATGAAAAAGACAACAATGGATACAAGTATATTTTAAAAGTTATATATATATATATATATATATATATATATATATATATATATATATATATATATATATATATATATATATTCTCAAAATATACTTCGACTGAAAAAGTAAAAATAATAACGGGACAAAATATACATGACGCTTTTAGAGAAATATTTTAAGAAAGAAAGCCTGAAAAGATACAGTTTAATGAAGAAAAAGAGTTTTGCAACAGGAAAGTTAAGGAATTGCTGGAGAAGGAATACATTAAATGATGTACATCTTACTCCGAATAAATAATCATCTGTGGTGAACAAGTTTAGCAAAATCCTCAAGACTAGAATGTGGAAGTATTTCACTCAAAATGAAGTCAGAAAATGGATTGACGTTTTGCCATATCTAACTGATTTATGCATAACACTCATCAAAGATCAACAGACATGACTCCAGTTGAGGCAAAGAAGGAAGAAAATAAATAAAAGCATGGATCAACCTTTTCAGTTACCTGAAAGCAGATATATTTGGAACATCTGATTTTAAAATCAGCGAAAAAGCAAGAATTTAAAAATAGAAAATCAATTTTTAAAGGTGGTACCTTCCTAACTTTACTGAGGAAATATTTAAAATCAAGCAAGTAATATTAGGTTATTCAATTACATAAAAACTGGAGGATTTTAAGAGAGAGCATATACAGCGCATGTTTTACGAAGAAAGATTACCTCTATACGACCAACAATATAAAATTTTCAAAGATGAAAAGACCCTGAAGACCAAAATAATAAACCGTACAACGTATGCACTTATGAAATAGGAAAGCTCTGATGATTCCTTTAGCAGTTGGGAACCAGCTACAAACATTGTGCCAATAAATTAATGATACCTCCACTGGAGACAATCAAAGAATAGTACATACATAACAGTATTAAGGAGAATGAAATGTTTCAGTTCTTTTAAAGATAACGAGTTTTTAGAATGTGACAGACGTGGAAATAACAGCCCGTTAGAGTTCAAGGGGTAAAATCATGGAAGGAAAATGAGAGTACAAACTAAAATATTACAAGTAAACAATGAAATATGACGTTGATTCCCATCTGGAAAAAAAGAAAGCTGGATATGAGCTGCTTTGTTGTTGATCCATTTGTAGCTATGGTAAGTATTGCTGTGACAACTCTAACCTTAGGAGTGTCTATCTATCATACGATACAGTTGTTAATGATAAACACACTAAACAATACGGTTCAAGACTTCCTCAATAATGAAGTTTGCATTTTAAATGATTACATTTTATTTGTGTTGTTGTATCTCTTTTCTTCTCGAAGATATCTTGACATGATTTAATCTGTTTTCACTGGCTATCATGTATCTAATGCTAGACCAATAAAAGGATTTTGTTTGTTACTCAGGATCAGACAAATTAAATGCTGAACATTGAATGAAATGATATATGCCTAAATTTGGTTTCTTTTCTGCGGAGAAAATTTCAGGCGAACAAAATGTATGATTTTTCTGTAAATTACTGCGCCAAAATACATCCGAGGCATAGTTTTTATCTCGTAGAAAAAGTAGAGATAGCTCCGAATGAGGTTATTGGTGAATCCTACAATTAATCAAATCGTATTAATAGCCGAGGGTGTCCGAATACATTTCTTATTTTACGGAAAAATTTCTGGCGTACAAAATGTATGATTTTTCTGAAAATTACTGCGCCGACACACAGCCTGGGCATATTTTTGTCTCGCAGTAAATAACCGAGGATGTTCTGATCGTTGATGAAGTTCTCAGTCGGAATATCCTCGTCCTTTTCCATCGCATGTTAGAAATTCGACTCTCATTGGAAACATTCGGAACATCCCCATCTCTTTCCGATGCGAGTCGGTTAACTTCGACTCCCTGAAAGAGACTCGGAGGTAATTGTAGTGATACTTCCAAAATTGGTAAGTTTTTGGCGGACGAACATCCGGCTAGATGTGCGAAGAACAAGAGGGCCTCATGCCACAATTAGTTCCCCTCGAGGTTGACCAAAATCAGGGGAAGATATTCTGAAAAAAACAGTACCAAATTCAATGGAGTATTTCACAGCTGAGGTGGCGCTCTCCAGTTTCGTACTTTGCATAGAAATTTAAAGAAAAAGAATTAGCCAGGGTTTCCTCACTGGCTGTCCTGGCTATTTAAAAAAGACCTTGTATATCTTAGGTATTGTTAAAAGAACTTTGAATTCCCTTTATTTTGGTGTATGATTGATGGGTGAAATTTGGGTTATAGAGTATACAGCTTGGTCTTACTTAAGATGTGCACCTCTCAAAAAACTGCTAGCTCCGCTTGGTCATTTTCACTTCCTAGACTTCAAAGGTAAATAAAAAAAAAGAGAGCCGATAACTTTTTTTACTTTTTGGATATTTGTTAATTCATTCATAGTACTTTCAGAGGCTGGCATTGTCTGCTCTAACAAAATTCGTTTCCCTATTTTAATAACTGCTGAAAATAGTGCACTTTTGACTAATTCAGGCTGATTTTTCGAGTACTTTGGAGCGGCCATTTTGTCCGCTGTGTGCTTAGATCATGTCCAGTTTTCACAAGTACAATATGTAAAGAAATTTCAGCCACAGTACATGAAAGTAACATAGAGGTATGCCAACATTCTCTCCATTGTGCATGTTGCAAATGCAAAATACTTCATCTTACACCTGTCACTCACTCAGAAGCATGTATTATCTGTAGAGCGCCCCCTGAGTTGTTTTGAAATGTTACAAACTATGTTGATAATTAAAGGGTAGAATTCAAAGTTTACAAAACTGTTTAGATTGTTAAAATTGCCTGCTCTGCAACGAAGACAGTGATATGTAAAATGAGACCTAATTGCGTGTCAGTCAAGCACTTGTTTTGTTACTTCCCTTGAGTCAATATGTTTACCGTCTTAATACACACACAAAGAAGCCTATCAACCCATGATGAAACGTTCAGGATATGCATGTACTAAGGTGACTTATTATATGCAAATTGCTACAAAGGTCTATCAGTTATAGTAAAAAATGTACAATAACGAATAGGTTATACATAACAAAAAAGGAAAATAACTGTGGTCTGAGGCCAGAGTATTATAACATAATTGGTATTGAAAATAACACTCACCGACGTTTCAACAATCAATGAAAACCTGCACATTTAATTTGTAATGCTATTCCTGCAACTTTTTAATGAAAATATTGAAAACTTATTCGGTTAAAATTGTCTGCAACTTTTGCTTGCGTTGTTGTTAGTGATGAGACGTAATATCGACCACGGGCTTTAAGGCAGTTCAAAATGGTTATTAGTTTACATCCGATTTTTTATTTTTATTTTTTTTTTCTCCTTCTAGAATAGGTTCCGCTCTACGCATCTTTTGTACTTTTGATAGAGGGACCGGTATAAGGTGAAATTGTTTGTATTGGCAACATGCACAATGGAGAGACTGTTGGCATATATTTACACTACTTTCATGTACTATGACTAAAATTTCTTCACATGTGGTATTTATGGAAACTATGCTCTACCTAAAGGACTCACGGTACTAATTATACGCAACAACTGTGAACCAGTCTAGAAATGGTGAAGATACAATAGAGTATATACGGGTTTGGTGGTTAATAATGAAAAGTAAAATTTGAGTAACAAATTATTTTGAGAGCTTATCCTATCTGTACCTAAAAAAAAAAAAAAAATAGAGACAAGATTCTATTGATGCAATTTTAGTATTTTTTTTTATAGACTTGACTTAGGAAGAATCAATAACAACAGAAGTACCTGATTCATTAGGTGCAGAATGGATAAGACATGTTTCATGTACATGTAGATCCAAAATATGCCGCGGCTCATGTGTTTTTGTTTTTTTTTAACTCAGAAGCTTGCATCAAGGATGGTTCTATACTGATAAATATAGGTTTGATCATGTGCATTTAGAAATTTAAAGTTATTGAATTTTTAATATCATGGTGTTTCCGTAGGTTTACTATTGGAGTTGAATTAGTACTCTTAGTCCTAAAGCAGACAGATTTCAAAATGGCTGCTCCCATGTGCTGGAAAAATGAGCCTGAACTAGTTCAAAATACACTAACTTTAGTAGTTATTAAAATAGGGAAAACGAATTTTGCCAAAGTAGAAAATAACAGTTTCTGAAAGTGCAATAAATGAATTATAAAATACATAAAAAGTGGAAAAAAGTTATCGGCACATTTTTTTTTCTTTCCAATTGACCTTTGATGTCCAGGAAGTGAAGGGCCCCCGGGTGGCAGAGTGGTCTAAGGCGCTCTCATTTACAGATCACTGACATCTCACCTCTGTCCGCGTGGGTTCGAGTCTCGGGCTAGGCCAGCGTGGGTATGTGAGAAAGCTTGCCAGTAGCTTCCCGTGGGTCGGTGGTTCTTCCTGGGGTTTCTCGGGTTCTTCCTCCACCAAATATACTGGCCGCCATGTAGAGCCTATAATGTGCTGAAAAATGGCGTTAAACCCATAACAACCAACCAGGAAGTGAAAATGACTAAGCAGAGCTAGCACTCTTTCGAGAGATGCACATCAGAAGTAAGGTCAAGCTGTATACTCTATAATCCAAATTACACTCATCAATCATACACCAAAATAAATGTAATTAAAAGTTATTTTAACAATACCTTAGATAATATCTAAGTATTTCTTTAAATAACCAGGATAACCAGTGAAAAAAATCTGGGAAATTCTTTTTCTTTAAAAATCAAACCTATGCAAAGTCCGAAACTGAGGAGCGGAACCATGCGATAGAAAAGGTCGAGTTTATTGGACTCGCATGGGAAAGAGCTGAGGATATTTCGAATGCGGAAAGAGACGAGGATGTTCCGAATGTGATTACACAAAGGGAAGTCACTCCCACGCGTAAATGAGAAATGGCGGCAAGAAAGTGTGAGACGAGCGTATTATAAGATTCTTTTTACTCCTTTAGTCATAAAATATGCCTCCAAAGAAAACTTCTAGTCTTACAAAATTAAAGTCCAACATAAGTACGACACATTCCGGCAGTGATGACACCTCGTCATCAAAGAAACAAGTTACGATTTCCAAATTCTTTGCTACTAAAGTGTTGTCTCAACAACCTGCTGGTTATGCCACTGACGATGTAGTCCTCGTTATTGACAGATCATCTGACAACCGGGATAATGTAAAGGAAGTTAAGGTACATACATTTATGTGTTGACAATTTCTTCTTTGTTGAGAATGTAGCAGGACATTTCTGCCCCTGTTAACTTGAGGCACAATTTATAATCTGCTCAAAGAAACAAATTTTCAGACACAGGCCCAAGGCAAATGACTTTAAAAAGACACAAGCCCTGACTCAAATTCCACTAGCCCTGACTTAGATTCCATGTGCCTGAAAGGACCCAATCTTTTACTATTATTTTGACACAATGTTGAAATTGCTGTACTCTAAAAATGAAAAGAAATGAACAAACTGACTACTGTGTTTAATTTCATCGCAAAATATTTCACATAGAGCAATGTTTTCCTGAAGGTCCTGATGTCAACCATTGCCCAATTGCTATAGTGCTCAAAGTATTTTTCAGACACATGTCCAGGGCAAGTCTCTTTTTAAAAATAATCCGCTTACCCAAGAAGGCCATATTTTATGAAATCCGGGACTTCTCGGTCCATAGCAGAATTGGTTCACAAATGTTCTCGGCCCATAACGAAATCTGACTACCCAAATCAGCAAATTATGTTATCGGCCTATCGCTAGGTCGGTCAACGATTGACACCAGAGAAACTAGTGGTCAATCAATTTATTAAATAAAGACAAAAGACTTGAGTTCAGTTTGAACAAAGGCTGAATTTCAAGTAAGTTTCAAAATAGTTTTGTCAACATATTCAGTTTAGAAAAATTAATCATGAGCAAAAGACATTGTAACTGTCATTAATGATGAAATTCTGGTACCAAATTTTGTTGTAACATAACTGTATTACAAACTCTTTGTTGACATAAGTTACAGGAATCGCAAGAAAGTACATGCTGCTTTGAAATTACAATTCTGGAGCACTTGACACAGTGGTCAGTACTCATTGGTGTGTTGAAATGATCATTTAATTTTTGGCAGTGTATCAGTTGAATTGATGCAAAGATCAAAGGCCTATTCATGTTTTTTTGTTGTTTTTTTTTTTAAACTCAAAAATCTCCATTTAGAAAAAAAGGTCAGTTTTTCTCACTTTTTGATTTTATAAATATCTTTTATCTAATCCTTCAACAAACAACACAATAGTTTATAGTATTGTTTGTTTACTTATTACGGTTAATCAAACCCATAAAGTTTGCATAATCATTATTGATTAACTAGTTAGTCAGTAAATAACGTATTTAAAATGTTTATTGTTCAATAACAACATTATGAAGCCATACAAAATCAAAGGTAAGGATCACAAAAAAACTATGTTTTATTTTTTTTTAGTATGTTGTTTGGAAGTATGGGCCAACAGTAACAGTAATGATTTCTTAATTAAATTTGAATAAACCGAATCTGTAATAGGCTGACTTTGCTACAGATTGACTCTGCATGTGCTGAGTATATTATGGGCTGAGATGTCTAGTCACCTATTTTTTTTGTACACACCCCATCCAGAAAAATTAAATGGTCCTTTTATACTTGTATTGTTGGTCACTGCACCCCTGTACACATTCTGCCAAAGAGGGGCTCACAATCAACAAGGTTTCCAACAATTTCCCAATTTCTGCATGCTCAGGTGATAAATTCTGAATAATTGTAGCATACAACTGTGCTCTTGTGAGTTCTGACTATGCCTTCAGGTCAACATACAGTCTGTATTTCATTACAATCTGTATATATGGATAAATATTCAGGGGCCCTGGAATAATTTCATTTTCTGAACGCTGCTAAAATCTCTGTTTCTTGATCAAATTTGAAAATAGAAATGAAAATATAAATCAGTAAAAACAGCTTAAGGTTTGTAATTAGTTCGTGTTATAATACTGTTGATGTGTCACAACACAATAATCTGATGTTTTGTCAATAAAAAATGAAAAAAAATTGGTGAAAACATGAAATGATGATATATATATACTATAAATATACATGTGCATATTTATAGTATATGTAGTTTTTTGTGTTTTCGCACATTTTCCTCGTTTTTTTTATTGAGAAAACATCAGACTTCTGTGGTCACAATTACAGAAAATACTCCATATCAATAAAATCAGCAGCTACTAACTCTGAACTAAATGGATTTAAATATAATCTAATGATCTCAGTTCCTTTATGCTGACAAAAATATTGGGGCTTTTATAAGTCACTAATCCCCTAGCTTAGCTTAATTGTTGAACAATCGCATTGAGACTGCTCTATATATTTAACCAGCAATGCATTGCCAAGTCAGTATGAGCAAGGACAGCTCATTATTATTCATGTAGTACAAGTGAGTGCTAATTATAGGTAACCATTGAAATACAGAGAACAGAAATAGTTCTGTTTCCCATTCAAAGGTCACATGTTTTGCCTTGGTATACACAAAGTGTATAACTTTTGATACAATTATGCAGACGATCTTCATAATGTGGAGGGATTTACATATGGGGTGCAGAAGGGAGCTGAGTATTAATAATTTACCAGTGTCTTTGATAAATTTCAAAATAAAAATGCAGCATTTTGTTGGCAGGCACAAGGTTTCTTTCAGGCAAATTAGATAACACTTTTTTTGGGACAGTCCACTCACTTATAATTTGAGAGTGGCACGATCTAGATTTAGAGGGCTCATGGGTATCAGGCTATCAGATTTGTTGAGTTCTGGTAACAATTTAGATAACACAAATAGTAATACATATAACAAATATGAATAAGCAGTGTTGCACCCAGAGTGCTGGCTCACACCCCCAAATCTTGACTCTGTGCACCCCTCTGGGCATGTTTGTCAGGAAAAAAAAAAAATGTCTGCAACTTTTCTTTAGCGGATGTCCAACTGCTGGTGTTAACAATGGCCAAAGTCAGTAAAGGTGGAAGTGAATATCCATTTCAAAACAATGAATCTGGCAATTAAAACATCAAAGGTTTGTGTTAGGTGGCCGAGTTGCTAAAGTCTTTGACCGCCAGTGGTGTAATGTATTTTCAAGGTTAAAATCACACCTATGACAACGAAGATTTAATTTGTTCTCAAGCAGAATTAATGATAAAAGCAACTAATTTATGCAAATACACAATTTTTCATTTGATTAATGATTTTTTACTTTGAAAAGAAAAGTAATTAGGAAAACATTGATATTTATTACAGTAAGTGCTGGTACAGAATGAGTGAACACTACTAAAGTTAAATGTGAGCAAGATCAAGAATGGAAAATTCTATGAGCAGCTCATTTCAGGTTAACCATATATTAAAAAATGTTAATCCTTTCATGAGTTACTTTATCACATGATAAAATGTTTATTGCAATTATGTAAGTGTCCAAGGTAAATATGACAAAGTTAAGGTCGCAAAACTTTGACGCAGACAAGATTATCTCGTGTTTTTAGCACTTCTGGTGCATTATGTACTACAATTTGTCCCTTTAAATGTTGTGTGTCCTCCACTCCAAATCTGGAGGGTGAGGGACACAGTGTCCCCTGCACTTGGGATCCTAGGTACAACACTAAATAAGTCACATAACATTCACACATTACGTACAAATGTACATAAAAACAGTTGTAGAACAAACTTAAAAATGCATGATCCATACAAGTTTATAAAAACTTATTTCCAGTGTTGTCCTGAGGGATCAAGACTTTTGTGCAGGGAACATTTTCAGAATTAAGATTTATATATTTGACTAACTAAGGGTTATTCCAGGAAAAAGCATGGGGGTGGGGTAAGGGGTGGGCAGGAACACCAACCTTTTGTGAGGGCACCACCTCTAGAACTTTAATTTATTTTGAGGCACCACCACAAATACTAAAATTTTGATTCTATCCACCACACCATAATAGAAATTGAAAGGAAAAAAAATCACAAATATCAGTTTATATATCAAAATAATGTACAACTGTTGAAGCAAGATCATATATGAATATTCATTGTGACAGAGTTACTATTTGCAGTGCAGTTTTTGGTTCATACTTTTTTTTCACTCACACAACTGTAGCATTAAATGGGTTTTCATGTTGCTGATGAGCTGTTCAACCCCAATCACAAGAAAAAAAATCATTAATTTGTCCTGCATTTAATGTCCAATATAATGATGCATGACGGTGCATTCAATAAATATCTACTGCTGAAATATATTTTATTCATTCATTGTATCCTTTTTGTATTGGGTTTTACGGACAATTTACACATTTAAATCTGAAGGTAGTGATGTAAGAATTTTGAGACACTGACTGACTCAGCTAGTGGGGATCAAACCCACATCCAAGAGGTGTGTGGCATACTACATAATCAATTCAGCCCCTCAGCCACACAAGTACTAGTATAAAGCATCGCTGAATGAAAAAAAAGACAGATTCGGTGGCTATGCATAAAATAATTTGCCCCAAAGTCAGACAGATTCTACTTTCAAATAGTGAACATCAGTCACTGGTTATACATAAATGATAACTGATGACTGATAGTAAGCCATTCATCACAAAATGCATGCCTAATACACAAATATTTGACAACGCAATTTTGTTATAATTTTTCAAGTGTTTGTTTCCATGTTTCATTTAATAACTTTATTGTTAGTGTTTCTTTTCTAAATTGTTTTCATTTAACATTTTTGTGTTAAACTATTGTTTTTACTAATACCTTTTAATACTTGTTATTTTGTTTGGCTCAAGTTTATAATATGTCATTGACAAGTTCTTGGCACATGATATGGATCTCTAATTTTCATAGGACAAAACACACCCAATGGATGATATACAGTAAAGATTGTTATTACGTTCTTGGATACAACATTTCCTCTGTTATAACATCAGAGCTTCAGTTCCCCGGCCAAATTCCTAACTAATATAATATTCCAAAGGCTTTGTTCTAACATTCTTTGTTACAACGTTTAATTGTTTACAACGTTTGAGTTGTGTGGTCTGCTAAAGCTAGATAAACAATGGTGGTCAGTGCTAAAAAAAATCCAATAGCCCGACGGGCTTGTCAACAAAAAAAATTTGCCTGAGAAGACTTCTATTGTGCTGAGGAAATACTGCATTTTATTTTCAAGTTGTTGAAAGACTAGTAAATTATTAATATGTATCCCCATGTATGCCCATTACCCTTATGAATTTTGTTTACTTACCATCCTTCTATGGAGAGCTGTAGACTTTGTTTACAAAATGAAGCATGTGACCTATGAATGGGGAACAGATTGCCTGAGTTACCTATAATTAGCACTTACTTGGCTTTAATATACATGTGATTCTACTGGCGGTAGGACAAAAATACAGTTTTTAAGGCGGCCAACAGCACATACTGTTTAATAGTTGAAATCTACTGCTTTTGAAAATTAACAAAGGCACCAGGTAACAAAAGAGCGATAATCACACCTCATTTATATTCAGTAAATAACAAAGGCCTAACAAAAGGTGCCAGGTAACAATGGCGTGATAGTCGCATCTCATTCATACTCGGTACTTTAGAATCATGGGTCACTGGTTCAATGTAATTATAGCATTAATGCAGGAAAATAAATGATTTTGTTTGTACTTTTTTGACTATATAATTTAGAAATACCCTTTAACTATCATTCTCTACCTGTATGTTGATTAACTGAGTACAGCTGGAAGTAAATCTCTCTCTTGTTCATTCTGAATTCTGACTGTTGTGAAAATGGCTGAAAAAGAAAAAAATGTTTCTTTACAAACAAAGCTGCAAAAATATGAGGAGTTGAAGCAGGGCGTTCATGTCATCGACATGGACAAGTACATAAACATTTTGAATAATGAATGAATTTGAATATAATGTTTTCTTGGTTATAATGTTCTAAAATCCCAGTCCCTCTGAAACGTTATAAACGATCTTTACTGTATATCTTTACCAGCTTGTGAAAATTTAGAATGTGTGGAAAATTAAACCAAGGCTATAAAGCAATACATATAGTTCAAATTTAAAACAATAGTTTGAAAAGTTTAGATTTTTTTTAGACTTGACTGCTTAAGTCTGTTAGTACAACCATGCCATCAGGCGTGTCTTAGCCAACTCCCCATCCCCCCAAAAAACTAACCAACCAAAACTACATTTATTACTTTTATTTCAAGCAATTAAAAAAGAAACAAAAGTATCACAGTATCAATGTCAGAACAATAAATAAAAATAATGTTGAAAAAAATGCAGACAAAAGGGTTTCGCCAAATATGTGCATGAATGAAATATTTAATTTTTGATGATGAAAAAGTCTATCAGTTGTGTAAAACATGTATAAAATGCGGCTTATAGTTGAGGAATGGTTAAAACAGAATGTACCAACCAGTATGCATTACTATTATTAGACCATAATTAACAAGAAAATACCAGTAAGGGAGCAATTATAACCTGTTCAACAGATAATGACGTCCCACAAGATCTAATATGTATATATAACAAAATAAGGACTATCCAAATGTTATTTTATTAGTGTACTAGTACGCAAATGACTATGACAAAATTGAATTTCTCATATTTACATAATACATACTACATGTACTTAAAACAATATCTGTTTTCAGTATTGCAATTTAAAAAAACCCCAGAGTTATATCAACAGAAAAATATCAGTTTTAATATCAGTAATAGCTTACTCTGTTGCTATTGCGTAGCTAATCTATTTCCGTGGCGGGAAATACCCGACCATGTGATAATTCTTCCTCCCATGGGGTTGACTAGAAAGTTCTAGTGAATAGGACTCTGTAAACCACACAGTCTTTTGCACATGTCTCCCACAATTCGTCATTCTTTTTCTGGTCGTCATCTTGATCAAGACAGTGAAATTATCACTTGTGAAATTGCCTTCGCTAGATGAGTCCATGTAGCGAATTGTGTTCTTTCATACGTTTTTCATCAACTACAGGTGGTATTAACCCTTGACCAGTATTTTCTTTGTCTGGAAATATTTATCTCTCTTGCGAATTTTGGCAATTTGATACCAAGAAACATCCCCTTGTGGGGGATTTATTATTGTCTTTTGAGAATTCCATATTGTTTTCTTAAGCTAGGGTAGGTAAATTCTCCTTTTTCCCTATCCCTGTCGCCAGCCAGTTGATTGGTTGGCTATTTTGAAAGCTCAGGAAAGCAGGTTGCACAGTTCAATTTTAATTTAATTAGTATAGGAATTTATTTTGCTACATTAATTAAAGCATTTTACCAAGCTGGTTTTTTGCTTATTATTCATATCCAGTACTCGATAAATCTGGTTTATGTCACCTTGTTTTATCTTACTGCCTATATGTATAGTTGTGTATATACATACATATATATATATATATATATTTAAAAAAAAAACAAAAAACTCAGTAGTATTTCTGTCCTTTTGTATAAAAAAGAGATAAAACTAGAGTGGTTTAGCCACCTACAGGTGAGTTCCTGCAAAGGTTCGTTTCCAAAGCAGTTATATATATAAATCTATATAACCATTATCTTGTTTTCAGTGTCCCTTTTTTTACAGCTATGTCAAAGCAGGAGGTTGGGAGGGGTGGTCACAGGAAGCCCCTTGGGACACCCACTCCACCCGCCTTTCTTGCACAAACTGCACAAGGACTGACGGCTGTCTTGTTTGCTGTCTATAGTCTGATGAGGTTTGGACCTTGCCGAATCCAGAAGAACCTATAAGGGACATAAGAAAGTCTCTTCTTCTTCAACTGAATTTTTTTGGTTTTTCCATCTCTGAGTCCCTCGGGTCTCAGAGAGGGATTAGTAGGTGGGTGGGGAGGAAGGAAGGACAGAACCCTCCCGGATCCCGTAAGGCAGAGATCAAGTCATGCCCAGA
The DNA here is from genome assembly GCA_029931535.1 of Margaritifera margaritifera. Taxonomy (NCBI): domain Eukaryota; kingdom Metazoa; phylum Mollusca; class Bivalvia; order Unionida; family Margaritiferidae; genus Margaritifera; species Margaritifera margaritifera. The sequence goes on from JAQPZY010001673.1 coordinate 7,909,346, forward strand.
AGGGAGGAGCAACGCCCTCTCCATTCTACTAGGACAGAGCAAGTCACTCTCTCCTGCGAGGGAGGAGCAGTACCCTCTTTCGTCACGAACGACATAGAGCGAGTTGCCCTCCCCCCCCCTGTGAGGGAGGAGCAGTACCCTCTACTGCCCCACAGTTCGGTGTCACACACCCACCCCTATGAGGGGAGAGCAGCACCCTTTCAGTCCCCATGGCCTGTTGTCGGTGACAGGTACGTGCCATCCTGAAGGGCTGAGCATCGATCTAGTCTGACAGATCTGGGAGAGGATCTTGGTACAGATCAGTCGCCTGACTGGTCATAGGACTACAAGTGCCGGTCATTCGAGGCCTATCAGTATGGGGAGAGGGACTCCCTCCAGACTACCGTTCAATCCCTCGTGATATTTGGATTCGTTGTTCTGATGTAGGTCTAGGAAAGGGAATGGATCAGCATCCTCCCCCCCTTCCCTATGATTCCTTTTAACCCTTATGGGATGTGGGGCCTTCCACCGCATGGCAGTAGTTGGACAGTCCCCTGCATACAGCCATGGCCTTCAGGGCCTTGGCCCCATGGCAGTGAGATCGATGCCACAGTCCATAGAATTAGGTAAGATGACAGAATCTCCACCAACTGCACCAAGAGGGTTGAGAGTCACTCTCATTCTTCTGCCATGCCTGCCACTAAGGACAATCCCCTGGTTCCGCTTGAGGAGTCACGGGTTGAGGTCCCTCTTACTCCCAAGTTTCTCCAGCCTAAAAAACAGAGAGACACTTGGTCACATAATCCTGCTTCCCAGGATGAGGATGTCCTTTCCGTCCTCGTGGATTCTAATGAGTTTGATATGGAACTGACAGAGGTGGCACCCCCTTGCTTCAGCTTTCCTGAACCATCGGTTAAGGCGGCAGAGGAAGAAGAGGTCTGGTCGTTTGACAAAGCGGTTAATGAGGCTTACCGTCTATTGCCCAATAATTTGTGTCCCAAGACCTCAGGCTTGGAGGACACTAAGATTTTCTCCAGCTTGGAGAAACTCACTGGATCTGCCTCTTGTCCAGATCTCTTGTTGTTTCCTCACTTGGCTACGGTTAAAAATTGCCAGGAGTTTCCTAGACAACATAGAGAGTGCCCCCCCCCCCCCCCTTCTACGTTGAGACCTTTGGTCTCTTCTACTAGTTATTGGGGTTCACACCTCTTACTGGCCCCTTCAACCTTCCACTTTAGACGCTGCTCTGCCTTCCAGTTAAAACACTGGGGGCCTTAGAGCAAAAAGCTAGGTCACTATTAACCGTAGCTTTGCATGTTGATCTCTTTTCGGCAGCCTCCTACAACCTGCTTAGGGAAGAAGCTCTGTCGCCACTTGCTCCTCATCATTTGTTGGAAGCAGTGGCAAAAACATCAAGATGCGTTATCCTTGTCCACCTCCGGCAGGGATGTTGCTTTGGACACATCCAAGGTATTACTGGAGTACAGTAAGAACCTTTTGAGGGCTACCCCTGTAGAGGCAGCGACTCTTTTTGGAGGTTTCATTCCCTCTGGTGTCTCAAGACTTTAGAGATTAGCAACATTGCTCTCTTGTATCTGCTCCTGGTCCGTTGAAATCGCCCAGAAAGCGACGTCATTCTGAACGGCCACAAGCCGATCACCCAAATTTGTTAAAGCCACGCAGCCCCAGTCTAAGCAACAACCCCATTTCGGACCTCCCCTTTGTCGCTCAGTGCCTAGAAGGACACACTGCAGAGACCAAGGGAAGAAGTTTTTGGGCACTTCCCCCTTTCCTAAGGAAAAGGGGGGTCGGCCCTAGGAACTTGATCCCTCTCCTGCAGAGCATCCCTCTTCCGTGGGTTCCGTAGGTGCCAGACTGAACCTTTTTTCAGAGGCTTGGTCCTGTATCACGGTTGATGGCTGGGTCCTCTCTATCATACAAGGAGGATAACGTCTTCGGTTTTGAGATATTCCTCCTTGAGTAAGGACCCCCATGTTTTTCCACCAGTCGAATCTGGTGCAGTTAAAGGAAGAGGTACACTCCCTTCTCCAGAAGGGTGCTGTGGAGAGGGTGTTAAACGACCATTCTCTGACTTTCTGCTTCCGCATTTTCGTGGTACCCAAGAAAGGGGGAAAGTTTCATCTAATTATCGATCTTTCTCCCTAAACAAATTTCTGCAGGAGGAACCCATCAATATGGAAACAGCAGCTTCAGTCAGGAAGGCCATAAGGCCCGGCCACTGGGTGGTTTCCATCAATCTTCGGATGCGTATCTTCACATCTCTGTCTTTCCTCCTCACAGGAGGTACCTCTGGTTTTGCTTGGATGGAGAGGTCTTCCAATTTCTTGCTCTGCCATTTGGTCTAGCCTCTGCACCCAGAGCGTTTACCTGGGTCATGGGAGTAGTTCCAGCGCTCTTAAGGTCACTGGGTATCCCAATCCTCCAATATTTAAATGATTGGTTGATCCACAATGGCATGCTCGAGTCCCTCAGAATCGACCTGTCTTGCTGTTGGTCTATAGTGACCAGACTGGGTCTCTTACCCAACCTAGAGAAGTCTGAGCTTTCTCCATCACAAGATTTCGTCTTCGTGGCGATGAATTTCCTTATGAACAGGGGATTAGTCTGTGTCCCTCAGGACAGAGTAGACAAGATCCTGTCCCTGTTGGAGACGCTGAGAGCCAAGACCATGTTGTTGGCTCATCTTTTTCTTTCTCTGCTGGTGACCTTGAACTCCGCAGTGGACCTGGTCACCCTAGGCAGACTACACTTGCGTCCTCTCCAGTTTCTTATTTAGGCAAACGGGAAACCGCACAGGGACACTTTGAATGTTTGGATTTCCCTAGGTCAGGTCTTCTACCATCATCTGTCGTGGTGAATCAATCTGGACCGGTTCCTTGCTCGAGTCCCTATACATGCCCCCAATCCCCACTTCTGTCTGTTTGCAGACACGTCAGATTCAAGGTGGGGTGCTCATCTGGAGCCGGAGGGTCTGATTCTTCAGGGTTCGTGGTTCCGGGAAGAATCTACCGTCCACATAATCAATTTGGAAATGAGGGCAGTGTTTTTAGCCCATTAGGGGTGCATTGACAACAAAGGGATTGCTTCGTGATGGTCTCCTCCGACAAGACAAATCAGTGGTGGCTTACCTCAGAAGACAAGGAGTCACAAATGCCCTTTCTCTCTGTATGGAGGTTTGTAACCTCCTTCGCTGGGCAACCTGGGAAGGGATTACCCTTCGAGTTCGCCACATTCCTGGCAAAAAAGAATGTTTTGGCGGTCAGTCTGTCCAGGAAAGGACGGATAGTCATCATGGAATGGTCTCTACACCAATCCGTAGCAGATTCCCTGTTCAGACTTTGGGTGACACCCTTAACAGACTTGTTTGCCATGAGGCTAAACAACAAGCCCCCCTTTTATGTTTCCCCAGTCCCTAATCAGAGAGCCTGGGCAGTGGATGCTTTCAGCCTGAATTGGGATCATCTGTTTGCCTATGCCTTCCCTCCCTTCAGGATGATTTCACAAGTACTTCACAAAGTAAGGAACTCCACTGCTCAACTCGTGTTGATAGCCCCTCTGTGGCCCCAATGATCATGGTTCAACAATCTTTTCGACCTGCTGGTAGACCAGCTCAGGATGTTACCCAAAGGAGGGACCATCTGTCGTGGCACATGGGTTCTCTTCTGCAACCCACAGATTCTCCACTTTCACACTTGGCTCATCTCAAACAATCTCTCTGCCAGGAGAAATTTTTGAGCAAAGTTGCCAAGTGCATCATTCAATCCAAGAGGCGATCTGCGACAACAATTTTCGATGCCAAGTGGAGAATCTTTTGTGATTGGTGCTGTAGGAATCATATCAATCCTAGCTGTCCCTATTTGAGCGCAGTGGCTGATTTTCTTCTCTTCCTGTTTGAAGAGAGGCAATGCTCAGTTTCTACTATCAAGGGCTATAGGGCAGCCCTTTCTAACACTCAAATTTTTTAAGGGTCCTGCTATTGGTGCGGACTCTCACTTGGCAGACCTGATCAGGTATTTCGAACTGCAAATATCAGTGTCTCACTCTCTGATGCCAAGGTGGAACCTCTCATGTGTCTTGTGGTCCCTTAATAAATCCCCCTATGAACCTTTAAGTGAGGCTTCTTTCAAGAACCTTACCCTCAAGACTGTTTTCTTGCTCTCCTTAGCGTCTGCAAGACATAGGAGCGAGCTTCATGCTCTATCCATAGAGCAGGGCTATTTGAGATTCAATGGGAATTACGAGTCAGTTGCTCTCCTTTGCCAACCAGATCCCTAGTCTCAGTCGTACCTGTGCTGGGGATGATCAAGATAGACTTTTATGTACAGCTAGAGCTTACCAGTACCTTACCAAGAGAGATCTTTCTTTCATGAAAATGAAAGTTCATAAGGTTCAAGCCATTGCTACCTCATGAGCCTGTTTAACTCATTCGTCTCTGCGGATACCATCCGGCAGTAGTAAACGCCTCTACAGTGTGGGTGAGTATTCCTTGTTATTTTCCTTAACCAGTTGTGAGATCATCAGCTTCCCACCAAACTGGCAAATTCAGCTATGCAGTAGCAACAGAGAAAGCTATTACTGATATTAAAATGTAGTTTTTTGGGGGGTAAAACTAATTTTAATTATGTAATACTTACCTGTTGCTATTGCCAGATTCCCTCCTTCCTCCCCGCACTGATGTCAAACTAGTAAGGCTATGTCCTGAAAAAGAATGATGAATTGTGGGAAACACATGCAAAAGACTGGGGTTTACACAGAGAGTCCTATTCGCTGGAACTTTCTAGTCAACCCAATGGGAGGATGAATTCTCATCATATGGTCGGGTATTTCCCTTCATGGAAATTGATTAGCTAAGCAATAGCAATAGGTAAGTATTACAATTAAAATTAGTTTTACCCCAAAAAACTGCATTTTGGGCCAATTACTCTTGCATTTGTCTATTGGAGAGATGTCAGCCGGTGAGTACTCACAACTTGGACCTCTTGTTTAGCAACAGTACAGTGCCAAATTGGACATGGGCTTAAGAAATGATTGGTACAATCAAAACTTTTACACAGGTATTGACATCATATTGTTACAATTTAGCAGGTATGAAACTGCCTTAGGGATTCTCTGTAACTACAATGTGACCACAGTTTGGGAGTAACCATTGCATTTCATAGGTAAAGAGCGATTGCCACGAACAGTTGGGTTATTTTCTAAAAGAGGGAGGAAAGAATAAATGAAATGAGCACTATATTAATTGAAAAATAAGTTGATAAGAATGACTTCGCACTATCGCACAGCAAAAACGGGAAGTAGCATGTTTGATTATAGCAGCAAACTTCTGTACCCTTACAACTTAAATATTTCTGTTCTAAAGTTTATTGACAGTACATGTAACTTGCAGTTGTGTAAACCATTAAAGCTGAAAGGCAGTAAATATCAATAGATTAGCCTTGCAGCGCAATGACAGTATGATCTAAAACGGACAATATCTATATTTCAGACTACACTTTAGGAAAATAAATAATATAGAGTCAGATTGTAAGCATATTGATATAGCCATACAATTACTTTAAAACATACATGAGAAACATATTTATTATATTTGTTGTTAAATAAAGCAGTGGTCCATTGTTGCAGCAACTGTTCACTGTGGGATTAATTATGATGATTTCCAAGTACTTAATTAAGTATGTAAATTGTTTCATTTATCCATTTGAGTGATAATCTTTTTTTGACAACAGCGTTGTTTGGTGCAGGGTTATGTATGCCTATTGATTGAGCAAGCTTTGGTGATCGATTGTTTGCCTGGGGTGAACAGCAGTTGTATATAATGCATTGAAGACAAAATAAAGAAGAATTATTAGCTTTATTGTTGATGGTTCAATGCAGATTCAATTAACAATTATCAGTCTTTCTTTTAAGAGCTGGCATCTTTAAAAAATGACCAGCTAACAACAGAGTTCAATGATGTCCTATTGACTGATTTGCAACAAACATTCACAAATGAAAATTTGTAATACATGCATTTATTTAAAAATACAATAGATCTCACCAGATTAACATATAAAACTCTTTTTTTTACAGTGGTGATAAAACTTTGAAGTAATTCAAGAATCAATTGGGAGAAATTTGTGAAGAGGTAAAAAAAATGGGGCAGCAACAATGCAATCGTGTTATATCCAAATTTGTGTTATAATGAAGCGTGTTATAGTGGGTTTCTCTTTATTCGTGTAACAAATGTGAAGCAAGAGGATTTTAAGATTTTGCCTAAACATTAATAGATAAAAAAGCATGCCTAAACCTTCTGGGGTTCAGATTTAGGCGGCATTAGACAAAAAGTTGCAGGAAACCCAAAATTGTGTGCACTAGTTGCAACATAGAAGTTCAGTTCACAACATAGTGAGCAGGAGAGAGATGGAAGACCTGTATGCATGATAACCAAAGGCAAACAACTATATAACTGCACACAATTTCACATAAATTTGGATAAAGCGACATAAACAACAATCCTAAATGTTTTATGAGGACTATTTCTTTCTTTGCAGTGTTGGAAGAAATGCACCTGATTTGACGTACATATTTCTTTGCATAAGAAGCATGAACAAATTAAATTTTAATGTTGACTCTAAACCACAGGACAGTAGTAGGTTAGATGACTACTTGGTCTGTTCTAGGATGCAAGATTGTAGGATATGGATATGATATGTACTACTTTTTGTAAGGCGGTCAACAAATGCATAAAAGAAATAGAGTGGTATTTTGTGATATTAGCAAGGCCTTCAACAAAGTCTGGCAGAGAGGAATTTAATTTATAAGCTAAGAAATAATGGAATTTGTGATGGACTTTGGAATGGTTTAAACATTATCTCAAACAAGATGCAAAAAGTTGTTACAAAAGGTTGTACTTAGATCAACAGCATGTCAGAGCTGGTGTGCCCCAGGGAGCTATACATGGACCACTGTTATTTTTAATTTACATTAATGATATTGTCACTGATATTCAGTCCAGTATAAGATAGTTTGCGGATGATAAAGTTATTGTTAATTATTGTTGAGGACACAACCATGGCTGCTGGTTTTCAATGAAGATCTACTTAACATTAATTTGTGGGCTAATCGATGGTTAGTTGATTTTAATCCAAACAGAACTGTATCAATGACCATATCCAGAAAATCTCAAAAGGAACATCACCCACAACTTTTAATGAATGAAACTGTTATTAGGAATGTCACTTCTCATAAACACTTGGACCTAACACTGGATGAAACCTTATCTTGGCATATACATACAGTGTATGCAGGAAATAACTACAAAAGCACGGAGAAGGTTGGACATGCTACAAAGTTTGAAATTCAAACTTGATAGAAAATCAGTACAGCTTCTTTATTTCACCTTTATAAGACCTCATTTAGAGTATGGGAATATTATCTGGGAATACTGCACCCAGTATGAAAACGATGAAATAGAAAAATACAAGCTGAAGCTGGAAGAATCGTTTCTGGGGCAACAAAATCTATATCATATGCTACAATTTTGGAGGAGACAAAATGGGAAAGACTTTTGACAAAACGCTGCTAACATAGAATTATAACATTTTTTAAAATGTATCATGGCATGTCTCCTGGATACATGTGTGCTTAGGTTCCGCCAAGTGTCCAGCAGCTAAGTAATAGACGACTTCATGATACAACAAGTCTCCAAATGCGCTTCACCAGGACAAATCTATACCAAAGTTCATTTTACCAAAGTCTTTTGCAGAATGGAATCTAATCCCTTTGGAAGTTCAAAACAACCCTTCATTATCCTCTTTTAACTCACACTTTAATAGAAATATAGAAAAGGTCCCAGTCTATTACTGTTGGGGTGAAAGATTAGTACAAGTTATGCACACTAAGTTGTATATTAAACAACCATCTTTTCAAAAACTATTTGTCATTTAGCAATAGATGTTCATACAGTGAACCAGAAACCACAAAGCATTTACTCTTAGACTGTACAAAATATGTTACCATCATAAACAGAAGAATAAGAATTTTGTCCCATATTGTGTATTAATGGGTAACACGTTGCAGTCGCTTGAAATCAACACGATTTTCAAGGCGGTCCAAAAGTACATAATTAGAACTATGAGATTTGTTGAAGTTACTCTCTGACATTATTACAATGTGTGCAATTTTGTAAAAAAATATCTTATTAGCATGTTTCAGTATTTGCAATATTGAGCCTTCATTAATCACATCGGCCACATTATAAAAGTAAATATTATTGTTAATGAGGAGAGAGCTCAAAATAAGTGCTTGTTGCTCACTCCTCCATATCTCTTGTTTAATTTTATTTACTTTCCATGATGACATCAGAAAATACATATTGTTGGACTTGTACTAATTAATAAAAATTGACACCAAAAAAATCCATTGAATGCAACAGATTAGCGCATCATATTTGCAAGCCTTACCTTCATTTCTTGGTTCAATCCCTCCCATATTGAGAACATTGCCATCTTATTTTTCAGTGGATTTGGAAATTTCCTCCTTATAATTTCAGTTCTAGAATAGACCCTGTGGCTGCACAGCTTTCCTATAAATAAACAAAGTAAATAAACCAAAGATTGAAATATATTTCATACGGAGAGAGATTTTAGCGATTGAGATTTCTTTAATCCAGAACATTTTTTGATAAAAACACAAAAGTGCAAGTGAGCACGCTATAACTGTTGGTGCAAGGTCATTCTTCATTGTTGGAAAATAGCAAATAAATATCTCAGAGCATCTGATATTGCAACATTGTCATCAGAGAGAAAGAGAGAGATCGATTTATTGTTAATTTCAACACAAAATTTAATTAAGCTTTTTTATGGGAAATTAAGAAACTTGTGCTTGATATTACTGGGCTATGATTAGGGCAGTAAGCTGTCAGATGGCTTCATGTAGTATAAATAAAACTTTTCTCAAGCTGGGATCTGAAACTGACATCCTTTTTAGATTCCGATTATGTCAATATTTTAAAACTCTTGACAATTGCTACCTAAGCCTTGATTTTTGTAGAATATGTGGAATCCAGATTCCTGTTACATTATACTCTAGGACCTATTGCATCAGTTTTACTTTCTCGCCTTTATTATTGCAGGTTAGATCTCCACTCAAAAAGAGGCAAAGAGAAAATGCTGAATTTGAAGAAACCTCACCAAAAAGAAAAAGAGACAACACTAAAAAGGACAATCCAAGTAACAGCACAGATAAAAAATTTAATTTAACTTCAAGCAGCCCAAGCACTAGCAAAATAAATTGCTGCAGCCAAAAGGAACCTGTACAGACAAAGCTTGATGGACATGGTGGCATTAAAAATTATCAGGTCTCAGCTGAGACTAAGGAGAAACTTAAAGCTTTTGGCGCTTGCACTGACTTCACTGAAAGTGTTATGGAGGTTGATTTTGATTGGAATTCTTTAAAAAGGAAAAGAGCAGCAGAATTACCTGATATAAATGAAGAAGAGAAAGGAAAACAAGAAGAAAAACTGGATGCATCATTTGAAAATGATGAAAATGAAGATGAGAGTAAACCTGACTCGGAGACTGTTGTCACAGTTTCAAAGCAAAATAATTCTTCTTTAGAAAATAATGAAAGTAAACCAAACTCCAAGTCATTTCTAAGTCAGTTTGCAGCAGTAAAACCTGCAAGTAAAGGTTTAAAGAAAGCTGGTACAAACTATACCAAATTAGAACTTCAGTACTTGGAGATCAAGGATAAATACTCAGATGCTGTCCTGTTTGTTGAATGTGGATACAAATATAGATTTTTCAGAGAGGATGCAGAGGTATATTTCATTGATATGGCAAATCGTCAAATTTTATGATTGGAATTTTACAAATTTACAAACAGTTTTATTTATGTTAAAGGCATTGAAGTCATATATGTATTAATCTTAGAATAAACCTGGTGGGGGGGGGGGGGGGACAGCCAAAGTTTGTTATTAAGTAGGGGGTGGACTTATAATTAGGCAGAGATATCTGTAGTAAATATATGCCATAACTCGTGTCAGTAAAAAGATAGTGTGGAGGGTGGTATCGCTGGATAAATAGGATGATATGCATATAGCCAGTTGTCATGCTGTATGTACTAAATCAGTGGAACTTAACTGATCCTAAGATACAGAGATGCTGCCATGGCACGCGAGTGTGTGAATCGCGCGAAATTTGTACGAATTCGTGCACTTGGAAAGCAGTGATGCGCGAGAACTCCCACAACTTAGTTTAAAGTCGCGCATATAAAAATGTACTCTACGCAGTATACAATTTTTATTTAACTGTTAACCCTTAAAGCGCTTCTCGCGGCATAAGTACCGCCACCAGTAGGAATCTCGTTGCACTTGTCTCGCTGTCTTTTTTCTGGTAGTCAGCTGTTTACACATCTGAGTACAAAGAACGCTTGTTAAACTAAATTTGATTGGCACATTTGGGCCCTGGAACGAGCATTGTCGAGGTTGAACATTGCATTCATGAAGGAAGTTTTACAAATGCGTGTTTCAGGTAAGGGCGCCAGGAAAATCCAAAATGGCTGACTCCCAACATGGTTCATCTTCAGATGACGATTTTGTTCGGCAAATACTGGCCGATGATCGCGATGATGACAACGATTTTTAAAGTTTTGAAGTATATGAGATTATTGGATCCTGGAAAGTGTTACTGGAAATACCAGTAAGTAATTTTGAACACAATAATGATGTTAAATACGAGTCCGATATACATGCTGAATGGACAAAAACAGACGGCTTGCCGGTCAAGTGGTATTTCGAAATTAAATGTCAAAAAGGCAGAAATCTAAGCTTATTTAAAACACATGCAATTTAAAAGTAGACTGCAGTTTTCATTTCTTTTCTCAAACAATTCTGCCATGAGGGATCTTGTGCTATAAAACTATATACCACGCTAAGGGTTAAGATAAATTCAATAAAATAAGAATCTAAAAAGAAATTAAGAAGTAAGGATATTTATTTTGATCAAAACACCTCTGTCTGAACAAACTGACAATGGCATTGATGGACTTAAACCCTAATACAATATTGTGGAACAGATAAGAAATCTGGCATAGTAGTCAGCAAAGCACCAATTCAAAAAAGTGAAACTTTGGCAGAGCTCTTCTTAGTGAAAAAAAATTAGAATATTTTTTTGGAGCAGAGTTGAAACAAAAAAGAGACAATACTTATGAGCTGTTGAAAATTGATCATAACCATAAAGAACAGTTTTCCAACTTGTTCAAGCTGGCTGAGCTAGCTATGCATACATGTATGTGAAATTGGCTTCTCGACACAGAACAATATTCATACACGGACAAGGAACAAATTAAGCTCAGAAATGATAAACAGATTAATTCTTATACAATTAGAGGAGACATCTTTTGAGGATTTTGATTTAAATAGAGCAGGAAGAAAGAAAGAGACAGATATATGTGTTGGGTAAATATTGAACTATGGCTGTTTCCTCCTCCCCCTCAGTTTTTTCTACTCCCCCCTTATTATGGTGACAAGGGGGGAGCTCCCCCCTTCAGATAAAATCCTGGCAGCATCTCTGAAGATATTATACAATTATTAGTCTGTTGACCCTCGTTGAGGTGAATATGAAGTTTATGAACCAGTCAGTCTCATATTGACTGACACTTTTGCAACTGTCCCCCATTTTTTTCGAAGAAAAGTGAGGAACATATTTTCATTCTGCCTGTTGGACAGTCACATTTTCCCTTCTGTTTTATAACTTCAAAGCTGTTTGAGATTAAGGGATGAAACTTGATATGCTGATACATCATCACTAGAAGGTGTGTTGGAGACCACATCTGGGGTTAAGGTGTGTTGGATACCACATTGGGGGTTCTATCTTCAATGACAAGATCATGGCTCAATATTTTACTTTTTCCATCACACTTTCCCTTCCTCTCTATAACTTTAAAGCCATCTGAGATTAAGTGATGAAACTTTGCATGCTTGCACATCATCACTAGAAGGTGTCACATACCACATTGGGGTCCTGTCTGTAAGGTCAAGGTCACAGTTCAATATTTCACGTTTCCATCACACTTTCCCTTCCACTCTATAACTTTAAAAAATGTTGAGATTAAGGGATATAACTTTGTACACTTGTACATCGTCACTAGAAGGTGTGTACCAGATCTTCAAGGTCAAGATCACTGCTAAATATTTTACATTTCCCATCACACTTTCCCATCTGCTTTGTACCTTTAATGCCATTTGAGATTAAGGGATGAAACTTGGAATACATGTACATCACTAGAAGGTGTGTTGCATACCACATTGGAGAGGTCCTATCTTAAATGTCAAGGTCATGGTTCAGTATTTTACATTTTCCATCACACTTTCCCTTCCACATTATAACTTTAAAGCCATTTGAGATTAAGGGATGAAATATGGTGTACTTGTACATCATTGTTAGGAGTGTCACATACTAAATTGAGGTTGCTATCTTCAAGGTTAACGTCATGGTGTTATATGTCAAATTTTTCTATTACACTTTCCATTCCACTCTGTAATTTTAGAGCCATTTGAGATGATGGAATGAAACTTGGTATAACTATATATCATCACTAAAATGTGTGTCACATACATAGCTTAGGTTACAGTCACATTTACTTTTCTGCTTTCTAACTAAACAGCTGTTTAAAATAAATGGATGAAGCTTGGTATAATTAAATATTGTCACAAGAAGATGTGTTGCATTGCACATTTGAGGTCTTATCCTCAAGGTCAAGGTCATAGCTCAGTATTTTAACATTCTTTTTTTTTTCTGCTTCATGTCATAAAATCTGTTTTGAGATACAGGGATGAACCAATGAACACTTGTGCTTTTCATTTTGATGGCATCTCATGTATCACAGTCAAGGTTTTATCTCCAGGGTTAAGGTCACTGATAATTTGTTTTACCTCTCTTCTGCACTTTTCCCCTAATGTTTTTTAAAATGGGGCAATGAAACTTGGTTACTTTTTATGTCTGCCTATTAACATTACAGCTCAGTCTGAAAGGTCATAGTCATTTTCATGGTTGTGAACTTTTATGACTTCAGCATGGTAGGCTGGAGAGGGGTGGGGGTGGAATTCACTGAATTAACTTGTAGCTACAACTGGAGGTAGTGCCAGTTGAGTTTATGGAATGGCGCTCTCTGTCTGTTGTGCATCGTCATGCCTCATCCATGAACATTTGCTATTTTCAGCTTTGTTTCAAAATCACTGAACCAATTTCAGCTAAATTTGACAGGAGAATTTTAAAATTTGTACAAACAATGCTGATCCATCATAAAAAGATCTTTTTTCGTTTTAAATTTAGTAAAAATCTTTTTAAACATGGCATTTATTGATAATATAGAAGAATTGCATTTTGTTATAATGTAATTCTTTTCTGTATTTCAGATAGCAGCCAAGGTGTTGAAAATATACTGCCATCTGGATCATAACTTTATGACCGCCAGCATTCCTGTACATAGACTGTTTGTCCATGTCAGGCGTCTGGTAGCTGCTGGATACAAGGTTAAGAAATTAATGTTGTAGCACTTTAAAAAGAACTTCAATATGCAAATGAAGGGTCAGAGGAATATTACGGAAAATGTAAATACTTAAACTACAAATTAAAATTTAAGAAATATGGCATTGTCTCCAATAGTCTTTTTTTCATAGTGACTTCTCCTTCCAGTCAGAATAAATATAACAGCACAAAATACCTACCATATACTTTAAGAAAATACAGTGCAAGCCTAAGTAGCGAGTGGAGCTGACCGATTCCTTGTGTAGTGTCATTTTTATGCTTACTGGGTATTGCATGAAACCATGGAGATATTTTGCGCTGAAATACATGCACCTTAGCCTGTGCAAAGGAAACTACCTAATTGCATGGGATATCTTTTTTTTTTTGTTTTTTTCTCTAAATAAATATATTATTTTATGTGTAAAAAAAAATGTTAAGTTTATTCCAAACTGTTTGACTGGTTTCTGAATAGGTATACAATACTATTTCATTGGAGGGTAAAGATTGCTGTCATTATTATTCCTTTGTTTCTGGTTTGCAAAGCTTTGTTGCAACACAGAATTTTTTTCAAACATGGGCCCAGTGCAAGTGACAAAAGAAAAAATCACTTGCCCTGACTTCAAATTCACTTGCATGACAAGGCCATATTTTTTTACTTTTATTTTGACACACCAACCCCCTCCAGAAAATTAAATGGTCAGTCCGTTATATTTGTTACATTTTTGATGAGACTGAACCCTTGCTCATATTATGCTGTAGAGGGGCTCACAACTTATGAGATTTCCAACAATTTCACATCTTCTGCATGCTCAGGTGTGGAATTCTGAATAATTGTGGCATACACCTCTGCTATTGTGATCTCAGACTGTATGGTCTCCGCTTTGACTTCAGGTCGACATACAGTCTGTGTATTTCATCACGATCTGTAGGGATGAGTATTTGGTGGCCTTGGAGTAGTTTTGTTTTCTGAACACTGCAAAAATCTCCATGTTACTTGATCAAAGTTGAAAACAGAAATGAAGTCAGAGAGGCATTGGTCTTTTTTGTAATATCAATTAGTAAAAACAGTAGCTTTAAGTTTCATAATTAGTTCATGTAATAGTACAAACTCTTTGAACTAAATGGATTAAAATACAATGTAGTGATTTCAGTTCCTTTATGCTGAATAACATTGTATTGGGGGCTTTTATAAGTCACTAATTGTCAAGCTTAGCTTAAGTGTAAAACAATCGCATAGGTACTACTCAATATATTTAACCAGTGATGCATTATCAAGTCAGCATGAGCAAATGACAGCTTATTATTATTCATGTAGTACAAGTGATCACAAATTATTAGTAACCAATGAAATACGGAGAACAGAAATAGTACTGTTCCTCATTCATAGGTCACATGCTTCACTTTGTGCACAAAGCTTGTAGCTTTCAATACAGTTAAGCAGGCGATCTTCATAATGTGGAGGAATCTACAAATGGAGCCCCAGCAATGGGCTGGGTATTAATAATTAACCAGTGTCTTTCAAGAACTTCAAAATGAAAATACCACATTTTGTTGGCGGGCTCAAGGATTCTTTCAGGCAAATTAGATGAAACTTTTTTTGGACATACCCTATGAGCAACTCATTTGGAGTACAGGAGGGGGTCAATCTGGATTTATAGTGTCCACGGGCCTCAGGATATCTGATTTGTTTTAGCTCTGTTTTAGGGCAGAGTGACTTCTTTTCCCTGCCAGAATTGGGCAAAGTGGTGGGAAAACAAGAAGTGACTGTAGAGAGGTCAGAATATAGAATATTCAAACAGTTGTTTAAAACAGTCATTTTACTAAACCTTCGAGCCAAATAATATAAAAACAAAATGTTCATTATCAGAATATTAAACTTTTTCTTAGTTTTATTCTTAGTTTAATTCAGCAAAATTGTTGTATGACTGTTTTTGCAAAAGATGGTAACATCGATAATAGGTTATGATAAAATATGTGTGACGGTTATCAAAGTTTAAACCCTCTCATCCTACGTTTACAGGGTGACATGAAATAAACTTGTTTACCTTTAACAGAAATCAGTCTGTAAACATTTGCAGAGTAATAATTTGCATGTGATTGGGGTACAAATGCATGAGCTTTATGTGTGAATTTTCAGTATTAATCTTGTATATAAGAACATAATTCCAAACATAAGTAATCATCATTAAATTTACAGAAAAGTTGATTAGAAAGCATGAAGATACTATGTTTACACTGCTTTACATTTCTGTTTGAACAGAAAAAAGGCACAAGAGTTTATATTGTGCTTAGAATATGGAAACAGTCAATGGCCAGAAAAAAGGGTGTGTGTAGACATTGACCCTAGAAAAGGCAAAATCGACTTCACATTCTCTGCATATTTTGGATAAAATGGCAGGCAGTAGGGTGACTGTTTCACCTGAATCACCCTCAAGCATGGACCCAGCTTTTTGGAGACCAAAACTTAGGGACAGAGAAATATTTCCCAACAAAAACTGTCAGAAAAATTACAGTTAGGGTGTGGTGGGACAAGATCAGCTGCTGTTTTTGTTTCCAGAGTAAGCTGATTAACAGTTGTGTTTGCAGTGTAGATATGGTGAAATCAAAATCTTTGTAGTCTATATATCTGTTCCTTTTGACATCTTTTATGGAATTGCTGTTGTTTTAATATGAAAAAATACCTATGTCAGAATAGCATTTTGTCAGTGTCATTAAAATGTGAGTTGTCAGAACTACTGTGTGTACCTGATCATCTCACTGTGTATAAGATTGAGTTGTCAGAACTGCTGTTCCTGATCATTTCACTGTGTATAAATTGAGATGTCAGAACTGCTGTCTCTTTGTCTGTACCTGATCATTTCACTGTGAATAAAATTGAGATGTCAGAACTGCTGTCTGTCTGTCTGTACCTGATCATTTCACTGTGTATAAGATTGAGATGTCAGAACTGCTGTCTGTACCTGATCATTTCACTGTTTACCAGATTGAGATGTCAGAACTGCTGTACCTGATCTCACTGTGTATAAGATTGAGATGTCAGAACTGCTGTACCTGATCTCACTGTGTATAAGATTGAGATGTCAGAACTGCTGTCTGTACCTGATCATATCACTGTGTATAAGATAGAGATGTCAGAACTGCTGTACTTGATCTCACTGTGTATAAGATTGAGATGTCAGAACTGCTGTACCTGATCTTACTGTGTATAAGATTGAGATGTCAGAACTGCTGTTCCTAATCTTACTGTGTATAAGATTGAGATGTCAGAACTGCTGTTCCTAATCTTACTGTGTATAAGATAGAGATGTCAGAACTGTTGTACCTGATCTTACTGTGTATAAGATTGAGATGTCAGAACTGTTGTACCTGATCTCACTGTGTATAAGATTGAGATGTCAGAACTGTTGTACCTGATCTCACTGTGTATAAGATTGAGATGTCAGAACTGTTGTACCTGATCTCACTGTGTATAAGATTGAGATGTCAGAACTGTTGTACCTGATCTCACTGTGTATAAGATTGAGATATCATCACTGCGTAATAAGATTAAACCTTTTCAGCCTAATTGGTAGATTGAACAGAAACTTAAGAAGACTATTGAAGCCTTCATGCAAAAAATCAGTAATATTGCTTTTTTCATTCAAATTTCCTAAGGTATAGTCCTGAGTAGGGCCCACTGATGTGTACTGCCATTTTCATTCAGACTAGACAATTAGCCAATCAGTACTTGCCCAGTTATGGACCATTGATAAAGTTGCACACAGTGTCAAAATGAGATGTGGGCTTTATTACTATGTGTTATTATTAAAATAAACAGCTTTCACTGACACACACACACATGCATGGATGTGTGTTCGTGTGTGTGTAACTAATATCATTTACCTAAAAGGGGAAGTAATATATTAACTCCACCAATTAAAATGGAATTTAAAAAATTCCAAATGTCAGGAGTATGTAAAGGTAAATGCTATGCAAATTTCCTAATTTACAAAACCAAGATTTTTTCTTTGATTGATTCACAATATATTTTAGATAAAAGGGCAAATGCATTCAGTGTATTCCTTTTATAAGACATTTTGCAATTTAGATAATGTACCAGGAGTACCACTTATGAGGAAGTGACCATCTTAAAGAATCACAACATGTCAAATGATTTCCTGCATTGAATTAATGGAATTAGGAATTAAAGTTTATGGATAGTATCTCTTTTATCAATTCATCCATAAACAAGAAGAGCTTATATGATGAAGTTTCATCTGTCATCCCGTGGCCATCATCCGTTATCACAAGTTTGTTATTGCTACTCATAAGCTACTGGGAGGATAGCCACGAAATATTACAAATACATTCATCCCAAGGTCTAGTTGGTCCTAAATGGAAATGGTACTCTTCATACATCCAGTGTGTCCATTATGGTGGCCATCTTGATAATCTTGTTGGTGCTACTGCTCCTGAATGGCTGGTCATATTGGCATGGAGTTTTTACTACAAGACTTCTTATAATGTCTTTTTGGTTCTAATTGAAAATGGTAGACATCCAAAATGGTTACCATAGTGGCCATGTGGAAAATCTTGTTATCACTACTCCTGCTGATCATATGGTCATATCAATATGGTGTTTTCACTAAACACTTCTAAAGATCTCTGTCTGGTCCTAAATGAAAATGGTGCCTATGAAACATCCAATATGGACACCCTGGTGACCATCTTGAAAGTCTTGTTATAGCTACTTCTCTTGCATGAATGGTCATTGTTATGATGTCTAGTTGCTCCTAAGTGAAAATGGTGCCAATCTGACAGCCAGTATAGCTGCCATGGCATCAATCTTTAAATCTTGTTATCTCAACTCTTCCTGGACAGATGGTCATATTGATATGGGTTTTTTAAAAAACTAAATGAATTCATATGATGTCTAGTTGGTCCTAAATGAAAATGGAGCTGTTCAGACCTCCAATATGGTGACCATGGTAACCATCTTAAAAATCTTGTTATAGCTGCTTCTATTGAACAGCTGGTCATACAAGTATGGGGTTTTTACTAAAAGACTTCCTATGATATCTAGGTCATCCTAAATAAACTGGTGCCTATCAGATATCCAATATGACCACCATAGTGGTCATCTTGAAAATCCTGTTACAACTGCTCGTCCTCAGTGAATGGTGGAAATGAAAGTGGTTCTTATTGGATATGCCCTCAGACACAAGATATAGTCACCAGTGTGGCCATCTTGAAAATCTTGTTGTCAGTACTCTTTCTGAACAGATGGTCACATTGGCCATGGTAGCCATCTTGAAAATCTTGTTATAGCTGCTTCTTCAGAACAGATGGTCATACTGACATAGGTTTCTCACTGAAAGACTTCTGATGATCTCTAGTTCTTCGTAAAATAAAAATAGTGCTGAGCAGACTGCCAAAATAGTGGCCATGGTGGACATCTTGAAGATCGTGTTATGTGTTTTTCACTAAAACACTTGTCACTATATGTAGTTGATTTTAAATGAAAATGATGCCAATGTAACCTGCCAGAATTTGACAAATCTTGTAACAGATACTGCTTTAGAACAGATGGCCTTACTGTTTTGTTTTGCTTTTTAAAAATAATAGTTACAGATTTAACTAGATTTAGCATGTGGTTATATCCTGACATTGTCTGAGACAAATTCAGTGATCTTCAATCTATGATATCAGGTTCAAGGTCGAAGACCATGATGAAGAAATTTATACTGCACTTACAGGTATCTTGTGAACATGTATACTCAAACTTTAGAAATAGTTTTGTTACCAAATCTGGTATGTTGGAATTTCTTTAGGATATCAGAGATGGTTTCAATACTCTGTTTAAAAAAATAAAAAATGGAAGTACATGTATCTTGGATTCCATTCTTTATGGCCATTAGAGTGCCAGTTCCTTCGACGGACTCATGTTTAGTGAATGTTATGCTTTTTCTCTGGGAAAACAATTTTAAAATGGAACTAATTACGACAATAAATAATAACTATATATAATATACAACATAGGAAATTTTAATTTTGAGACATTTTTCTACACTATATTCATGTAAAACTATGGTTGACAATCTTACAATGGCAACTAGTGACAGTAAGTTTATGAGCAGTGTACATCATCATTGTTGTTTGTCAAATACTGACAATGTATTAAATTAAATTACCTTTCTGTTTCTTAATGCAAATTATAACTGATCTTATTTAGTGTGTGCAAAAATTACGGTACAAAATAAAATCACCAACCACAGCTGTCTGAAACTTGGAGTGCATTAAAAATGTTTGAGATACAAAAAAATTAACGGTGTCCAAAAACTATTGGCAAAGACAGAAACAATAGAAGGTAACCTCAAAGATGTGCCTGATGTCGAATGTATGCAAATAATATTTTCCCATTATATTTTTTTTTTTAAAAATATTGTATAAATTAATTATTTTTCATATTAATCATTCAAAAAACTCCCTAATGATACATCTGCATTTAATGGCAGAAAAAAATGTGGAATTTCAATCACTTTCACTTGGATCACATGAGAAGATTTCATGAAAAAATTGCAAAACAGAGCATAATTGAGGGCACCAGAAGCCATTAAATTGGCACACAAATTGATTTTATTGCATGTTTCTACAAATACATAACTTTTGTATCTAACAATTCAACTAAGATTAGCCATTTTGACCTGAATATTGATGTGTTTAATGGTAGATAAGGGAGTGTAGGTGCCAAGTTGTAGCAAGGCAAAACCAAATCCACTTTCCCAGCGTGTTGAAGCAGAATTGCAGGTTTAGGGTTACAATTTGACCTGAATCGTTCAAAGTGTGATCCTTGGAATTTTATATTTCTTTGGACTTTACAGACTGAAGTCAATTTTTGTCATGATTGTCACAGGCAAGAGAAATTTACTCTCAAATAGAATAATGTAATATTTACTTAAGATATACTTGTTTGATTATAAACCCATCCCATACGTTTTGAAAAAAATTATTAGACTTGCACAGTGAGCTTATGAAAAAAGAAATTCTGGGTTTTTTTTCTTGCTATACAGTATCTGTACAAAAGTCATCCTTTACTGTAAGCAATGATATTTTAAATGATATACAATGTTTAAAGGAAGCATCTTTATAAAAGTATTCTTTACAAATGTTTGTATCTTATAGGGTCTGCAGTGAGTGAACATTATGCCTTGCAGTATTTAAGTTTCATTATTGGAAGGAACTGCTGTAATTGGAAGTATTTAAGTTTCATTATAGGAAGGAACTGCTGTAATTGGCAGTGTTTAAGTTTCATTATAGGAAGGGACTGCTGTAATTGGCAGTGTTTAAGTTTCATTATAGGAAGGGACTGCTGTAATTGGCAGTGTTTAAGTTTCATTATAGGAAGGGACTGCTGTAATTGGCAGTATTTAAGTTTCATTATAGGAAGGAACTGCTGTAATTGGCAGTGTTTAAGTTTCATTATAGGAAGGGACTGCTGTAATTGGCAGTATTTAAGTTTCATTATAGGAAGGGACTGCTGTAATTGGCAGTGTTTAAGTTTCATTATAGGAAGGGACTGCTGTAATTGGCAGTGTTTAAGTTTCATTATAGGAAGGGACTGCTGTAATTGGCAGTGTTTAAGTTTCATTAATGGAAGGGACTGCTGTAATTGGCAGGTCTTTTGATCTTGTAAATCATGTTTCAGGTTGGAGTTGTGAAGCAGATGGAAACAGCAGCCTTGAAAGCAGCAGGGGACAACAGAAATACACCATTCACCCGTGAGCTGAAGGCTTTGTATACCAAGTCCACCCTCATTGGAGAAGATATCCTTTTATTGGGAATGTCAACATAGCTTTGTCTTGTTATATGAACGAATTTGGAAGAAAAACAAAATTGAATTCAGTAGTAGAGGGACTGTACCAGTTGCCATACAGAACCAGTTACCACACAGTGATTACTTATGTTTTACTCTGTACAATATTTTCATTATTAGCAGAGAAAGGTATTTCAACTTTCTACAAAGAACATTTCTTCTACTGGCAAACATCCTGTACAGAATCAAGAATAAGTACAATCATGTAGTAACTGGTTCATTGTGGCAGCTGTGCAATTCCTCTAGTATCTGTCTTTGAATTCTAGATAATAATGTAGATATCTTGCATGAGTGTTAATTACATTATAAATTTATGATACAAGCTGAATGATAGCATACATTTTGTATCATGAACATGAGCTTCAGATTTTACTTACTGTATATACTTGCTTATAAGTCAGGTCCAATTGCAAACAACATGGACCCAGATCTGCTGGTGCAATATGCGATGCTGGATGTAAATCTATGCAGTTTGATCTTGGATCTGACTTGTATGTGAATATAGGTGGTATCACATACAGCACACTTTAAGTGGATTGACCTTATTACACTTGTGCCAGAATAGGGTGTAGCTGAGTGTAGTTAAATGATATAAGCTAGTGTAACCTTCTGATTCAAACCAGATGTAAGTTATGCTCAACTCCACTGGCATGAGTGGAGTCTGCTTGGCCAATTTATGGATTAACAGTGACGATCTCCATGGGTTGTAAATCAGTCTAACACCCCACAACAGAGAGTAGCTTGAGCCTGACTACATCTGTAACAGCTGATTATTACACAGTGTAATGGGGTGTAAAAATCAGTGACAGTTACACAGGCAATAATGGAAAATGGTCAATACACTTTAACTGCAAAGTCTGTATGTTATCCAATGACATTGTTATGTGAATGACTTAGCTAGATGTTATGGTGTGATATTTGATTTGTATGGCATGATGTTATAAGGCAAATTAAAGCTTTTGCTATGTCATAATTTGAGAATGGTCTGACTTTGGTATCCCTTGTCACAGTCTCAGTGATCTCCCCAGAAATTTTCGATAGCATCGGGGTAAGCGCGTTAGGGTCATAAAATGTTTTTAAAAAGCGCGCATTAACGTCATAAAAGTGAAACAAATTAGTATCAATTAATTAAAAAATAAATGCATATATTTACATAGTATTTTTTATTTACCTAGGTTATAATAGTAACAACAATGCATATCTAATTTGTTTCTTAATTTAAATAAATGATATACATCTATTCTTCTTTTCACCATATATACTGACTGCAACATCAAAATTAAAGTCTTTTAAGGATTGTCCTTCATTACTGATTGTCATCAGGTAGTTCAATACCCTCTGTGTCAACCTGTTCCTTAAAACACTCTTAATTCTATTTATTGAGGAGAATGACCTTTCACAATCTGAAAAAAATGGAACATAAAATTTATTAATGGATGTACAAAAAAGAGACAAAACTACCTGAATCCTAATTAAGCGAATTACCAACGACAAATTCTTCAGGAGTCAAGACAGTGATGTGTTTTCAAATAATCATCACAGAATAAGATAATACATATTCCTTTCCATTTGGAACAATATATCAAAGTGGTTACTACTATTAAAAATAAATAAATATTACAACACCCCACCCCCACCCCAGTAGATCTGAAACAAAAATTTAGCAATATGGAAAACTTACCATCCGATCCAGCAATTTCCACCCAAGGGTATACCATCTTCCATTCATTGTTAAATCCCGTCCTTCGTTTCTTGATATCATTCTTTGTGGAAATCATGCTGACGCTATCGGAATCAGAATCACTGCCACTATTTGTGACGCCAATTTCTGATTTTCATAACCAGATCAACATAGGGCTAGCCGGGCGCTGGGTAATTTTTCGTTTCTTGGAAAGAATTTTTAATGTAATCTGTGTAACTGCTTTGGCTGGTAGTGAAAATGACTGAAATATAGATATAACACTACCAGTAGACTCCATCGTTGCTGGCCAATCACGTGACTATGTGCAGACGAAACCCTCACCAAAGGTCGTGCACCAGCAGTCGCGCAAGCCAGGTACAAAAGATAATGGTTAACTGTGTGAGTAATTATCCTGGATTATCTTAATAAAATACCCCAGAAGAAGTAAGAACAGGTGTCATTTGAGTAATTGGGCTTTGAATTAGTTGACAGGATGTTTGTTAAACAGATTAATTTTATGAGTGTAGTGGGAAACATCAAAGAGTAGCGCACAAGAGCATAGTGTAGCGGTAGGTTCTAAAGCATCGGGGGTTATCGGAGTTTGAAACGATAGCATAGTGGGCCTGCACAGTAAAAGGCCCTGTGGAGAACACTGAGTCTGAACTGTAAAAACTTTGTTGTACAAGACAGTATGGACTAGTTACAGTGAAACCTGTTATGTGGGCACCTTCATAATAGGACACATACTCCAAAAGGAAAACATATATTAATTCTTTTTGTTAGCTTCACTATTGAATCTTTCAGTAAATTCCTCTTCTCAGTTTCACTTATTTAACCTTTATATAAAAAGTTGTTTACAAAGAACATAATTTGTTCTCCCTTTGGTGTCCCTTATAGACAAGGGTATCTGCACAAACTTTGAATCTTTCTTGTTTTTTAGGCAAACAGGTGTGAAATTTCACTGTGCAATCTTTCCTTAACTGTTTGTACATGTAGATCCTATCCAGGGGGCACCTGATGGAAGAATTGGAGGGGTTGGTACCAACACTTTCCTGATGTGTGTTTGTGATTCTTTCCAGGATAAAAACTCCAAGGGGCAACAGATTGGTATTGTGGTATGTATGAGGATTTTTATTGTCTCCTTCTAACTTCACTTGTAAATTATGTGATAAATGAGGTTTTTGGAATGTTCTGTTGCAAATTAATCTGTATACAGTAGTTTATTGACTGAATAGTGGGCATTTTTTGTAGGATGCAGATTTTGTGTAACTGGCAGATTTGGAATAGCTGCATAATAAATTCAGAGCAACGTGACTATCTATAAAATAAAACAGTTACCCATGATGCAGTATTGTTGACCACATTGGCATTATGATTTAGTGCCTTAAAATCCTATAATTGAGCACCAGATTTCAATACAATTTATCATCAGTCTTTTCCATGCACTTGAGTGCCAGGTAAATGTTAATACTTTTAAAAAATTTTAGATGAGTAAGAAGCAAGGTAAAATCATACAGATTTTTTTTTTAAGATGATAAATAGTCAGACCTGTCCTACCTGTCACATTTACTCAGCAGTCACCTGTTAACAATGGCCATTCTAATTTTCTCCTGGCAAATTTCCTATATAAATTTCCTGCATATAATGGTCACCTGACTTCTGCAGTCAGCGGCCAGGTATTTCCTAACCAAACAATGGTTTCTTCCTGTCTTAGCAGTCACTGGTGTGTATCTACAGCAGTGACCGTTCAGTTTTTTGCTTCATGAGGAAGGCATTGTTTAGATAAAGGAATATCATGTGAATTGATGTGTAGACATTTCTTATCTTGCTTTACTCACTGAACTCCAGTCACGTTGATAGTGTAACTCAATGGTCACTAGTCATTTGAAAACTGCAGTTTTTATCATTGAGTTACAGGGTCAAAGCAATTCATTTGCTAGATGGTGGGAAAAGTAGTTGTGTTATCGCAGCAGAAATGGAAGTCACCTTTTGTGCCAGTGTGACAGGTATAGTTCAGTATCTTCATCTATTTGCCCGTGAATGAAAGCTATCTCTAAAGAAAATAGTTTGTCTTTGAAAAGAGATACGAATTACATCCCCTTTCATTAGGGTCAGGGGTCATTCAATATTCAAAACTTGTCTGTAAAGGCAGGTGAAGTTTCGGTTCATGTGTCACAAAGAATAGCCATATATGGCTTCTTTTGATTTCCTATTTATCACAGGCTTCTCACATAAGCCGACTGTCTTTTGATCTTGGTGAGTTTATTCCAGATATTGTTTTTAAGGCGGGAATAAACTAAGATCGGCGTAGATTTTAAGTAGACGATGATTTCATTTATAGGATGGATTCAAGTGAGCAAGATATAGTAATCTTGTGTGGAACATAAATTTGGGAGAGAACAACATATGCGCGTAATATATGATTTTTGTTGTACAGTGCACATAAAACAATCATGGTAACATAATAATAATAATAACCGGTCCATGGTATTTGTTCAAAAACCAATTTTAAAAGGTGAACCTGTGGATGGAGGTCACCTGTGTGCAATGGTCATTTTTCCTTTTCCCATGAGTGACCGCTAGTGACAGGTTTGACTGTATATTAAAGCAACCAATTTGCTTGGTACAACTGCAACATATTCTGTGACTATAACTTCATTAAAAAATCCTGGTTTCTGTTTTTCTTGTCATTGTCTTGGAGGTTGATTCCATTTTCATACTGGTCTCACTGGTTCCTATTTGTGCATTTCCATTGGATAAGTAATTAGGGCCTCACATGATGAAGTTGGTAGAGCCCTATCATAAATACATTGACCATCTGTCTCTCAACAGTTTAGTTTTTGCAAGATAACTTTACTCGGAATCATTGGATTTAACCAAATTTGGTATAAATCTTATGTTGCTTCGACTTTGAAAGAGTTTGATTTCCGGCCTTCTGTGTCATGATTCAGAGTAGTTGTAATCCCTCATTGCCTGTCCTCCTAACTTTTGTTTCCACATAATAATTGTACCAAGGGTTGTAGGATTTCAACCAGATTTTTGGTATGCAGTTGTATATTGATGAGACCTTGACTGAGTTCCATTTTCAGCATTTCTCAGCATCATATACATGAATTATACTTCCAGTTGTTTGTTCTCCTGACTTGGTTTCTGCAAGATAACTTTACAAAAATGTGTAAAGTTTCAACCAAAGTTGGCTTGTGCCTTCAGATTGGCGACGCCGTAATTGAATTTGATTTCCAGCATTCCTTCACCTCATATACAGGAGTTATGTCCCCTGATATCCTGCCCACCCGTTCACTAAGCTTTGTTTGATTTCAACCACATTTGGTTTGCAGGTTTATATTGATAAGACTTTGAATGAGTTCAATATCCAGCATTCCACAACAGCATTTACAGGAGTTATGGCACCTGATTGCCCATCCTCATGACTCCAGTTTCCACAGCATAACTTAAATACTAAGCTTTTTTGGATTTCAATGAAGATACGGTATACAGCATTATATTGCTGAGACCTTGAATAATGTTAATTTTAGGCATCCACATTATCATTTAGAAAAGTTATAAACCCTGAGTAACCCATCCTCCTAACTTTGGTTTCTGCAACATAATTTTATCTAGGAATATTGGATTTCAACTAAACTTAACATGTACAATTATATTGATGAAGCCTTGAATGAATTGGATTGCCAGCATTGTGCATCATGATTTGGATGAGTTATGGCCCCTGAATGACCATCTTCTCTTATTAAGGTTTTCCAACACAACTTCTTTTGTTTAAGTCTACTGAGTAAATTGTAGCAAGCAGGACCCTTTGTGATGCACTAATAGCTATAGTTTATTTTCGAGTTTTGTTTCAAATGTAATTATAATTTGCATACAGTATGCATCTCATGGTTATTTCTTTTTGAACCACTATTATTGTTAAGACTGCCATAATGTGCTTTTTTTGCATTCAGTTAAGTACAGGTATGCTATTTATTTATGAACCACTATACTATTGTTAAGACTGCCATAATGCTTTTTCTGCATTCAATTAAGTACAGGTATACAATTGCCAATCACCATGCAGTGCCTGCATCAGTACAGATTAATGGTCAATCAAGACATGCTATCCTATTTACATTTTAGTATTCCATTTTATGGCTCTAATTCAATCACCATTGCTTGATTGTAATTTGTCATTTACCTCCAAGAATAAATTTTCTACCGAGTACTCTATTGAATTCTCACAGTCATAGTCATCAAATGGACATTAGTAACAATCATTTACATGTTCCCAAGGCATGCAGAGTTTTTTTTAGTGTGGTTGAGTTTTACTTATAGTATTTATTCACTTCCAGTGTTCTTCCCAAGATTTTCTGAAGGTTTATTGCATGAAATCCTTCTAAAAAATGCAGTCCCTGACTGCTTTCATTTAAATGATATTAATGAAAGAAATTTACAATAACTTGAGGGACAAAAACTGGGAGGGGGGCATTCTTGGAAAAATGGCGATGGTGGTGTGGCTATGCTGGAGGTTTTGGACTCTTACCGTGTTTCAGATAGGTTTTGACACCGTGTTATAGACAGACTCTTTTAAATTGAATACCCCATGTCAATAAGGTGTGAACTGGGCTGACCAGAACACCTGGGAATGTATTCAGGGGTAATTAGGGTTGTTACCATAATTATCTTACCTCATTTTATTGCATCTGTTGTATATTTGGCCTCAGTTTACCTGGAAGAAAGACATTCCAATGTTGGCGGGGATTATTTTACCCCATGTTAGACATTGAAAAAATGCAATCTCATTTCAGACGACCCTTAAACCCCTAGCCCGCACTGTCAGAAAATCTCTACATTCACTTATATGGTGAGTCCCCCTCCCCCCAACCCCACCCCCGGCGGTTGATGGACTACTTAAAATCATGCAAAATTGTCACATGTTGTATGCAAGAATAATAAATATTATCAACAAGATAAACTTGAAGAAATTATATAGTTTAGTAGTAAGCATACTGGTATTCTGTTCCACAGGAGAGCACTTTTTTGGCAGTGATTTATATGACTAGATGCTTATATTAAATTGTAATATTTACTCCATAAGATGAAAGCATGTACACAATACTGGCTAACCCTTGCCTCAACAAATTTTTGGTTACCAAACACCTTTGACAGTCACATATTTGCTGACTTTTTCATACAGTCCAGACTTATCACATATGCAGATTTTCTCACATTTACATGCTTTTCTTCATTATCCTAAAGTGCATGGGTTTTGGGGGGTGGCAGCGGGGGATATCGTAGTGACATTGTTCAACTTACTTTTAATTAATATATAGTGATCAAAAGGTTGTTACTTCTGTAAAATTGACATTCCGTTTGAATTGCTAGTTTACAGATTATGAAACCTGATTTTTAACTCACCTGGCTGTAAGAGAGAGAGAAAGTACAAGATTGATTAGGCTAATCAAATTAAATGGTAGCAATTGAAAATTGCTTGCATTTATTGTGCATACCTGTATATGAACAATGAAAGAAAACATCAAATTGGAAACTTATATTTCAATTTGTGTGGAAGCCATGTGACAAAAGTTAAAGCTTCATCTGTAAACTTCACATTTAAAGATCTTGGTTGACTCTGATTATGAGCAAGAGACTATGCATATTAATTATGCCTTTGGAAATAGTTTTTATTGGACTATAGTGAAATAGGTAAAATTGACATGATATAAAGTATGGGAGATAATTTGCACAGGTTGTGTTCTTACAATACTACATAAGCCTGCTTAGTGAAATGGTCAACTGTTAAGTTATGTAAGCAGGTGAGCAATATCAGGCCCACTTGGGTCTCGTTATGAACAAGACCTATGCATATTAATGAGGTGATCTTTCATCTGATTTGCTGAGCTTGTTATCACTCTAAAGGCTGTAGTTTGGACAGGATTTTGATTAAACTTTGTAATCAGGCTTACATCATGAAAATCTCTGATGATTAGATCATAGCAGGCCATGGGCAAAAATCTGCTATGCAGTGATGATGCATTTTCTTCTTCACATCAAATTCAGCTTTCTTTTAACTTTGCTATGGATACAGCTGCCCAACTAACTCTGATCGTAAGTTTTTAGCTCACCTGGCCATAAGGCCAAGATAGCTTATGATTATACACTGCATCATTTGTGCATTGTCTATCCATCAAAGTTTGCTTTTTTTTTCCAATTTTTTCTCTAAAACCACTCAACAGATTTTGACCAGATTTAGTTGGATGCATACTGGCACGAAGGTCTCTCAAATTGTAGCTACAGCAGTTATTGCCTACCAATGCTGTAATGTCAAGATATTCAGCAGCACAAACTTGTGATGCTTGTTAGAAACAGAAATGCTAAAAGTATCTGAAAGCGACAATATTTTTTATGGGTTAATTGGTTTGAAAATTTCTTTTTATTGCCAGGGACACATTATTTGTATTTTTTTAAGTCGAAGCCATTTTACATAGTGTTATAATAAAGTGAACTTTTTATACTTTGAATGCCAAAATAATCCGAAAGGAATGTGTATCATTAATATCACTCACAAATATTTTTACAAATTTTCGTGGAGTTGCTTGAAGCACAACTGATTTTAAGTTTTGAATACATGTACTACATAAAACAAACATTTACAGGACACACTACTATTATGAGTACAGTTTGTGCCATATATACTCGCTTACAAGTCCAGTCCAACTGCAAGCAACATAGATCCTGATCTGCCATTGCATCATATGCCAGCAGATCAGGGCCTCTTGTTTGTTTTACTGATTACTCCCAACAAACTGTAGTTTGCAGTTGGCCTCGACTTATCAGTATGGTACTTTTGTATTTACATGATGAAACCCATTGTTATGCTTGATTAGAACAAAGTACAGGTAGCAGAATGTGCCATAGTCAGTTTCAAGTAATTAGGGCTAGTCTAGCTGAACAAAAGCACAAATTTGCAAATAGCACAACAAAAAAAACCCATTATAATATCCCTTACATTCAGTCTCCTTTATATAACTAGTAAAATATTAATGTCAGCTGGCCTCTGCCCAAACTGGCAGTTTCACTAAATATACCTCATGTTGAATTAGACTGTGGATAAATTCAAACAACTGTGTCACATATTTCTATTTTTAGAAAGAGTTTGTAGCTTTTAATGTCAAAATTTTAGTTTTGCATGCATTTTATTTTATTTTATTTTACTTATTTTCAGAATTGATTGGTAATGAAAATAATTATACCGGTATTAGTGATAGATTGCAGTTTGAATTTACATGGTAACTGCTTCTTGTTTTAATTACCTTTCTTTAACATCACAGTTTTGATCATTGTTACTAGGGGACCCCAAAATGAGGCTTCTACTGCACCAGTCAAAATCTAGCCTCGCTTTTAGTAGTGGTGAAGGTTCAAAAGTCAAGGCACATGTGTATGACTAAGTACCCGCATGAAGTATTAAATAAGTCTTGGCCATGATGGATGCCTATATTTATGTAACTAATTTAGAAATATATATGAAGATTGTGATGATGATATGCATGTATTGGATCTGCATATGTTCAAATTGGAAAAATAAAAACATTCTTCAAGCTGCCAAATTAAAACCACTGAAAAAGCTTGATATCTTTTGATGAAAATTTGCCAAGTTGTATGACAGCTAGAATAACCCACAGTATAATATTGGTCAGAAATATGAAAACATTGAAATGTTCAGTGCTTTCATGGATAATTAAAATGCAATAAGTTGATTATCTTGACAAATATGTACCGGTACAAAGACTGTGCATACAAAAGACACTTATGGGAGTATAAAGGAAGAGGTCTCATTTTATGGATAGTACCGTTAGCAGCGTATGAAAAATTACAAAATCAGATGGTTGCACACTGCGGTACAGAAAAAGAGCCTGGGTAGCACAGCTGAAATTCAGTGGACCAAAGAAGATACTTGAATATAAAACTGTTAGTTAAGTACCTACAGTACCATTTTCCTTGTTAATAATTACTAATAATTATTCTTCGTTGTTAAGAACTCTTGATAGTTGAGTTTCAAAACAACTTAGTAGCCAACTGGGCTAACTGAATTCAGTGTAAGGTAACATAAGATTTGTTGGACCCTGATAGTTGGAAACTCAGCTGCTACTGAACTTTGAATATCTGGAAATGATTGAAATAATATCTATTGTCAGAAAATATTCAATTGAATTGAAGACATTTAATTTACCAATTTTGTTGTTAACTCGTGTAATTGTTCCAATTTATTTTTAGGACTTGTCTTTTGTCTGGATTAAAACTTTTGACTTTTCTTTGGTAACTGAAATGTCTAAAATAATATCCATAAAATGATTTTTTTTTGCCAGTTAAATTTTTTCAGATTTTAATATGTAGTTTAAATATTCTCAAAGTTAATAAAAAATAAATCTTTTCAATTGAAAGTCCACCCTGTGTTATCTCTTCTTTCCAATACTTGCAGGCTGTTCAGCCTGCCACAGGTGAGGTTATCTATGACTCAATTGAGGGTGGTGACTCACAGAGGGAGCTAGAGACTCGGATCAGCCATATTGTCCCTGTAGAGGTCATCCTACAGAACAGTGTGTCAGACAGTACAGACAAACTCATCAAAGGACTTCAGACTATTAGGTAATCTGCATATTATTGGCAAATGCATGCATTAAGAAGCTTTTTTATGATCGATATGAAGAGAAAGCAAAGTTTTTATTATTTTGATTTAGACTCCCAAATGTTAAAGGTAAAATCACTTTGAGTCCTGAAGAATTAAGGATTTTGATATTTCAACATAAGTTACATGCTTCTCATTATTTGGGTCCAGTGGAGTTTGTGCTCTGACACTGGCAGCTACCAGAATACTGGGTCTGGGTTTCCATCTGTTAAATCCAAAGCAACTACATTGGGCTGCTTCTGGTACAAGGTGTCTTGTTAGCATTTTTAACATGGGGAAAATAATTAATAACAGATCTTGTCTTGTTGCAAGACAAATGTGAATTCTAAGAGCAAACACCTTCTCTAGCATACAAAATTTATGCTGGGGCACCTGGGTCTTTAACTTGTAGCCCACTGGACTGCAGTGTAGCATCAGATTCTTAATTCTTTCGGACCCTTCTTTACAACATAACTTTGTGTCACAAAACCGGCTTTTTTATCAAATCTGATGATAAAGAGAACTCTTTCCATAATACATATTGAGTGATTTATGATTTGGTGACAAAGCCTGCCTTAGTGATCACTGTGGCATACCTGTGTGTGTCCATATGTCCGTCTGTCCATCCACACCCTAGATTAAGGTTAGTGTTAAAGTTATTTAGATTAAGCTTAATGTTAAAGCTTTTTATTTCTAGCTAAATAAAAGGTGGGCAATAAAAAGAGAGTCTCTTGTCTTTTAAAAAATCACAGTAACTGGTAGCCAGTCAGTAGAACAACATCAAATATTTCTCTCAAAGAAGAAAGTTCTTGTACCGTATATACTCACTTATAAGTTGACAGAGATGCCCATTATCCCGAATTGGGCGTGAATGTCACGAATTGCCGCGCCTATTCACGAATCACGCCTTTGTGGGAAAAAATCACAAATTTTCCTAAAAACGCCCCCCCCCCCCCCCCAAAAAAAAAATTAATTCGTGTAAGTTGAAGCTGTATTGTCAGTTTCCGGAATATAACTTGAGACTGATTTTGGTCCGTTCAAGTGTTTTCTGTAATTTATTAGACTGGTCTTCTGTTATACTTATTATACATATCCAGATATAGGCGGTGGCTTCATGTAAGGCTGGGAACCAGACTAGTATTTTGCGACATAAGATCATTTTCAGGCATGATATAACAGTTCACTTCGGTCCTACCCAGTCTTTTACGGTAATTCATGTCATGTGATCAGTTTCGCGCCATCACCTGGAACGCTTCATTTCGCTTTAAAATGTCGGATGGTGGTTGTAAGCCTACCCAGAGCAAGAAAAGACCCACACGGTTCAGTGAAGAATATTCTAAAACCTGGGCTTTCATCAAATCTCGCATCGATGACAGCCATGCTAACTGCACAAGTTGCAGTGTGAATTTCTCTGTTGGGCATGGAGGGAGAGATGACATTCGCAACACATTTCGTCAAAGAAACATACAGATTATGCAAAAATTCTGCAGACATCAATCCCTCTGAGCAGTTATTTCAAATCTACGCCTGAAGGGGACCAAAAAGGAGCTTATGGCAAAACTGAAAACAGCCAGAAGCCGTATGCAGGACAATTGAAGTAAAAGAATAGAAAGAGTTGTGTGTTGTAAATAGTGTTTTATAACTGTACTGAACTTATAAGCGAGTATAGATAGTAGTGTCTTCAACAATTGGTAATAATCCAAATTTTATATTTTATATCTTCCAGTTCTGTTGAGGATGACAAGATGAGAGTTGAGAAACTTGAGGATGGTATATTTACATACAACAAAGCCTTTGATATTGTATCCGAATTCTATGGAACAGGGTCAGCCAAAGGTTATATTTTGTTTTTTGTCTAACCTGCATTAGCATCAGAAAAGACCAAGCTTGCTTCTAGTTGTAGTAGTGTTGACGACTTTTATGAAGATTATGTTAAATTTTTGTGTTCAGGTTTTTACAAGTCAAAGTTTTTGCAAATCATATGGTCAGATACAGCATGGGACAACAGTTCACTAGCACACCTAGCCCAGGCAACTAAAAATCATTGTTTGGCAAGTGAAATTTCATGTAAGTAGCAAAGTTTATTTACAGAGACAAAACAGCAGAATTTAAGACCATTATCCTTGCTTCAGCCTTGCCAGATTAGTCGGTCAGAATTGGAATTGTTGTGCCTGGATACTGTGGAGGTATATCATATAGTGCACAGGTTAGTCAGTATGGTCCATGGAAACTTGTATATACCTTTTTTTCCCCTTGTGGACTTTGTTTATTGTTAATGTTTTTATTATTTATTATTGCATATTTTGACACAAAAGTACTCTGAGGCACTTTCTGTTACCTAATCATGAACATTTGTGTTGAAATGATTGCTGTGAAACACTTTATTTTCGTGGGTTTCAAATTTTGTGGTTTGGGTAAAAAAATACATATTCATGGGTACCTAATTTCATGGATCTATCATTTACAACAAAAAGACCCCCCCCCAAAAAAAAAAAAACCAATGATGCATATGTCTCTGTAAAAGATTATACCGACATTCATTTCCACACATTTGTGAGCAAAGAGGTTTAATCCATACTGCAGTAATTAAGTTGATTAATTAAGTTATTCATTGCTAACATCTGTTGTAAATGTGTAGATGTTAAAGAAAATGCAAACTTCTTTTTCCACACATGTCTGAGCTAACACATTTAATATCACCTTTTGAAACCTTAAGTAATTAGCTATCAAAGGATAAAGTTCTCAACAATTAGAGATTAGGTGCTTGAACAAAGCCAGTGACTGTAAACCTCTTTTTTCAAAACAATCTTCATAAGTGACTGGGACGTGACATTTACCGAAACTCACTGGAACAAGGAGGATTCCATGATTCAGTTTGTTGACCAAATTCTGATACCCTATGTGAACTCTTTATGTGACTTGCTTCCCCTTACTTGGTATAATCAATAGGCATTAGCAATCTTTGATGTTCTCAAAGGCTGATGTCTTACTTAAAGGAAACAAGATTATACCAATGTTTGTGCCAGCTGCATGTAAGGATAAGTTGCAATCCCTAGATTTAACTGTTAACAACTTTTACAAGGAGGAACTCAAATCTCGATTCGATGAGTGGTATTCAACATAGGTGATTGATCATGAAAATGAACTGGAGGAGAGTGATGTACATTCAGATCGGGTCTCGGTTAGCCTGAAAACATCTACCCTTAAGCCAATTCATGCAAAGTGGCTTATCTGCACACATGACAAAGTAGCACTTAGGAGAGATCTGATTGAAATGGGCTTTGAGAAAGTGAGACTAATCCGCTGATTGTTTATTTAGCAGTTAGTAGATGTATGCAAAAATGTATTTATAAATGGGAATAATATGTGCTTTGGGAAATAAAGAAGGACACACACAGTTAGTAAATCTGCATTTATTAATTTACATCAGGTAGAATCTTTACAGTCTTATACAAGTTTTCATGTTCATGAAATTTGGCATTCGAATTAAATTGTAATCATTAGTTTCAGTGTTCCTCATCATTCATGTACTTATCCTAATGTTTATTTCAATTTCTCAGCACTATAGATAGCCGTGATATTAAAACAAAGAAATAACAGGTGATGCCTTTCTATTGCATATGATGGATGGGGCATGTGAATGTAGGCTTGGTTGATATTTTGTTGTGACTTTAAATTCTTGGTGTAGCTCACCCACGAAAACCATGAAAATTGGAATGCCATGAATTAAAAGTGTTTCACAGTAATATATAAAAACATATAAGTTAAATTGCGTGGTTATACACTAAATTCATATTGCTTTTTTCATGCATGGGGTGTGTGATGAACATTAATCATAAAGCAGAATGAAATGGTAGATATTACATCTTACAGGGAATTATATAAAAACTGCCATAGTGACGAAACTTTTATATTGAAAAAATCAACTGCCATATGTTTAACATATATGAGAATAATTTTAATTTACCTGAATGCATATCATCTCTGCTATGTATACTATAGATGAGATGTACTGTCCATTTTGTCCTTTAAAACATTTCAAATCATTTTTTTTTCTTAGTGAATATCTGTCAATCTGAAAACTTTATTTTGATAAATTGGCTGTCCATAATGTGTCTTCCACCTGTATTTCTCCTAAATAAATTGGTGTGAATAAATTTCAGATGGAATGGAATGGAAAACTTTTATTCAGAATAATGTCGGCCTACAACCGATTAATAGACATAAATGTTAAAATTAGAACTCTCAGAGAAGCACAATTCAAACATAATAAAAATAATTCATACCAAAATGTCTGAATAGATTGAAACAAGTTTTCATTTCAAGCAATTTAAAAGATTTAGAGATAATCAATTGCCCTTGCATTGTAATGTAATGTAAGGCTTTCTGATGTGACTTTGTTTTCAGGTTGTTCTACTTTACAAGAGGTGCTGAATCTCCCGAAGCCAGTCATCTGTTGTTTGTCTGGACTTATCACCTATCTCAGGGACTTCAACCTGGACAAAGTGCTCAGGGATACCAGGTGATACATTACTAAACTAACTAAATGAGTAAATCTGTTGTAGCATCAGTTGACGATCTTCAGAAAGCTTTACAGGGGCAAGGAAAAATGCTCGATAATTGAAGACATAAAAAGTAAAATCACATGCACCAATAGGTTACATTTTTAATGGTCAGTGTGTACACGTTTTTTATATGGTGCTTTCTTCTATTTCTATGGATGGATTGCAGTCAGCTTTTGCCTTTTGCATACAAACTCACCATGGGGGTGGGGGAGGAGGCATGGGATATCTCTTGGAAAGGTCCCAGGCCAAGACCACTAGATTTAAGTGATAACAAGATTTTAAGTGATCTTATTTAATGTTTCCAAAGATATTATGACATCAGACTTTACACATGTTTGCAAGGGAACATGAAACTTGTCTTGGCCTAAAGATCAGAGGTACAAGCCATAGGTGAATTTTGTACTTTTTATACCCAGTCTAAATAATGTGTGGGGTATTATAGTTTACCATTGTCTGTTCAGGTGGGCATTCGCATGAGCAGGCAGGTGGGCATCGGTTTAGGTTTCCAAATGATATCTTAAGTTCTAGTAGACATATTTCAATGCAGCTTGGTACATGTGTTCCCCTTTGCCCAGAGAAGATTCTTCTTAATGTAGGGGTCAGTAGCTCCAAGGTAAGTGTCAAATTACTAAATATAGATTTTGCCAATACATTTTATTTCTGGATGATAACTTAAGTTCTAGTCAACAGATTTCAAAACATCGTGGTAGAAGCATTCCCCTTACGTTCCGGAAGAACCCTATCGATTTGGGAATCATTAGCTCCAAGGTTGAGGTCAACTGTTGCTAAAAATAAATTTTGATTTGCTGATGATAACTTAAGTTTTAGTTAACAGATTTCAACGGAAGTTGGGGCATATATTTCCTTTAACCCAGAGAAGAATCTTATTGATTTTGGGTTAAGTAGGATGAATGTCAAGGTCACTAATGCTAAGAATATATTTTGTTTCTTTTCCAGGTGATAGGTTCTAGTAAATAGATTTCATCAGAACTTGGTACATATATTTCTCTTAGCCCAGAATGAACCCTATTGATTTTTGGGTCAATAGCTCAAAGGACAAGGTCACTGTTGTTAAAAATAGGTTTTAATAGCAGTAGTATATTATCTGCTATTATTGCATTGCTTTCCTTTCCTGAGACTCATATCCAAGATAATTATTCCCTCCTCCAGTTAGTATTAGAGGGCCAAAATTTAAAAGACTATGATCCCAGTCTGACTCCTTTGTCATAACCAACATACTGAATATCATCCACTTTTTCCTTGGACGATGTATGCGTTACACATGTGCTATATTGCTCAGTGAAATTTGCCTTTGTTTTCGGTTTCAACTTTTTTTTGGCATACCTACATTTTAGTATAGATTGAGTGTTAGACTCCCCAGTCCTTGCTTTAATTTTGTGTTTTATGTGTTCTTTTTTGTAAATCGTACATGTTTGTTGTGCCTTGGTTAGCAAGCAGTGATTCATGAAATGTATCCCTCTTCATTGTTCTGGTGCAGTGGTAAGTACTCTACCCTTTTTTTGGTTCTGGATTTTTGTTTTGAGTGAATTTTTATTTTTCAGAGTTTATAATGTCACAAGGTGTGGGCAAGTGTGGGCACATGAAGGCCCCTTGGGACTATCACACCATTTGCTTAGCATGCACAGGGTGTGGATGCCTAGTTGGTTGTCCAGTTTGTTAACTTTGATCTGACAAGGTGTGGAACTTGGCTGAAAGTTGCTGCGCATATAGGGGGAGGAAGAAGGGCCCCTCATCCTCCTCATCTTCATTGGACAACCCCCTCCATTCCCATGGGTGGTCTGGATATCTTTCCGTGTTGGGAAAGACTGCATCTGTGGGCAATGAATGTTCTGCGAACTCTGTGGGTCATAGATCACTTAAGAATCAAGAATCCTTGACACTCATTATGACTTTGTCAGTGCCAATGAGTAATTGATCCTTGGCCTCTTCCAGGGGAGAGAGAACACCTGAGAGTAAGTCACGTCTCCCGTTTAGGGACAAGCAGCACCTTCTTAAGGTTGGTGCCCCAGTGAATGATATTAGTGAATGGCACCTTCCTGTGATAAAGGAGTCAGACTGAGATCATATTCTTTTCATTTCTGCCCTCCAATAGAGGAGTGAATAATTAGGTTGGATGGGGGACTATGAGTCACTGAAAAAGGAAAGCAATTCTATAGTAGCAGGTAAGTATTACATCATTACAAAAATTAGTTTTACCCCCCTCCCCCCCCCCCCAATTTTTTTTTTTTGGACAATGCATTTAATTCCTGTATGATAACTTCAGTTCTAAGGAACAGAATTCAACAAAATTTAGTATGTTTGATCCTCTTAACTCTAGGAAGAACCCAATTGATTTGTGGGTCAGTATCTCCAAGGTCAAGGTAATTGTTGCTTAAGATATATTAGCCTTCATACGACATTTGTACAAAACTTTTTACATGTGTTCTCCACTGTCCAAGAAAGATCCTTATTGGTTAGGGATGTGTACCCCCCAGTCAAGGTCACTGTTACTCAAAAGTGCATCTTATCCTTTCTTCCCAAATAAGTAGGCTGCATATCTTTACTTATAATCATGTCTGCTTCAGATTTAGCTACATACAGGATAACATCTCAGTTCTTGGCAAGTTCTTGGCCAGAAATGAATCCCAAATGGGAGAAGATTGACCTAGCAGTACTGTTGGAACCATGTCTGCACATGTCTTTTTGTGTGTACTCATAGTATATTGCAGAAGATACTTTGAAGCAACTACCGTTTATACTTGCGTATAAGCCGGGTCCAAATGCAAACAACATATACCCTGCATAAAGCCCCAGCAGATCAGGGTCTATGTTGTTTGTTCTACTGATTAGTCCTTACAAACTGCAGTGACCCAGATCTGCCGGCACATTATGTGACGGCAGATCTATGTCTATGCAGTTTGCAGTTGGTATCCGCTTTTACGCGAGTATATATGGTAACCTTAGTCTTAAGTTGGGCATGATATTATGTTGTTGCATTTTCCATCCATGCATCTGTCCATCTGTCTGTCTATCCATCTGTTAACATTTGCCCAAGTATATGTCATATCCGAAGTATAACTTTTGAACCAATTGAAATATTTTAATGAATTATATATTGTGTATAGTCATTGTGTCACATACCATAGCCACACCCCAGCCTCAAGGTCTCAGTCATGGCTAGGGGAAAATGTAATTCTTTGACTTGTATTTTTGTCTAGAGTATAACATTTGAATCACTGAAGATATTTTAATGGAACTTGAGCCAGTAAAATATCATGACTAAACATTGTGTTGCATACCGTAGCCATGCCACTATCCTCAAGGTCAAGGTCATAGCAAGGGAAAATATAAAAATCAGTGACCACTATCCATGTGCAGGTATAACTTTTTAACCAATGAAGATATTTTAATGAAAATTTGTCCTTTTATATATCTTGAACTTGACAGTGTCTCACATATTGACAATCATACCCCTGCCTCAAGGTTAGGTCACAACAAGGGATCATGTAAGTCAGTGCCCTGCTTCCTTATCCAGGCTATCACTTTTAAACCCCTATAGATTTCTTGATGAAACTTTACCCAGGCCCCCCTACCTCAGTTTCATATAGTAGTCAAGTCCCCCGCTCAAAGGTGAGGGTCATTAGTAGGGTAAAGGTTACTAAACATGTGTTGTTTGCAGTGTTCTTGCTTCTGGAGAAAATAATTGACACTTTTCTAAAAGTAGTTGTATCATCTTTTTCCATGCATGGGCTGTCATCAGATTTCACCTTCAACAGCAATGGTATTACCAAGACAACTGCAACAGGTTATTTTGGGGGTTTTTGTTATCAATAGTACCGTATTTACAGCATATTTTCGGACACGGTTTGTTTTCGGACACCATATTTTTTGGGAGAAAATAATATTTAAATGCCTTGTAATTTTCGGACATCACTTGACTAGTTTTTTTTCTATAACTTATGTTTTCGGACACAAATCTAAGAATATCTGCTGCGTCATTTTCAAGTAAAATTCTCAGTGTGCTTGCCGGTGGGCGGTTCTTTTTGTGATGTATCCTCAGTCATTACTTCGAGGTCGCTTCTGTGGACGGCCTACTGGCCTCTTTGGAGACGATTTTGGCAAGGGAGAGTCCCTCCACAAACTCGGCAGTGCCTCCTCGCTTGTTGCATAACGCACGATAAACTTATCCATCAGAATTATTACCAGTACTAACAATATTATGTTTCACAACGACAGTTATCCAGTATATGAACTTAAATAACTTTTGATAGTGGTGGGTATCCTATTTATACTTTATCATGTAATTTTTCCATGGGTGGCTGGTTATCAAAATGTATTGGATAATTATTTATCATTGTTTCTTTTTTTACAAGCTTGGTTCGGCTAACAAAAATATGATTGGTTGTCAGTGTAGACATCGTTACACCCGAAACCACTTCAAGCAGGTGTGACAGTTATGATTTTGATTAGAAACCTTTGACCCCTGCTTTATCTCATTAAACAATACATCAGAGAGTCGGTGTGGATTCGTGAATTCTTTGGCATCATGCAACAAAACAAACCCATTATCCCTGAGGCATTATGTACCACGGATTAAACATAGTTATTGTTCTACAGGTAATAAACCTCTTTGCAGACGATAAACATTGATTGTGGGTGCTAAATTTCCGGTACATCGAGTGCCCTTTTAACGAAATCCAGATGGCTGCCTTTTATTTCCAAACACACCAGTCAAAGAAATCCCACAAGTTATATTATTAAAAATTATCACCCAGACACCTTGAAATCTCCAACACGCATCAAAACAATCTTTGACAAGCCGATTGTTTCGAGTCGGCAAGCTCTGCTCCTTTGAAGCTACCCGCGGCTAGATTAAGATGAAAAAAAAAAAAAAAGAACAGAAGAGAACATGAAATAGATCACCTTTATTTTAGAATATCGACATATTAATCACGCTGACTCGTATATTGCAACTTGCTTGTTATTTACCCTTCCTACGCGTGCGTACAACACAAACCCCTGCGGAGCCGGAACCTCTCACTCTTGTTACTTTAAGACTAGCCATCATACATGTATTTCTACTCTCGATACTAAAATGTTTCTGTCAAATTCCTTCAGAACCATAATTCCAAAATCTTTTAATTTACTTTGTTTTCATATCTTAATTACACAGAAATAAAGCTCGCGTGCGTTTGTAAGGTAGATTTTAATGATCACTGATTAGCCGAGGGTTAAACAGTCGATTAGGAGATTACTAATATGGCGGTTCTTTTGGAAAATACACATACAATCGTGGCTCTAATACCTGTATGGCTGTGTTTTCTGGTGGACGGACATGTATCAGATAGACAAATAATAGGCAAGTAATGCCGGTTTTTCGTTCATTATCCCGTGGTGTTAGAAAAAATACTTGTTTTACTTCATGGCTGCACATCGTCATATGAGCTAACGGTAACCTCGTTATGACCGGGGGGGGGAGGGGGAGGGCGCAAAATGTATTTTCCACTCTTTGTTTTCGGACACAAAATTAAAGAATTTAATATGTTTTCGGACGACAAAAAAAGTAATTATTTTTTTCCGTCCGAAAACATGCCGTAAATACGGTATGTTTCTTACAATCTGCCTAACATGTAAATAACTGAAAATTTTTGTGAGTTAACAAAACTTACTTGGAATATTACTCCAAGTTCATTGCCTAACTTGTATCATAACTTATTAATTTTACTATTTTTAGTGCATTCACCATGTTCTCTGTCAAGTCCAAGTACATGCAGCTGGATGGCAACACAATGAGGAATCTTGAACTGTTCCAGAATGATACCAATGGTAAAGAGACTGGTTCTTTATTCTGGGTGCTGAACCAGACTGTCACCAAATTTGGAGCCAGACTGCTGAGGTTTTGGCTCTCCCGACCTCTTCTGTCTCGAAGGTAGGGTTACAACTGCTATATGGTGCAGTACATATCTTTAGCTTTTGATCACTCTTTGACCACATGTATGGTCCTTTTTGTCCGTCTTAAATGAATTAGGTGAAGCTGAGACATAGCCATCACAGTGTCATCTTTTGTTATGAGGCATGTCAGGCTTGAAATCGAACACCAACTCTCCTTTCGAAACCTTGAAAACTCACCAAAGTTTTGATTTTTCACTCTTGGGCTGTGGCAAGATAAAGTGGTAATTTTACAGCTGTGGCAAGATAAAGTGGTAATTTTACAGCAGTGGCAAGATAAAGTGGTCATTTTACAGCTGTGGCATGATAAAGTGGCCATTTTGCAGCTGTGGCAAGATAAAGTGGTCATTTTACAGCTGTGGCAAGATAAAGTGGTCATTTTACAGCTGTGACATTTTTGTCTCGCAAAGTATAGGGGAGACGGATCATTTTTCAGAGGCATTAGCATCACTTTTGTGTGCATTTAGCCCAGTTTCTCTTACACTGTTTTATGTACAGTCATGAAACATGATGGGCCTGTTCATCTTGGAGGTACAACTCACCATAGGGAAAAGTTGGTCAGAGTGATCGACATTTAATACTCCAGTGATTACATTAAGTTTTTGTATTTAGCTTTCTCTGACACTGTTGTATGTATAGTCATGAAACTTATTGGGTCTGTTCATCATGGAGGGTACTATTCATCATGGGGTAAAGTAGGTCACAATGGCCTGTGATTCATGCTCCATTGACATCATGTTTTTGCATTTGGTTTGGTTTCTTTGACGTATGTACAGTAATGAAATTTGATGGGTGTATTCATTTGAGATGATACTACTCACCATGGGCAAAAGTAGGTCACATTGACCTATATTTCATATTCTAGCAGTTTTTCGTGGTTTTAGGATTATGCCACAGTGGAGCAGGTGAGACCTAGCATTCCACAGAATAAGTGTTTTTAAAAAATGAAGCTATTTGTTGTGCAGGAATTAGAAAAATGTTCTGTTTATAGAATTGAATGTTTCTTTGCACTATATATATGCCTGAAAGTAAAAAAACCCACTGATGTTGTGGTCCCATTTGTGCCATGTTATGTATGTAACAGCCAAAAATTTAAGGAAGTGTAAGTAAACATTTATCCATGTTCGAGTCAGGGTTCATACAGGTCCTTGAAAGCTTCGAAAGTGCTTGAATTTTAAAACAGTGAAATCTTAAAAGCTGGT
The DNA here is from genome assembly GCA_029931535.1 of Margaritifera margaritifera. NCBI lineage: Eukaryota > Metazoa > Mollusca > Bivalvia > Unionida > Margaritiferidae > Margaritifera > Margaritifera margaritifera. Next base: position 7,952,759 of record JAQPZY010001673.1, read on the forward strand.
TAACTAAGAAATTGACAAAATTTCACATCATTATGGAGTAAGGCCTTTTAAGTCTGCACAAATGATGCTGCACTGCCATCCAATATTGCTGCCATTACTGAACAAAAGAGAACAAAATTTATATGTTAGAAAGCATGTTGGAGTAACAAGACTAGTCTGTATATGTGATTTTTAAAATTTATTTTATTTTGAAAATAATAGGCCAGATGAAACTATCAAATACTGAATTTCAGGACTGGCACTAATATGTAACGGAAAATTTAAAAGGACAGGCACACATCTTAACATAATTTCTGATTAAGATGGCTTGACATTGAAATGCCACAAAATGCTGTATGATTGGAAGTGCACCTGTTATACAGCAAATCATGAACAATAATTTCTAAACAGATGGATTTACATTTGGTTTGCCATTTATCCTTTTCAGTGAAATTGAATCAAGACAGCAGTGTATACAGGAGTTGATCAGCGATGCTTACCCAGGCCTAAAGAAGTTAAGAGAAACACTTGCAAAATCTCCAGATCTTGAGAAAGGTCTCTGCTCAGTGTATCACAAAAAGGTATCCAAAATTGTGTGTAACTATTTTAATAGATCCTTTTAAGTTATAAAATTACATAGAATTAAAACAGACACATTTAAGTAAGTTTCTTGTTTATATCAATTTTAGATGCTGTGAGTTAACAGTCTTTTTATATTTCATCCCTGACTATGCCCTTGATTACCTTGCCTTTATTCACCAATTCACTCTGGGTCAATGTAGGCACAACAACAACAATAATAATAATAATAATAATAATAATAATAATAATAATAATAATAACAATAATAATAATAATAACAACAACAATAATAATAATAATAATTCTATACCCTTGGGCTTGGGTATGTAAAATAGGCCCAATATGCCTGCCTGAAGGTCATAAGAGGCAATAAATGGAGGTAACCTTTTTGCACAGGGATGCATCCCATCATGTTCCAGCTGGGAAAGTCATGGATTTTTTTTGTTGAAAGAGTGCTGTTTGTATAATAAATTGGACTTTGTGTTTTAAGGATTTTACCAATTTTGGCTTTATCTTTGTATTGTGTGCCTCTTTTGGGATACCTAAAATTACTCTGGACTGTATAGCCAAGATTGTGCTGAAGTGCCATTAAACCCTATATATACCTATATACATATAATAATAATAATAATAATAATAATAATGCCATCCCCCTGCAGGCTCAGGGATGTAGAATAGCCATGATGTGCCACAAAATCCAATAAATAATAATAATAATAATAATAATAATAATAATAATTCCATCTCCCAGCAGACTCAGGGATGTAGAATAGGCATGATGCGCCCTCCTGCATGTCGTAATAGGCAACCAGTGGAGGCAATCTTTTTGCTCTGGGATGTGTCCCATGATGATGTTCCAGCTGAGGTCTTGGTCTTTTTTTTAAAAAAAATGCCATTTATATATTTTTTAAACATGAACTTTGTATATTAAAGCTGTTACCCTCTTTTGGCTTTATCTTTGTTTTGTGTGCCTTTTTGGGGATACCAAAACTTACACTGCACCGTATAACCAGGATGGTGTTGATGTGCTTGTTAAACCCTTTATATAATAATAATAATAATAATAATAATAATAATGATTGTGATTGAACACAAGCGCTCATTAGACATTAAAATTATGGATTCAGTTTGGTTTTATGAAATGCCACAACTTGATTGCAAGTGTCATGTATTATGTTTTAAAGAGTTTTATGCAAATAATTGCTAAGAGGTTTTGATGTTTGAGAACAATTTAAGGTGTTGCAGTATTTCATATGATATCCCTGAACAGTTTGTGATGCTGATACTTACGTATGTTGTTTAATATTTTGTTTAACTCTAAGAGATTTATTACCATTTCAGTGTGGCCCACTGGAGTTTTACACAGTATGTAAATCTCTACATCAGATCCATGTGGAGATGAAGTTGCAGAAAGAAGTTTTAGGTCAGCAGGTGGGGTCAGGTCTGCTTACACAGATTGTCTTGGAAACCTGTGATCTTCTTAATGACATCAGTACTTTTTGTACAGGCATAAATGAAAATGCAGCAAAGTAAGTTTTGTGTATCGATGGCAGAGCATTGATACAGAATACACACACTATGTTGGCAGAGCATTGATACATAATACACACACAGATGGCAGAACATTGATAAAGAATACACACACTGGTGGCAGAACACAAACATGTTACAGTGGCAGAGCATTGCTGAAGAACACATGATGATGTCGGAGCATTGATACAGAATATATGATGGCAAAGCATTGATACAAAACACACTATGATACAGAGCACAAACACTTTATGATGCCAGAGCATTGATACAGAACATGCACATTATGATGGCAGAGCATTGATACAGGACACAAATACATTATGATGGCAGTGCATTGACATAGAATACATACAGTATGATGCCAGAGCATTGATACAGAACATGCACATTATGATGGCAGAGCATTGATACAGAACACAAATACATTATGATGGCAGTGCATTGACATAGAATACATACACTATGATGCCAGAGCATTGATATAGAACATGCACATTATGATGGCAGAGCATTGATACAGAACACAAATACATTATGATGGCAGTGCATTGACATAGAATACATACACTATGATGCCAGAGCATTGATATAGAACACGCACATTATGATGGCAGAGCATTGATACAGAACACAAATACATTATGATGGCAGTGCATTGACATAGAATACATACACTATGATGCCAGAGCATTGATATAGAACATAAACACATTATGATGACAGAGCATTGATATAAAACAAAAATACATTATGATGACAGAACATTGATACAGAACACACACTATAATAGCAGAGCATTAATGCAATATACATACATGATGTCAGAGCATTGATACAGAACCCATTTTGATGGCAGAGCATTGATACAATACACAGACACATTATGACACTAGATTATTGTAACAGAACACAAATACATTATGATGCCAGAGCATTGATACAGAACACAAATACATTATGATGCCAGAGCATTGATACAGAACACAGATATATTATGATGCCAGAGCATTGATACAGAACACAAATACATGATGCCAGAGCATTGAAACAGAACAGATGCATTATGATGCCAGTGCTTTGATACAGAACATGAACACATTACAATGCAAGAGCATTGATACAGTAATCATATTCTTAATCAGATATAGGCGTAACAGATCACGTTACCCTAGACTGTGTTGCTTATCAAATTAGGAGAACGGGTTATCGTTCACATAGGAGAATCTAGCCATTATTCCCTAGAGGATACCTGAGGTAGAGGTCAGATGCTCAGCATTCCCTCCTCCTATTACCTATTCTCCTAATGTTAATGTGGTCGGGGAATGTATTTGAAGGTGAAAGCAAATTTTTAAGTAAATTATGTTTCTCCGAGAATACTTACCTGATCATATTACTTAAAAAAACCTCCCAACCATACCGCTATGCAAGCATCATCGTTGGTATTTGCTCAGCTTTAAAACTAGAGACACCTCGTGTGGCAAGGGGAGGTAATGGACAAGAGTTATAACCTTTGTCTATATTGTAACAGATTGGGGGTGGGGTATATGTGTAAGCTTATATAATTGTAATAATAAGTTTAACAAATTCTTCAATTCGGAACCTTTTTATTTTTGACTGTGTAATTATGATAAAATGCTAATAAAAGGAAAAGACGACTAAAACATGAGTATACAAGTATGTGTAATATACAGAGACTATTATATGCTGGCCTTCATAACCCTAATCTAATCATTCAGCAAGAAATGGATGGCCTACAGTGCAGGTATTTTGTAAGTAAGCCTTGAATTCTTAGTGTGGCGGGAGATAGCTGCTTATTTTCAGTATGGCACAATATTAGTTTTGCATTAAACTGGAATCAGTAGCAATGAATTGAATTGATTCAGATTATTGTACTAGAGATGTCATTTCAGTCTCTATTTTGATAATAAAGAAATAAAATTTCATTGACTCGTCTTATTTTTATAACTATCTATTAGCTTCTTAATGTGGTTTAGTATATGTGTCATTATAAATACCTCAAGACAGTAATGTTTTTATTTGGTGGAGATCTGTATCTATGGACGCTATTACTGTTGACAGCTATCTGCCAACCTTCGAATTTCACTTGTATTTATACTCTTCTGAAAATAGTCTGTGATGTAATTCTGACCAATCATTGCTTGTCCGGCACACCGAACAGGTCGGGTTGTGCCGAACAGATACTCTACAACCAGTGATGCAAACTGAGGGTTATCGTACAATTTAATTAGCATTACTTGTCTATTTACACTCAATCAGTAGCAAATATATAAACATTTTGTATTATCTCTTGTCCATCAAACATAAAATCCTTTTAAGTCGTAACCAAGGTCACTAGGCATGGTTGAAGAGTAAACAAGTACTAGTGAACACTGACAACATTGAAAATACATTGACTAGCATAAAAAATGAAGAATACAATATTAAAAGTTCGAAACATACTCATACTTGTATAAAGAAGGCCAGCATTTACAATAAACAAGTGAAATTAAATAGAAATGTGAAATAGGATAAATTTAGTGTGTGGAACCATTCATGTGATCCAGTGAGGGCCATCTTGGCTGCAGACGTATTTTGTAGTGTTAGCTGATGAAGTCATCAAGCTTAGTGCTATTCAAATTCTGATTTGGAATGGAAGTTAGGTGTGATAAACATATTTCTGGGTGTGATAAATTCATATGAAGTAAGATAGGGATTTATGACACCAACGTGTATGGTGGATTCTGTTATTCTCTCTAATTTATGACGGGGAAAAATTATTTAGCCAAAATAAAGGAAATTAAAACAAAATGGTGTGAGTAGAAACACAACAGAGTAAAACATTATATCATTGGAATCTTTCACCTTTCTATTAGTAATATTCTAACAAGTAACTACAGTATATTCCATTGTAAAACATGCATACACCTGTGACCTGCATAGACCCAGATCTGCTGTCACACAATATACTGGCATATCAGGGTCTGCTGTGTTCACTTGATATCATAAGTCCAAAGAACAGAATAGACCTTGATAGCCAGCGTATGATGTGTTCTTAGATCTGGGTGTAAACCTTTTCCTGTTGGATATGGTCACATACAACTAATTATTTTACGAGCTATGGAACCAGTCTAAATGTGGTGGAATATTACTGTGTCTTGGTGCGTATAATGCGCACTTTATTTTACCTAATTTTCTTATTTTCAGGAGGGGGTGTGCATTTTATAGAAGACCAAAAAAAAAAAAAGATTTTTGTTTCTAGGTCAATCTGACAAAAGGATCAAGGCATTAAAACTGCCTACACGTCACATTCTCTCTTTGTGAAATATTAAATCTGTCGCATTGTAACTAAATCGTTTACTAGCCTTATTAAAGAATTAAATAATGATTACTGACCTTGATAGTCTTCTTTGATTGTTTATTTTAATAAACTCATTTCATTTCACATCACTGTGTAGCTTTTTGCTCAGTGACTCGACTGGAAATACATGTATATATGACTGGTAACTTGTTATACTCTGTCACATTTTACGTTTAGCTGTGCAGAGTACAACATTGCAGTAGAACAAATATAATTACCATACCCACAAATGTTCAATATTTGAGAACTGTTAATTTAATTTAAAATTTCTTCATTTATTATTTTCTTTATTCATGGTTGAATTGATATACAATATTTAGAATTCAAGCAGTGTTAATGTTCTCATCAGAGGCACAGTTCGGGAACATCTTTTTCAGAACTATGATTTATCTGTAACTGTAACATTGACACATATCTTGAGCAAAATAATAAGTTAATGTATGAAATTGGCAAATACTTTTTTTTTCTTTGGAAAATAAACTTGGTTCTTTGTTTTATTTCTCATCTTAAACCACATTATTTGATATTTCTTTGTTACGATACAGTGATCAGTGTTTAATTGACTCAACTTGGTATTTTTAATGGTAATCAGCACTGGCTAAGACTTTGATGTGCCAAGCATAATTACAATGCATTGTCTTGATAAATTCTAGCTTGGACAAAGAGATATATTACAGAGGTGTTATGATATTTCAAATAAGTATAAATACTGAACCAGAACTTGTGTTTGATCTTGAATCTGAAAAAATATAGACAAAAGTATCAACATGGGCTATGTAAGAAACTCGTACACTGTGAAAGATAAATTAACCATCATTGCCTATGCAGAAGCACATGGTAACAGAGCATGTGGGATGGAGTTCAGTGTAGGAGAGTCTTCTGGTGGGGAGTGGAGAGGAATTACAGATGAGGACATACAGCGACTTTTCAAAAGGGACAATTGGGAAGAGAAATTTGAGGGATTTGATGCAACAGACTGAACTCCATAAACAAGGCAAACCTTAGAACAGCCCTTTTAAGGGCCAACCATAAAATCAGAAAGATATACTTTCAACATTGCCACTTTGTTTTCGGTTACAGTATCTTTAACAAATTATTGGTCATGATTAGGTACTGCATACTGACAGGAAAAACCAGAGAAACAGTCGAGCACTGGTTTATTGTAAACAATTCAAGCATTGTGTAACAACAGATAATCAATACACTATCCAAAATGGCCAGCTATTCTCACACTACAAAAACAGCAAAATTATCAAGATTTTAAAATGTATTTTATCACATACATGTTAAATGTCAAACCTAAGTTTTTTTTACCTCATTCTAAATGTCAAAACTAAGTTTTTTTTTACCTCGTTCTAAATGTCAAAACTAAGTTTTTTTTTACCTCATTCTAAATGTCAAAACTAAGTTGTTTTTTTTACCTCATTCTAAATGTCAAAACTAAGTTTTTTTACCTCATTCAAAATGTCAAAACTAAGGTTTTTTTTACCTCATTCTAAATGTAAAAACTAAGTTTTTTACCTCATTCTGGGTTGAAAATTGGGGTGCTTGTTATACATTGGTGCGCATTATACACCTAAAAATATGGTCAATACCAGATTTAAGGGAAAAAAGGTCGCTGATTGGCTAAAATTAATTACCAGAATTTCAAAGGTAATCTTTTTTGAAGAAACCTATCAGGGCTCGGGAAAAACTTGCCCAAGCATTCGTCACTGGGATGAGTGAGTTGCAAGAGTTACTCATTCCTGTCCTCGTTATACTCAACACAGTACACTTCTTTACTACACTGCTTATGCTTTTGCTAAAGAATCACATGCAAGCTTGAAACTAAAATGGGTCCAAACCATGAAAATATTATGTTCTAATACATGGCTCCTTAGATAAACATCTAATATTAGACGATGTTTGTAACTCAAGAAATTGCAGTTGCACAAATAGTCTTGATTTCTTAGTGATACCCTGGTATTCACGTTTTCAGTAATCTAGGTGTCATAATTTTCCTATATTGATGAGTTAGATATGGCAGAAGTTAAGAGACAGAGAATGTCAAAATTTTATGATTTTTGTCTGGTCAGACATTGTTACGCTTGCCCCAGATCACCAGTATTTTCAAGACTGTACAGCTTTATTAATACATTGTCATGCCAAAATAAAGACGCCAGCATATATTTATATAAGTATGTAATTACTTTTCACAAGAGAAATGTCTGTAACTTGCATTTGAAAGAAGAATTCCAACTATCTAAATTTCCACTAACTTTCATACTAAATGATTCATTTTGGTCAAACCTCCAAGGAAGATTGTTAATTGGCCAAAAGAATTGGAACATTTCTAGGTCATTACTCCAACTAGGTTTTGACCAGTCAGCTGTTGTCTCGACATTATCTGCTTTATAAATAGATTACAACAGCGTGCATTGTGTGAAAATTGGTGGGAATCAGCTGAGACACTTAAAATACTCATTTTGAATGTAACTTGACAACATTTTTCTTGTGAAAAGTAATTACATAGTTACAGAAATATCTGCTGGCATCTTCAATTCGGCATGACAGAAATCAATAAAGCTTCAGTCTTGAAAATACCGGTTACCTTAGACAACTGTAACATTGTCGGACCAGATAAAAAAAAAAGCACAAAAATGTTGACATTCTCTGTTTCTTAACTTCTCAGAGGTCTGACTCATAAAGATGTATGATAGCTTGTTGAAAGGGAAACCTTCTCCACACTGAAATGACACCTAAATTACTGAAAAGTCTCACTGTGAATGAGAACACCATTAAGAAATTGAGTGCTACGTGTGAAACTACAACATAATATGTTGATAATATTTACCCATTTTAGTATCAAGCTTACATTGGCTACCTGTGTAAATTAAAAAAAATAAAAAAATAAAAGAAGTCATTTACTTTGCAACATGATCTAGAAAACAAGTAGGCAAAGGTTATTTATAATTGATGCATGCCAAATGTTAAGCGATGCTGAACTTTGGTGCTTGTTAAGGGTAGAAAATGCACTCAGATTTTTTCTTGAGGTGCGAATCTGCATCTACTTGGCCCAGGGACAAGTACGTAGTCAAGTTTCACTCAGCCCAGTCAGTATTTACCCAGTCAGGACAAGTGGTTTTCCTGAGCCCTGCCCAAGTATGGGATATGGTAGCAATAGTAGGCATTGAACCAAAAACCATTTTCATTTTATCGCTGTCACCACACAGGTACTCCAGGTTTTAAATGTAGAGATTTTATTGGGCTGAATTTCATTAGTGAATGCCTCAAAGGAAATTCTTCTCATAAAAAGAGCCATGCAGTATGTCATTTTCATCATTTTAAAAGTTTACTTATGGATAGATCATGTATAGGATGTAAGTATGTTTTGCTGGTCTTACCACAAAGTATATTAATTATGCAAAACATCAACATTACAGTCTATTGGTATCGAATTAGTTGCCTGTGCCCAGTAGCAATAAATGTACCCTGTGTACAAGGACATGGATAAAATATACCCAACCGCTTTCTCAACTGATTCATAGGCCAGCGTGCAATTGCTTTTAAATGTTTAAGAATAATTTGTCTGTTGCATAACTTTTAGACACTTTTACTTGCAGCACCAATTTTTAGTCATGCTGGAGTTTGAAACAGTTACCACAGAACTTCATGGACTGTTGTGTGTAGGCAATTAATTGGGTTCCTTGTATGCTTGCTTCTTTGACTTTGGGATTAAGGTCACAGGCATAGAAAATGTGCATTAAGACTCGGGTTAAAGTTTTTTCATGTGCTTATATTTCCTAAAACCCTTGATAGATTTTCTTCATATTTGGGATGAACCATTATGAAGACAATTCATTCTGCAACAATCTCACCGCATTGTTCTTAGAGTCATGGTCACTTTTTTTTCATTTCATTTATATTTCGTAAATCTATTGATGAATGCTATTCATACATTGGATGAATCGTTTTGAAGCTAAGACCATTCATTTTGCAACATTATCACTCCTCCCATTTGACCCTAAGGTCATGGTTCAACATTTTACACTAATGCTATGACTGAGCTTGTCATGAAGCCCTGGTCTTCTTTATTAGAATTATTGGTTGTTTTGTCTTGCAGTTTATTTCAGTGTAGGACTCAACCTTGTTAGCACAACTAGTTTTGCAGTTTTTGATGGAATGTCATCACCTCAAGATGTGCATATCAACAAATCACTTTGCTCCCACAATTTTGGTTAGAGTCATTGCCCTTTTTATAATTTAGTGCAATGTATGGCACAATCTTTTTAGTGCAACAGGCCCTGCAGTTTTTGCTGGATTGTTGTGAAATTTGGTTAATATTATGGTCATTGTTTGATGATACATACTTCGACAAATCACTTTGCTCCCACAATTTTTGTTTTAGTGATTGCTCTTTTTGTCTTTTAGCTGACTGCAGTATATGACACAATCTTGTTAGCACAACTAGTGCCACAGTTTGTCTTGCTGTTTTTTATGGATCACTGTGAAACTTTGTAAATATTATGGTCATCATCTCAAGATGCATATAATGACAAACCTTTGTGTGTCCATGATTTTTGTATGAATTATTTTCCTTTTTTTCTTACAGCTGGATGGAATCTATGACAGAATTTTGTGAATACAGCTAGATGTACTCTTAAAGTTTTTGGTTGATTGCTCTGAAACTTAGTACACACACCACTCCCTCGATATCTTGCGCCCTGATAACTCACGAACCAGCTTATAACATGGGGTCAGGCATGGATCCCATTTTTGTTTTTGTTACTAGAAACTGACAACAAAATTGGCCCCTATTTGTTGAACATGAAAAAAATCACAATCAAAATTAGTAAATCCAGCCTTGATATATTGCTCGTGTTATCGTTGAAACCAGTGTTTAGTACCCGGAAATTTGAATCTACATCATGAAATTCTCAACTTTTAATAAGAAGTCATATATTTTGTTCAATTTTCTTTCCAGACATTCTTAGTACACTGTAAATAACAATATTCGATGAAATTTTGATCAATGGAAATGTCACTAATGCCTACTTGTGGCAACACTTTAAAAAATAAATACCAATTCAATAAGTTTTGTCAAGTGAAATTTGTGTTTTAGTTCTTTTAATTTGGTTTCAGTGTAATCATCATAAATGCAACATGCCCTCTAGTATTCAAGTGTGAAAAATATTCAACCTTCACAGCTATGCCTGCAAGCGTTTCCGTGGAAACCTATTTAAGTGTCGACCGTTTTTTTTATATCCGACTTCCGGAAGTATTTGTTGTGTTGTTACACTCAATTAAAAGGAGAACTGCTTTGTATTATCACGTTGATTATGTCTTTTGTATAAAATCAAATAAAGGAGGGTGGAATAAAATAAAGTTAAAAGGCGTGCAAATCCTACCTGTGTAAGAGCCAGCAGTCACAGCCGTGTGTCAGGTTAACTAATTTCAATTGATCAATCGAACGTCATTATAAATATTATTGTGTAAGAAATGTAATTAAACTACCTTAAATTAACCTACTTATTCACAAATGTGATCAAAGATAGGTAAGGCAACCAAGCGAAATGAGTAGCTGTTTCACAGATACGGTTCATTGCGGAGAAGCGAGTTCCAGAGTTTGTAATGAACTTAAAATTTCTAAATTGCCACTCAAAGATTTCCTCAAGGATGAGAAGAAGTTTCACTATTACTTGCAATGAAATCACAGCATCCGTATTTTATTAATAGAACAATAAATAAATTGAGTTTAGACGTTCACGGTTTTTCGTGAAATAAATGTCTCTAGTTTTTGTTAAAAAAGGAATCTTGTTTCGTTGTGAATCAACAACAACAAAAAGTAGTGATGTAATACACAATGTTTTTGCATACATTTGTTGTTGAAACCACTTGGACTAATGTTATTAACGATCTTTCAGCAGTTGGGTATCTTGAAAATAAAGGTAATCTATACAAAAAAGCGAATGACTACATTAGAAAAATGCTCTTTATTGACAATTATTCCTAATGCAATTATAAAACGAGTATTCAGCCATTACACAGTCCCGTATCCACCTCACCTCCCTGCGGTTTTCTTGATGTCCAGCGGGGATGGCATCCTCTTAATTTTTTTGAAATCCCTCAGTAACTCACACCCTCGCTTATAGTGCGGTCTATGTTTTTGGACCCCGTTGTGCGCAAGTTATTAAGGGAGAGGTGTATTATGGTCATCAGAAGAAGATTTTGATAAATACATTGTATTCATTTTGATACATTTTGATAAATCATTGTACTCGCACTATTTTCAGAAGAGTTATGTACTATTTTTTTAGCTGTACTGGTCATGGACCAAAAAAGCTCACAGGATTGGTCTGTTGTCCATAGTCTGATGTCCATCCATCATTAGCACAAGTTTCTTATCACTACTCCTCCTAAAATACTTGGAGGATTGCCATGAACTTTACACACACATTCATCCCAAGACCTTGTTGGTCCTAAATGAAAATGGTGCTGCTTAGACATCTAGTATGGCTGCCACAGCAGCCATCTTGAAAATTCTATCACTGCTCCTACTGAATAGATGGTTAATCAACATGGAGGTTTCACTAGAAGACTTTTTATGATGTCTAGTTGGTCCTAAATGAAAAAGGTGCCACCCAGACATCCAGTATTGGCTGCGATGGTGGCCATCTTGAAAATCTTGTTATTGCTACTCCTCTTGATTTGATGGTTATATTGACATTGGGTTTTCACGTAAAGACTTTTTATGATGTCTAGTTGGTCCTGAATAAAAATTATGCCAATCTGACATCCAATATAGCCACCACGACAGCCATCTTGAAAATCTTGTTATTGCTAATCCTACTGCATGGAAAGTCATATTGTCATGGGGTTTTCACCAAATTATGATGCCCTGTTGGTCCTAAATAAAAATGGTACTGATCTGTCATCCAATATGGTCACCACAGCAGCCATCTTGAAAATCATGTTATTGCTACTTCTCCTGAACAGAAAGTTATATCAGCATGGGGTTTTCACTGGCAAACATCTTATGGTGGCTACTATATTTAATGTATTTTTTCGTACCCTTTAATTTTTTATACACCATCTAGCTTCAGACAATAATTATTTAAATGTAGAATATTTTTCGTACATAGACCTTCATATTTTTCGTCAAAACCTTTAAATTTTCGTACATAAAAATTCTACTGAAAAGATTTACGTTTGCAAAAAAGTTAGAAAACTGCGCCATTTTTTGGGGTAAAAAAAAAGAATAAGAGATTAAAATCATATATAATTAAGGTATTTTTTTAAAGAAATAAATGAATCACCATTTATAATCATGCAGAAAGGTCGCTGATCATTTCATTCTTTTATTATTATTTTTAACCGCACATTTTGATGTTTTTTATTGATAGCCTCACTAATTTGATCTCGTCTGTCGAATCTTGTCCTCAGTCTGGTGTCAACTGGAATAATCTGGCCAAAGCCCTAGGCATATTTAATTAGCATGTAAATAATACTAGCCATGTGGTTTTTGTGACAATGGATATGGTAATTAAAACGAGAATGAATTGTTTATTCAGAGGTGTTAATTGATAATGGAATATAATAGTGCCCTTGTACATCAGGTCACTGAACAATACAGATTACACTTGCCCTGTAACCTCTCTCTTTCTCTCTGTCTCCAAAAGCTAGAAATAAAAACTGCTCTGAATACATACGATCTTACACATTGACACAACGTTGTTTTATCTATCTCTCTCTCTCACACACATACACACACACACACACAGATTTGCTAAAAACAACAAGTATTTTTGAGTTCTTTCATTTTTTTTAATTGTAATTTGATAATGATGTTACTGTTGCTGTAAGAATACAAGTTGCACTTAACTTTTTGACAACAGGGGCTCATATCGTTTCGTACAATTTACCGATAAATAATACCTATAAATAATAGATGTACATACCATCTTAATCATTTTGCCAACATAACACACTGTAACAGCTACAAATAAGTATGATCTAAATACACATGAACTTGCACACTGACACAACATTATCGTTTCAGCCATCTCTCTCTTTCAGTCACTAATAACAAGAAAAGTCTTTTTGAGTACTTGTATTTTTATTGTAATTGGATTCTTGAGTCCGAGCAGAATCAGACAAAAATTGTACGTTTATTTTGTACATAAGTACTGTTAGGTTGTCGAGTATTGCGTGTCACGCAGACCTTGTTCAGGTTAGATCCCTTTATTTATTGTACATGGTCAGTACTCCAAAATAATCATTTTTTTACATATAATTTTTCGTACTCTGATATGATCTTAAATAAAAATATTGTTGATCTGATATCCAATATGGCCACCTCGGTGGCCATTTTGAAAATCTTATTGCTGCTCCTAGATGGATAGTCACATCAAGATTGGGTTTTCACCAGAAGAGTTCTTATGATGTCTAGTTCGTACTAAATGAATATGGTGCCAATCTGACATTCAATATGGCAACCATGGCAGCCATCTTTTAAATCTTGATATTGCTACTTCTAAATGGAAAGTCATATTGACATCGAGTTTCAACAGAAGACTAATTAATATCTAGTTGATTCGGAATGAAAATGGTGATGATCAGACATCAAATATGGCTGCCACAGTGAACATATTGAAAATCTTTTCACTAATTCTCCTGCATGGATGGTCATATCAACATGGGGTTTTCACCAAAAGTCATCTAACTGTGTCTAGTTTGTCCAAAATGAAAATGGTGCTGATCGTACATCCAGTACAGCTGCCACAGTGGCTAACTTGAAAATCTTATTGCAGTGAACTATCCAAGTTGCTTCAGCATTTAGCTGTTAAATACAAGTAATGGTCTTATCTTGAATTCTGGGAAATTCTATTTGGCCAGTAGAGTGCCTGTCCCTTCAGCTCCTATTTTGCTATACATTCATCTCCATCATGGGATAGGGGTGGGATATGAGAGAGGCAGGGGTATATTTATGTTAGTAAATTGATCATCATTCCTGTACTTTTCTGATTTTTCCTTAATTTTCATTTATTTTTTCAAATGTTTGCCCTTTTTTCTATGGGTAGATTTATCTTTGCCTTGGGTACAGTATGCAATTGGTCAAAAAGACTTCTTCCTTTGATAATTTTAAACTTGAGATTTCATTAATGCCAAAAGAAAATGCTTTGTTTCTCGAAGGTGGTGAAAATTTGTCAGTGAAGAAGGTGAAGTGGGTTCTTCCAAGATTTACCTCCCTTTTCTATGTCCATCGTTGTACAAGCATGTTTCTCATATACACACTTGTCAGATATGCCTCTCTAAAAAAGAAAGTCAAATAGTAAGGATTTGATGCAAGCACATCAGCTGATGTGTAGTTTATTAAAAAATGCAAAACTTTTGATATTTTATATTGTCTATGAGCTGAAATAACAATCTCAGATTACCTCCCCTTATTAGAGCCCAGTTGTAATGTGCATTATAATTCTTTTAGCTTAAGATATACACCTCATATTTACATTGGAATTTTTTTTTTTATGTATCAATTGGGGGTGGGGGTAGGTGGCAATTTATTCTTTTGTGAAAATGTTATTATTTTATCATTACAAGGCAATTGGAGTAAAGTGCCTTGCCCAAGGACACACCACAGTAACCGACCTGTACTGGTCCAATGACAGGATTCAAACCTTTACACTTTCAGTTGCGAATCAGGCACTCGAACCAATGAGCCACCACGATTATGTAACCAACCTATGTGTGATGGAGTATTAAATATTCTATTTTAGATAAAGAAGGTCGCTGATTGGCTGAAAATAATCGCCAGAATTTCAGATCTAGTTATTTTCAGAAAAAAATCTGTATGGACCAATTGTATGCAAAAGTAAGTTTTGAGCCTAAAACCATTTTATTGCTGTCATTGCATGGGTACTCAGTGGCTGGATTTTGATAGTGGCAACTACAAGGGAATATTTAAAAAAAACGAGCCACATAGTGTATCATTTTCATTGTTTTAAAAGTTTCCTCTTGGATAGGATATGCATAGGATGTAAGTGTCTTTTGCAGGTCGTACTACAAAAGTAAACATTAACATCATGGTCCATGAGAATTGAATATTAAGTTGTTCGTGCCCATATGCTTTGTACATAAATATGGTACATGTATAACAATTACAGTTCAATCTATCAATAATTATCTGTTACTTAGACAAAACCTTTACCAGAATTCAGAAGGAAAAGAACTGAATTAATTAAGCAAGATTTGTAAATATATATATATATATATATATATATATATATATATATATATATATATATATATATATATACACACACATATACATACACACATACATATATACACACATACATATATACATAATGTTGATATGATGTCTGTTTCAGAGAGAATGACAAAACTAATCTGTTCACTGATGAGTCTCAGTTTCCAGATATTGGAGAGAGAAAATTGGAGATACAGTCGGTGATGAAGGAGTTACAAGATCATCTGCAAGAGCTCAAACAAACACTCAAGGAACCTTCTTTAGAATATATTACAGTAATGGGTATTGAGGTGAGCTGTTAAATTGAGATAAAACTTTGAACAATATGTCTTATTTACAGCTGACTACTTTTCTTTTGTTTACATTGATTGTCATCTAATCTGACAAGAGATGGCATGGCAGTAATGGGGTAACCGTTACACATATCAAATTCAGTCTACATTCACCTCTGATGATGAGAAATGCCTCATTAAAGATTGGAACTTTGTAATTGTATCTAGAGCATACTAAATCTTGAGAACCAGTCTTTTGTACAAGGTAATACATGTCAGTGTTACAATTATAAATATTTCTTAAGTTGGCCATCATTTGAATGTGGAATCCATTTACGTGGAGCTGTAAATCATTTATGCAGTGCCATTAGTCTCAGTCTCTGATGTTGCTCCACTAACGTATAACTTAAGAGCCAATTACGTAATGAAGAGTCCAAATTTTGTCACCTCAAACTTGGGATGGCATTTTCCAGCTTGTATTTCATAACAAAGGATCCATAGGAATGTGGGTTTTCAAGAGGTCGTTAGCTTAATTACTTACCTTTATGTCAGATAATTATTAAGCACTGCCTCACAAATATAGTTTCTCCTAGACCCCAGATACAAAAATGTATTAAATGGGAGATGGCAGTGGTATGGGGAAAACATATTGGCAAACATAGACTAAATTAGTGAGGTTTTGTGTATGAATGAATTGGTGTAAAGATACCGTATATACTCGCATATAAGTTGGATCCAGCTGCAAACTGCATAGACCCAGATCTGCTGTCGTATAATGCATCAGCAGATCTGGGTTTATGCAGATTGTTCGGAATTTTATCAGTAGACCGAACAGTATAGACCCTGATCTGCTGGTACATTGTGACAGCAGATCAGAGTCTTTGTTGTTTACAGTTGGACCCAACTTATAAGTGAGATTATATGGTAAATTATCAAGCTATTGACCCTGTTACGTCTGACACACATTTTCATGGATCCTTGGTTACAAAATATAGGTTGCAGATGTGTCTGGGTCAGCACAATTTGGGTTTTTAATAGGCATTTGGCTTTGATGTCACCCATCAGTGGAGTGATGTAAGAAACTTGGACTACAGTGTAATGTGCTCAGGAGAGGGTACTTAGACTTCTGCCCAATCCCAACCAATATGTGGAAAAATATGTAAATAATACATTAAAAATCCATTGTACATTTTAGACAATCTTTTTCATTATCAATCACAAACATTAATAGTGTAGATATTTTAAAGAAAAAAAAATTATTACATGCAGGGAAGTATGAAAAATATTACAGCTTCATGGGTATATTTTGACCTTTTTAAACTTGTGCAGATTAGAATTAAAAATTAAAGAAAATTAGTAATTCAGCAACATATCATTTTGAAAGATAATCACCTTTCCAATCTTAATCTTGCATTATTTATAGTTCAAGTAAGGGAGGCAAGTTTTATTTCCTGTGGCTAATTATGGGCATTTATGTTAAAGAATATAACAAATGCATCTTTCACTCATGAATTTCTTCTAAACTACTGTTTTCTCCTAGGGGCAGCTTAAATCGGCCTTCTTATTATCATGAGCAGGGGTGAAAAAATCCATTGCCTGAAAGAGCAACTTAAAATTAATGCCAGGCAACCATTTTTCCCAATGTGAAAGTCTGGTCAGGCAACCAGAAATATTATTAAAAAATGATCAAGTTAAAAATTATAATGGAATTGTATATAGTTTCCAGTGATAAATATTTTATCATTAAATTGTCCCTCTGTGCACCTACAACAGAGTGCCAGAATTATCTGCATATAATTCCATAGGTGATTGCCATAGATAAGAGGCCACACTTATCCACATGTGTCAGGTACTCATTATCTGATTAAGTAATCACATATCCACATGTGTCAGGTACTCTTTATCTGATTAAGTAATCACATATCCACATGTGTCAGGTACTCATCTGATTAAGTAATCACATATCCACATGTGCCAGGTACTCTTTATCTGATTAAGTAATCACATATCCACATGTCAGGTACTCTTTATCTGATTAAGTAATCACATATCCACATGTGTCAGGTACTCATTATCTGATTAAGTAATCACATATCCACATGTGTCAGGTACTCTTTATCAGATTAAGTAATCACATATCCACATGTGTCAGGTACTCATTTTCTGATTAAGTAATCACATATCCACATGTGTCAGGTACTCATTATCTGATTAAGTAATCACAGTCAGTACTGCCAACCCCTTAGGGTGAACCCTTAAAGAAGCAAGACTCATGAATGTTTGTTGTTTATCAACACACCAATATATAGTAGCAGTATCTTTCATCTTTGGCCAGCCACAATGAATGCCTATAATCTAGTATAATGCTTTCTCATTGGTCTGTTGAAGAAATGGGCACTCGCTGTAGAGCATGTGACAGTTGTTTCTGTTGACTAATATAAAGGAATATGGCAAGTTTTAAGACTCAAACCTATCACAATTGTTGTTGTATACTATGTTGGCTTGTGGCTAAATGTTAAAACTGATCTCAAATGGAATCAATAAAAATGTGTAAACTTGTGTGACACTTTCCATCCACAGGACTGATAGCGAGTTCCACATATTGTATGCTATTAGTAACTAACTAGCTATATGACAAAAGTTGTTGAATAATTTTGATTACAGCAATTTTGTGGGCAACCACAGTAATTTTATCAGGCAACCAGAAAAATCGGCCAGGCAACCAGATTTTCCAAGCAGGTTGCCCAGGGACAACCATGGATTTTCAGAATTTTTCTGACACTGAGGAGATATAAAATACATAACATCCCAATTAAGAAGAATCCAAGATGGCAGGTTAATTTTCTAGTATAAAGGTGGTATATATTAATTGACCAGTTGCCTGCAGGACATTGAATGAAACAGCCAGAATTCACACAATCTTGTGCCTGCAGAACATTGAATGAAACAGCCAGAATTCACACAATCTTGTGCCTGCAGGACATTGAATGAAACAGCCAGAATTCACACAATCTTGTGCCTGCAGGACATTGAATGAAACAGCCAGAATTCACACAATCTTGTGCATGCAGGACATTGAATGAAACGGCCAGAATTCACACAATCTTGTGCCTGCAGGATATTGAATGAAACAGCCAGAATTCACACAATCTTGTGCCTGCAGAACATTGAATGAAACAGCCAGAATTCACACAATCTTGCGCATGCAGAACATTGAATGAAACAGTCAGAATTCACACAATCTTGTGCATGCAAAACATTGAATGAAACAGCCAGAATTCACACATTCTTGTGCCTGCAGGACATTGAATGAAACAGCCAGAATTCACACAATCTTGTGCCTGCAGGACATTGAATGAAACAGCCAGAATTCACACAATCTTGTGCCTGCAGGATATTGAATGAAACAGCCAGAATTCACACAATCTTGTGCCTGCAGAACATTGAATGAAACAGCCAGAATTCACACAATCTTGTGCCTGCAGAACATTGAATGAAACAGCCAGAATTCACACAATCTTGTGCCTGCAGGACATTGAATGAAACAGCCAGAATTCACACAATCTTGTGCCTGCAGGACATTGAATGAAACAGCCAGAATTCACACAATCTTGTGCCTGCAGAACATTGAATGAAACAGCCAGAATTCACACAATCTTGTGCATGCAGAACATTGAATGAAACAGCCAGAATTCACACAATCTTGTGCCTGCAGGACATTGAATGAAACAGCCAGAATTCACACAATCTTGTGCCTGCAGAACATTGAATGAAACAGCCAGAATTCACACAATCTTGTGCCTGCAGGATATTGAATGAAACAGCCAGAATTCACACAATCTTGTGCCTGCAGAACATTGAATGAAACAGCCAGAATTCACACAATCTTGTGCCTGCAGAACATTGAATGAAACAGCCAGAATTCACACAATCTTGTGCATGCAGGACATTGAATGAAACAGCCAGAATTCACACAATCTTGTGCATGCAGGACATTGAATGAAACAGCCAGAATTCACACAATCTTGTGCATGCAGGACATTGAATGAAACAGCCAGAATTCACACAATCTTGTGCCTGCAGGACATTGAATGAAACAGCCAGAATTCACACAATCTTGTGCCTGCAGAACATTGAATGAAACAGCCAGAATTCACACAATCTTGTGCCTGCAGGGCATTGAATGAAACAGCCAGAATTCACACAATCTTGTACCTGCAGGATATTGAATGAAACAGCCAGAATTCACACAATCTTGTGCCTGCAGGACATTGAATGAAACAGCCAGAATTCACACAATCTTGTGCCTGCAGGACATTGAATGAAACAGCCAGAATTCACACAATCTTGTGCATGCAAAACATTGAATGAAACAGCCAGAATTCACACAATCTTGTGCCTGCAGGACATTGAATGAAACACCCAGAATTCACACAATCTTGTGCCTGCAGGACATTGAATGAAACACCCAGAATTCACAAAATCTTGTGCCTGCAGAACATTGA
This sequence comes from Margaritifera margaritifera, assembly GCA_029931535.1. Lineage (NCBI taxonomy): Eukaryota > Metazoa > Mollusca > Bivalvia > Unionida > Margaritiferidae > Margaritifera > Margaritifera margaritifera. The sequence continues at coordinate 7,973,237 of JAQPZY010001673.1, forward strand.
ATGAAACACCCAGAATTCACACAATCTTGTGCCTGCAGGACATTGAATGAAACACCCAGAATTCACACAATCTTGTGCCTGCAGGACATTGAATGAAACACCCAGAATTCACACAATCTTGGCTGCATTTGATTCTTCATTTTGAGGACAAAGTCAAATTCAGTTCCTAAATGAGCAATGTATCTGTCTGCTTTCCAGTGGCAGACAATTCTGTTGAAAAGTATATGTCAGTCATGATATGTGTAGAATACATGACATATCAGCTGTCATGCTGCTCATCAAGATCATTAGATAATGTTTTAGAAAGGAACAAATGAATTAAATACTGATTTAGGGATGACATTAAACTGTATGTCCATGCTCTTTCACTCGATTTAGATGAATTATTTTGCCCACTGAATACTGAAAATGCCTTGATAATCATTTGTTTCCAGCTTGACTGGACAGACATTTTTGTGCCAGTTGACTATCCATGTTAAATTCCATTCTCAGTTTTGGGAGACATAGCAGTCACTTTTCTGCTGGCTGTGGTGGTGCCAACAGTTTGTAATGGTTTTTGTTAGAGTTTTTCATATGCATATATTTCCTAAACCCCTTGATAGATTCTCATTATACTTGAGGCCTTTGACCTTGGGGTCAAGGTCACAATCATAGAAATCTTGCATTAAGATTTTGCTGACAGTTTTTTTTATTTGCTTATATTTCCTAAAACTTTTTGGTCAATGTTGTTCATACCTAGGATGAATCATTATGAAGCTAAGAAAATTCATTCTGCAACATGATAACTTGCCCTTTTTTGACCTTGGGACCAAAGTCACACCATTGAAAATTTGCATTAAGGTTTTGGTTAAAGTTATTTAATTTGTTTTTATTTCCTAAGCCCCTTGATGGATTTTTTTCTTCCTTGGGATGAATCATTATAAAGCTAAGACAATTTATTCTTCAATATACTCACTCAACCTTTTAACCTGAGAGTCAACGTCACATGTTTTACAATAATGCTTCTATCATGGCTCAACATGTAGGGCCTGGCCTTGTTTTATGTAGACACTGGCATAACTTGACCATTAGCCTCTGACCCTCGGTAAGACCTGTTTAAGTTTGAATGCATTTCCTCTTTGTCAGTTCATGAAGAGAAATGAAAACCAGTCAGATTTCTTGAAGTTTGCATTAGTTATAAAGAATGTAGTCTTAAGCTCCATGTCAGAACAATATTCATCAGTCATATAAAGTGTAATCATCTGATTTAAAGAACAAGATACATAGTATATTAGGAACAAAATGAATGAGATCAGTCCTGGGAAAGGATAGAAAATTGTATTCAGTTGTCAGAAAAAGGCTAGCTTTCCGAATGATAATGGTGGTAATTTGTCAGTTCATGAGGCTGACTCATCTGTCTTGTCCGAATTGTCTACTTCTGATGTTGAATGTAATGTCACTTCAGTAGCCATCAGGTACTGGATGCAAGCTTGATACTGAAATGGGTCAAAATAATCAAAATAAAAATTTTCTATTGAAGAGAGTATTTTTTAAACCATTTCAATGACCCCATTTGATAAATATATTTATTATGTCAGTTACTATATGTTTTTTGAAGGGGTCATGTACATTACACACAATGTGTATCGACCATTTTCCACTCTGTCTTTGTAGTATCCAATAAAGTACAGGCCACTACACATTGAAATGTTCAGGATTTACAGGTGGAGTCAGGCCTGAGCTACACTGTACTCATGGGTAATAGACTTAATTGATTTACGACCCATGACTTTACCACCTGCAGTAAGTCCTGCAGAGATGTAGAGGGTAATCCATAAACTGGCCAGGTAGAATCCACTCTTGAAGGGGAGTTGAGTGAAAGTTACACCTGTTAAGAGAAGTACAGCTAGAGAATGGAGATTTCACAGGCATAGTTCACTGAACTGGAGCCAAAATCATCCTATACCAGCACGAGTGAAATATGGTCAATACACTTTGTGTGTACTGTACTAGAAGGGTCTAAAAGTCACTCTCTTTACTATAAAAGTAACATTTTCAAGATTTTGACATTTGTCAGTCTCAAGGTTGTGTCCAGTACCTGTGCTATTGCCTGCCATACCAAACCCAAACATTTCAGATTTACATTTTCCCATGGACCCAGAAACCTTGAATTGTTCTTACTGTCTTTCCTAAAATAGAGTCTTAATGGATCCAGACTCTTTTGGTGTACCTAGGATAATAAATCCTTAATGCCACCCCTGCTGATTTACCTGTTGGCCAGTGAACATTGCTGTTACATTTATGTAACAAACTCTTCATCTCCATGCCATTTAATAGGCAATCTAGCATATCTAAGGCAAAAAGCACATTGATTAGGATTATGAATATGTAGAGAGACTGAACTTTGCAATGCATGTTAATAAAGACTTTTACACATTAAATACCAAAAATAATATGCACAGATCTTATTTGATTTGTTTACACTTCTCTTTTTGTACATAGTCAAACATGTCTTACACAGCCACCTGTGGAAAAAGGCTACTCTGGCCTCTTAACATAGGTGACCTCTGAATGGAGGTTCACCTTTCAAACTTAGTTCTTGATCAAATATCATATTACAAATACAATTATTATTATTATTGTTGTTGTAATTAATACCGCTCAAAATAATTGTTTCAGTTTGTATTAAATCTTTCATTTTTTTTATTTTTATTTTTTTAAATACTTTTTCCAGTTGGATATACCATATTCCATCTTGAAAGTATTCCTACTCCAACAAGTGTCCCCCCTCCTGTTTTTATGAAATTTATAGAACAAGTCAGATAATTTTTACTTTTTGTGAACCTTGGTGAACACAGGACTCAAAGCACTCCATGAATTTCATGAATTTAATTCCCAATGAATACATTCTATTGTTACATTGTATTTATTTCATGGTGAAACATGCACATGTTTCAAGAAATCTTTTGAAAATTGTATTGGTTTGGCCCAAATAGGATGCCATGAAATAATGCAAGAATATTCAGGTTGTTTATTTTGTACTAGATATATTACACATTAACATAAAAAAATCCAGATAGGGTCAAAACAGCATCGTATCTATGATGTCATGTGATAATACAAGTTTAGTATTCCAAGATTAAAATTTTTATTTGAAAATGATTAAGCAATTTTCATAAGTTTCTAATCAACAAACTTTCATTTGTTTGTTGTTTTTGAACTTGTCCTATACATTGCAGTACCAGGTCAAGGTTCGAAACACATTTCTGAAGAAGGTACCATCTAAGTGGATCAAGATCACCAGGTATTCATCAATACTCTGATACATTTGTTTGTGAAAGTATTAGAAATGTGCATCTTCACTGGAAACTTGAGTGGTGAGGAGTAATAGTAGAATATCAGCTAGCAGGAGAAATCAATGAGGGGTAACAGTATAATGTCAGATACCAGGAAATTAACAGTAGAATGTCAACAGCAGGAAATTAACAGTAGAATGTCAACTAGCAGGAAAAATCAATGAGGGTTGACAGAATGTCGATTAGCAGAAAAATCAATGAGGGGCAGTAGTAGAATTGTCAGATATCAGGAAAATAACAGTTGAATTTCAACTAGCAGGAAAATAACAGTAGACTGTCAACAAGCTGGAAAAGTCAATGAGGGGTAACAGAATGTCAGCTAGCAGAAAAACTCAATGAGGGGTAACAGTAGAATGGCCGATAGCAGGAAAATAACAGTAGAATGTCAGCTAGCAGGAAAAATCAATTCGGGGTAACATTAGACTGTCGGCCAGCAGGAAAATAACAGTGGAATGTCAGCTAGCATGAAAACAACAGTAGAATGTCTGCTAGCAGGAAAAACTCAATGAGGGGTAACAGTAGAATGGCCGATAGCAGGAAAATAACAGTAGAATGTCAGCTAGCAGGAAAAATCAATTCGGGGTAATATTAGACTGTCGGCCAGCAGGACAATAACAGTGGAATGTCAGTGAGGGGTAATATTAGAGTATCAGCTAGCTGGAAAATAACAATAGAATGTCAGCTAGCAGGAAAATAACAGAATGTCAGCTAGCAGGAAAAATCAATGAGGGGTAACAGTATAATGTCAGATATCAGGAAAACAACAGTAAAATATCAGCTAGCAGGAAAAATCAATGAGGGGCAACTGTAGAATGTCAGCTAGCAGGAAAAAACAATTCGGGGTAACATTAGACTGTCGGCTAGCAGGAAAATAACAATGGAATGTCAGCTAGCAGGAAGAATCAATGAAGGGTTCACAATAGAATTTCAGCTAGCACAAAAATAACATTAGAATGTCAGCTAGCAGGAAAATCAATGAGGCGTAACAGTATAAAGTCAGATAGCAGGAAAACAACAGTAGAATATCAGCTGGCAGGAAAAATCAATGAGGGGTAACTGTAGAATGTCAGCTAGCAGGAAAATAACAGTAGAATGTCATCTAGCAGGAAAAATCAATGAGGGGTAACAGTAGAACATCAGATAGCAGGAAAATAACAGAATGTCAGCTAGCAGGGAGAATCAATGAAGGGTCACAGTAGAATGTCAACTAGCAGGAAGAATCAATGAAGGGTCACAGTAGAATGTCCACTAGCAGGAAAATAACATTAGAATGTCAGCTAGCAGGAAGAATCAATGACGGGTCACAGTAGAATGTCAACTAGCAGGAAGATTCAATGAAGGGTCACAGTAGAATGTTAACTAGCAGGAAGAATCAATGAAGGGTCACAGTAGAATGTCAACTAGCAGGAAGAATCAATGAAGGGTCACAGTAGAATGTCAACTAGCAGGAAGAATCAATGAAGGGTCACAGTAGAATGTCATCTAGCAGGAAGAATAATTAGGGGTATATTAGAATGTCACCAAGCAAGAATAATCAATTAGGAGTACTAGTAGAATATCAACTAGTACCTAAAATCAAGAAACAGTAGAATGTCAACGGGCAGGAAAAATCAATGAGGGGTAACAGTAGAATGTCAACTAGCAGGAAAAATCAGTGAGGGGTAACAGTAGAATGTCATCTAGCAGGAAAAATCAGTGAGGGGTAACAGTAGAATTTCATCTAGCAGGAAGAATCAATAAGGGGTAACAGTAGAATGTCATCTAGCAGGAAGAATAATTAGGGATATATTAGAATGTCACATAGCATGAAAAATCAGTGAGGGGTAACAGTAGAATGTCAACTAGCAGGAAAATTCAGTGAGGTGTAACAGTAGAATGTCAACTAGCAGGAAAAATCAATGAGGGGTCACAGTAGAATGTCATCTAGCAGGAAAAATCAGTGAGGTGGAACAGTAGAATGTCAGCTAGCAGGAAAAATCAATGAGGGGTCACAGTAGAATGTCAACTAGCAGGAAAAATCAGTGAGGTGTAACAGTTGAATATCAGCTAGCATGAAAAAAAAGTGAGGGGTCACAGTAGAATGTCAGCTAGCAGAAACAATGAGGGGTAACAGTAGAATATCAACTAGCAGGAAAAATATGTTGCAAGATGAAGGGGTGTACATATATATTGACATAATTTTGTGGAGAAAAGCTGCTTTAAGAGTGTAGGAACAGAGACAAACCTGAATGAGAAATAAACAGATCAAGAGAGATTGGGTGGGGGAGGAGGTTGATGGCAGTGATGGAGAGGATCAGAGAGACAGATAAAGGCATTCAAAAAGTGAATTTGCATTTCACTCATATGCATTTATGTATTTTAGATTTTTGAGGGTGTTAGCAGCTTTTATTTTGGTGTTTGTATTGGTGACACTTGCAGTTGTCTGTGTGGTGTGTTCCATAGAAAATTTTGACTTGTGATTGTAAGTCTTACTGAGCAGTAACTTCAAATGTTCTTGCATTCTTTACAATGGAATAAACATAATGTCAAAAAAAGAAATTATAAGACTGCACGACACTGTGTAAACAGCACAAGGACTAGTAACACTTTGTTATTAATGTTTGTTTTGTAATGTTTTACTTTCAGTACCAAAGAAGTGAGCAGATTTCATTCTCCATTCATTGTGGAGAAGTACAAGGAACTCAGTCAGCTCAGGGAACAACTTGTTCTTGACTGTAACAAGGCCTGGATTCAGTATCTGGAGTAAGCACAATAAAACAAAACTGAAGCAATATATATACTTGCATATAAGCCAATAACAACTGCAAACTGCATAGACCCAGATCCAGATCTGCTATCGCATAATGCGCTGGCAGATCTGGGTCTATGCAGTTTGTAAGGACTAATCAGTAGAACAAACAACATAGACCCTGATCTGCCTGATCATTATGCAACAGCATTTGGACCCGGGTTATATGCGAGTATATATGATAGTCAATATGATCAAGGCTATTCCAGAAATAATAAGGTCTGGGTGGGTTGAAAGATACTTTTCTAATACACCTACAATCCATTAATTGAGAAGATTACACACCTTCAAAATAAAATGCAACTGGACTTACTATCACCCACCATGATGTGTCTTCCAACCCCATGCAGCTGTTTCTTTCTCCCCTCCCCCCACTCTCTCTCTCTCTCTCTCTCTCTCTCTCTCTCTCTCTCTCTCTCTCTCTCTCTCATGCTAGGGGCATAACTTGTATGTTTCTCCTTTAAATACATTCCCTGATTACATTAAAGTTATGAATATAAGCTTCACTACCTCTTGAATCCAGCAATTACAGAAAGACGCAAATTTTGTCTTTCATCACTATATACCATATAGACAAAGGAAAGAAACTCATGCCCATTACCTCCACTAACCACCGCTAGGTGGCACTGGTAGTAAACCTGTTTATGGTTTCACTGCTGTATGAACAACATCATCCTGAATTGTCTTTTCGAAACCCATCAAGATGTTTGAGATTTTGAGCCATCCAGTTATTAGTTTGTTGATTTATTATGTGTTAAAATGTCTGCAAAGGATTGGTAACCTTAGTTGGGATTTTTGGTGAATATATTTCCATATTTTTTTAAGTTTGTGGATTTGTGTTTTTTTCTGATCTGGTAAGTTGCATGCGATAACATCACATATGTGCATGTTGTAATTTTTAATTGCAAACGCAGTTTGAATTTGATGGTGGTGTTGTTGAATTAATGATTTTTTCAGTTTATTTCCCATTTGTTCTTTCTTTATCATTTTTATCTTTTCAGAAACAATGGCAATGAAATGTAATAAAAGTTAGAAGCACAAGGTCAGCAAGGATAATCATGAATCTTACCTCACCTGTACAAATGTACTTTTACAACACCATGTAACGTTTGCAGGTTTGGTTGGTGGAATGTGATCTTCCATCCTTAGAAAGAACGTAAAGGCGAAAGAGAGGAAGACAAAATTGAAGCATAATATGAAGTTTCTGGTTTGAAACATTTTGAGTCTTCATCATCAGTGTAGTGGGGGATGTTTTGTTGGCCCCTACCCTCCACTCACCCACCAAAGGTACCTAGGTAAGGGCTGTCAGCTAACATCACATCTGGTCAGCTAGAGGGTGATGGATGATGCAGTGACTTCAGATGTGTCAGAATGACACCACACAAATATCTTCATGGAGTTGCACAGCAGGAGATCGATCAAGGAGGCAACAGGACAGTTGTTTTTGTTGGGGGAATTGTTGCCCCCTCCTTTACGTATGTCTAATACTGCTTAGGAGGCACTCTACAGATATTATGTACTTCTGAGAGAGTGATAGGTATAAGGTGAAGTTGTTTGAATTTGCAACATTCACAATGAAGATTATGTTGGCATACCTCTATCCTATTTTCATGTATTGTGGCTGAAATTTCTTTACATATTGTACTTGTGGAAATTGTACATGATTTAAGCACACAGCTGACAAAAAATGGCCACTCCCGTGTGATCGAAAAATCAGCCTGAATTTGTCCAAAGTACACTATTTTTGAGCAGTTATTAAAATAGGGTAAACGAATTTTGCCAGAGTAGGCAATACCAGCTTCTGAAAGTACAATGAATTAATTACAAAATATATAAAAAGTAACAAGAGTTATTGGCTATTATTATTAACAATTTACTTTTGAAAGTCCAGGAAGTGAAAATGACCAAGCAGAGCTAGCAGTTTTTTGATAGGTGCACATCTGAAGTAAGACCAAGCAGTATACTCTATAACTCAAATTGCACCCATAAATCATACACCAATATAAAGAGAATTAAAAGTTCTTTTGATAATACCTAAGATAAACAAGGTATTTTTTTTAAATAGCCAGGATAACCAGTGAGGAAAACCTGGGAAATTCATTTTCTTTAACAATCTAACCATATGCAAAATATGAAACTGAAAATTTGTGCAATTGCTTTTCTCTTTTTCATATCATCGTGTATGATTTTCTCAACAAAATGGTATATTAACATTGATGTTATGCATGAAAATAAGCTAAATATGTCTATTTTGCTCTTGCTTAAACAATATGCCTTGTGGCAGTATAGTGTGCGCAATGACCTTATGTATAGGGAAATTAGAAGTCTTAGGACACACAAGTAAAGTCAACTTAAATTTAAAACTTGCGTTAAGGGAAAGAAAAATATAGCAAAAATGTTACCTTTTCATTCATTTGTAATAAAATTAAGGAAAAAATGATGATAAAGCAGATTCACTTTCTTCCATTTGTGTTAGAAGAATTAGTAATTTTTTTACCCTTTGAGCGCCATCTTATGTTTTGCTGGGAGAGTGTCCTCCTGATGATTGGCAAGCCTCTAATTGTGGCTTGGAGTGTATGGGAGAATGTCCTCCTGATGATTGGCAAGCCTCTAATTGTGGCTTGGAGTGCATGGGAGAATGTCCTCCTGATGATTGGCAAGCCTCTAGTTGTGGCTTGGAGTGTATGGGAGAATGTCCTCCTGATGATTGGCAAGCCTCCAATTGTGGCTTGGAGTGTATGGGAGAATGTCCTCCTGATAATTGGCAAGCCTCTAATTGTGGCTTGGAGTGTATGGGAGAGTGTCCTCCTGATGATTGGCAAGCTTCCAATTGTGGCTTGGAGTGTACGGGAGAATGTCCTCCCTTATTTAGGAATTAAGTAGGCATAAGTCCCCCCACATGTCCAAGCATGATCTTTGGGCCTGTAAGGCAGAATGTATGGGGTATAATTCTGATTTGGTTGCTGATTTTGTCCAGGTGTTGTCTCTGCATGCTGCTGTACCAGTTGTTAAGTGTCCTGCTGTGCCTTCCTCCCAGCCTGGTGATTGGAAATCACTTTTCTCAATGGAACTTGCTGCATACCGGCCATCCATTGCATTGTATATGGAACTGTATGGGGATCAGTATAACTGGTCCATCTGTTTTGCTGGTCAACTGGTCTTCAAACCAACCTCTTGACCTTCCTTTTGGCCTTCCATCCAACTGTCCTTCAGACCTTCCTCTGTTGGATCACCCACCACCTCTGTCATTTGGTCAGAATTACAAAGTTGGGGCTTCAGTAGATGTTGAGGATGAGGAAGAAAGTCCAGCATATCATCATCCTCCATGCCAGTGAAAATTGGCAAGATTTGTGGCCATCTTTTGGACAAAATCTATGACCTGGGGAATTCAAGAGCCTTTTTTTTTTTAGAATCTATTACCAGTCTCATGTAACACATACTGGTACCAAACACACTCGGACACAGAGCACTGACGTTTCAGTATATTGATAAGAACATTGAGGCAATACAGATGCCAAATCTGATGTTCTATACAATCAATCACAAAGTATTTGAGAAGCCTTTAAAACTAGTGATAAATAGGGTAGACTTAGCATCTTTTCCTAGTTTTTGCTTAGCTGACAAAAGTGGGAAATGAGCATATATCGGAGTCAGCAACCTACATAGCCAAAGTGATTAAAAAGGCAGCACACCACTCCATGGTCTGTGCCCATACAGTTTCATCAAATCTTGATTTGATCTGATGTGACGTGACGTGACACTTTTCTATGTTCATCATCGATGAAGCTGCATCACTCCTTGGCTTGACGATCATTGCCATTTGGGTTCCCACTGTTGTTTGGGGGTCATATAGAAGATATACTGAAGCAGACAGCACAAGCGATGCCCCTCCTATTCTCCTTGCCTCCCCCCTGCACCTTTTCATCCCCAACAGTCTTTTCCACAAAAGAGCAATGTTCGGAGGCAGAGGGATAGACGGCGGTATCCCTCTCAACAACAACAAACCCATCCACAGCAAGACTTAAGACGATGGCAGACATTTCTAGGAGGCAATTTAATAAGGGTGAAAGGAAATGAAGTTTCTCTTTCCTGAAGCCTCCCAGCAACCGCCAATGATTCGTTAACCTCACCATCCCCGGAGAGAATACACGTTCGTGCCAGATTTCTTCATTTTCATCATGCTTGGATCAATCTTTTTCCGAACAACAAATAGGTGATCCAAGAAGTTTCAGATAGCTTCAGATTTCATTTATCGAGCCTCCTTTCCTTTCATGTTCACCTTCTATGACAGATATTCCAACAGATCTCATGAAGAAGGAGATTTTGATGGAAGAGATCACTTTGTCACTCTCCAAGTGGGTGGTGGAGAGACTCCAGCATTCAGTTCAAGGCTTTTCCAGAAGCCACTAGCAAACTCAGACCAATGATGGACCTTATCTGGCTAAATAAATTCATATCAGCACCAAAATTCAGCTGTATGCCCTTTTAATGCCTCTAGCTTCAGCATGTAGGGTGAGTGGGCTGCATGCCCTTTCAATGGACCCAAACTATCTCCAGTTTAGAGCAGATAGTTCCGTGGTCTTAATGATGCAACCAGGTTTCATAGCTAAGAACTGGTTGCCATCTGTGGGCAATCAAAAGGTGGTCATCCAATCTCTTTCCTCCATCACCATGTCGAGAGAAGCAGCTAAGCAAGACCCTTTAGAAAACAGTAGAACCTCCTCACAGACATGGGTTAGGGCTTTTGCTGGATTTGCCCAAGTTTTTTGCTTAATAAGGGAAAGTCATTCTTTTATTCTTATCTGAGTGTTGTTGTCACAGGTTACATGACCATTGGTTGTGCTACCTTTATATTAGGAGAACGGTTTATACTTCTTATAGGGAATTCAGACATTCTTCCCTTGAAGTAGGCCATTGGTGGAGGATGGATGCTGATGCATTTCCTCCTCCTATTACCTATTCTCGTAACATTAATGTGATCAGAGTATGTATTTCAAGGAGAAAGCAAATCTTTTAGTAAATTATGTTTCTCTGAGAATACTTACCTGATCTCATTACTAGTAAACCCTCCCACACCTCCTTGAAAATGCAAGCATCCTTATTGATGTATTGCTCAGCTTAAACTGGTTTACTGCTGGTGCCACATAGCAGTGGTAAGGAGAGGCAATGGGTAAGAGTTTCTTTCCTTTGTCTAGATGTTATATAGGCATCAAAGGCGAAAACGTTTCATCTTTCTGAAATTGCTTGATTCAAGAGGTAGCAAAGCTTATATTCCTGACGTTGATGTAATTGGGTAAGTATTCCCAGAGAAACATAATTTACTAAAAGCTTTTCTTTTATGTTACAAATTGTTTTATTGTAGTACATCTTCTATCATTCTCTCTGAAAATATAAAGTACTGTACATATGTCTCATGTAAGATACATTTTTAAAAACGTGTTGAAGTTAAATACTGTGCATTCACTTCATTGATTCTGATTTCTTGAGCCATACTTTCTTTGCACTTGCAAACCCATATATTGGCATTTTAAAAAAATGACTTTTTTTTTCTTCTTTTCTTCAAACTTAAAGGCATAATAAGGGAGTCATTCTTTTATTTTCTTATCTGTGTGTTGTCACAGGTCACATGTTACTTTAAAATATGAGTATAATCTTAATTTCTAACAAGAAATAGATCAGATGTCTTTGTTTTTCTTGTAGAGTGACAAGGTTATAATCCTATTATTCAAAACTTGTCAAAATAATTTAAAAAATGTTAATTTTTCTAGAATTTTGATTCTGTTTAGACATCATATGCTTTTAAAGATTGCAAGAAATTACTTACAGTTCTTGTTGTGAAATCCATAAATATATTTATTGAACAAATTTTCTTGCAATTTATATATTTCATTTTAATTACAGTACGTTTGGGGAAAACTATCAAAGGTACAGGAAAGCAGTCCAGCTTTTGTCTACTCTTGATTGTCTCTTCTCTTTGGCCTCTGTAGCAAAGCATCATGGGTACTGCAGGTAAAAAAATGTGGATATTTCCATTGCCCTCTCTTCTCTTGATTGCTCGAAAATCTCCACATAACACTAGTGTATTAGGTTCTTTGGATGTGTGTTTTCTTCACTCATAATTTTGATAAAAATTACTTCAAAATTTGCAAAGATGTGTATGTATGTAGTGTTTTATGTTACCTCTGTGCAATACTGGCTATATTGTGCAAACTAAAGGTAAAGTTAGAAAAATGTAAAAATTGATTGCACAAAAATTTAAGAAGATAAATTCTATAAATAAATGTAAACATGAAGTACAAGATAAAGTATAAAACATAAAGATTTAAAGTTCTGTAAAATGTATTTAAAATAAAAGAAAGGTAACAAATGTAAAACCTTAAAACATATGGTTATAAGAATATGGTCTTAATTCTGAAGAAAATCAGTGTTAAAAACGTGGATCAATCAGCATAGCTTATGAATCATTCAACATATTCTGATGAAATTGGGTAAAAACATTGTCTTTTATTAACTGATGTTCCTTTTATGGGTTTAGTCTCTCATCTACACCATTTTTACAAAGTTATGGCCCTTGTCAATCAACTTTATATCTTTACATGGTATGTTGCTTGTAATTTGTGTAGCTCAAGAACCATTCAATATATTTTGATGCAGTTTGATGTGAACATTGTTTCATAGACCTAGATATGTCTTTTGTAGTTTTTGTCTTGTCTGCTCCATTTTGGACAGAGTTTTGGCCCTTGTTGATCAACTTCATATCTGTTTAAATGGGAAGTTGCTTGTATTGATGAGACCATGAAGGAATTGGATTTCAAGCATTCTACATCATAATTTAGAGGAGTCTTGGTCCCTGCATGCCCATTCCCTAAAGTTGGTTTCCATCACAAGTTCCTATGTTGAAAAGGTTAGAGGGAAATCGTGAGCAAAGCCCTTTTGTGATATACCCTTTGTTAATAACTCTAGTCACCTATATTTCAATAACTCCTTGATGTGAGGAATATAGCATCATCACATACTTTTTTTTTTTTCCTCAGTACCTCTCTTGCCTTAAGATCTTGGGGTCAAGGTTATGCCCTTTGATATAGTGACAGCCCTGTTTGATTCACAAAAAACCCAACTTCAGATTCATTTCTCTAGTCAAGTGAGAGTTACAGTGAAAAAAATTCTAATTTATTCCAATATTGAGTGTACGTCATTGTTTTAGCTTATTCATCAATCCAGAAGAAATGAAAACAGAGTTCTGTAAAGATACAGGATTTTATGAGTGTGCTTATTTCATGAGAAATTCATGAAATGTATTACTGTATATACTCGCGTATAATACGAGTCCAAATGCAAACAACATAGATCCTGATCTACCGTTGCATAATGTGACGGCAGATCAGGGTCTATGTTGTTTGTTCTACTGATTAGTCCTTACAATCTGCATAGACCCAGATCTGTTGGCGCATTATGTGATGGCAGATCTAGGTCTATGCAGTTTGCAGTTGGTATCAGCTTATACACGAGTATATACAGTAATTAATTTTTGTTTATAGTCATATTACATCCCTGTAATCTTACATGGTTGATCTTGCATTCAGTGCAGGTGTTCAGCCTGTATTTCTGTATCGCACACCTAGACTTAAACTTATTAGGTGTGTTCACTGATGTTTGCATCTGAGATGCACTGAATCAAATTTTCTTATGTATCCCAATTTGTATTGAATTCCATTTGCACTGCCTAGCTAAAACTATTTGGAAAGTGAAAATATGTAATAAATACAAAACCACATTTAATGTTTGTTCCAAGTCAGGGAATAGAACTCTTTGCATATGGCGTATAAATATATCTGCCAACTCATAATAAAAAGTGTAGTTTGGTGTATTAAATGAGTAAATGATTGAAATTATTGAACAAGTTCAATAAATATCATTTGAAAATGACACTGTTGCACATAGGAACTGCGTCCCCCACCGTCAAAATTTGGGGGACACACAACATTTCAGAGGGACAAAGGAAAATAATAGTACAATAAATGGACTAATACTGCTATAAACATAAAATAATCTTACTTGCTTGGACAGTTTTGCCACCATAACTTTGTGGACTGCACTATACTATAAAATTTTCCTTGGACACTTACATGATTGTAATAAACGTTTTATCATGTGCTCCAATAACTCATGAAGAAATTAATGTGTTTGAATATCTGGTTAACCTGAAATGAGCTGCATCATGGAATTTTCCATTCTGGATCTTGCTCGCATTTAGCTTTAGCATAAACGCATTATCTACCTGCATTTATTATAAATACCTGTGTTTTCTGAATTGCTTTTCTTTCCAAACTAACAAATCATTAATTTAATGACAAATTCTGTACTTGCATACATTTAGTCTCTTGTGTCATTATTTCAACCTCATAATAAATTAAATCTTCCTCGCTGTAGGGGTGACTTTAACCTCGAAAACACATTACAATAACGGCTGTTAAACACTTTACATTCCAACTTGGCCAACTACCATAAACCTTGAATGTTTTCATTGCCAGAGACATTGTTTTAAAATAGATATTCATTTCCATCAAACAGTTTTTATCACCTGCCATTGATGGTGCCAACAGAGACATGGATGGACATCCACTAATGAAAAGTTGTATGCATATTTTTCTCAATTTTGTTGTAACAAAAAAAACGTGCCCAGGGGGGTGCACAGGGTCAAAATTTGGGAGACATGGGACAGAAAATTGCAGGAAACCCAGTTCAGTGTGCAACACTCATGACAGGCTGTAAAATTCTTGTCATCACATACCCCCCCCCCCCCCGATTTTATTGGATAAAAGCATAAATTTGTGTTGTGCCATGAAATGACTGAAGTAAATTGGAGACCTCCTGTTTTACAGTTTTATCTCATAGGCATCCTGACATCATTGTTACAACGAAAGTTTATTGCGAGATTTGCACATGTTTACGGAAAAAATATGAGATGGGTTTATTAACCATCATGTAAATAATGTTATGTGATCAACTTCTTTTGTTTCTCCTTTGTAACCTCGGTGAGACATAGGTATCAGTTTTCTGGTGGCAATGTTAGGCTGTATCTTAACAGGGCACAAAATCCCACGAGGCTGTATCTTAACAGGGCACATTGTGTTTTTGTCAATGTAAAGTTTTGTCTTGAAGTCAGTGTGAAAGTGTTTGTAAGTCAGACATGCGGGTGGGGTGGGGGGATACACATGGATGTAGGCGAGACACCATGTTCTGTGGAACACATTTTTTCTTCACAGAGAAAATATATTTACTGTACATATATTTATAGACCAGAAATATATGATGATGTTGATGTCAGCTATATACAGATGGAACAGGGAAGGCATCCAGTGATTCATCATCTTATTGGGGAACAGCAACAGTATGTGCCAAATGATATGGACCTTCATGTGAGCATTCATATGGCAGACTAATATTTATATCCTGTACTTATGAGATAACTGAGGACAGTGTGTCCTCTTTATAATGCTGTTCATAAATGTCACCTGTATTATAAGTGAGGGAGCCTTATAGTGAGGGATGTTCCCACGAGGCTGTATCTTAACGGCACAAAATCCCACGAGGCTGTATCTTAACAGGGCACAAAATCCCAGGAGGCTGTATCTTAACAGGGCACAAAATCCCACGAGGCTGTATCTTAACAGGGCACAAAATCCCACGAGGCTGTATCTTAACAGGGCACAAAATCCCACGAGGCTGTATCTTAACAGGGCACAAAAGCACAAAAAAGGGTTCTCATTAGGCATGAACTAAACCTTAGTGAAATAATTCAAGTAGAAATGATAAAACAAAGTGCCAGCAATTTAATGTAATCCATGACCATACCTATGTTATGAGAGGAGCAGTGGTATACTGAGGGGTGTTATAGCAAGGAACCACTTTATAAAGTAAGGCGTATCCCTTAGCACTCCTTGACAGATAATTTGTCACTTTTACAAATCTGCATATTGGTTTATCGTCAAAGGTTACATTGCTGTAAAGTTTTAAGTTGGTAGATTCTGAAAAAGCCATTTGATAACTCTATGGCATTTTTTTCTTGCAGTACAGTGCAACCTCTCTTTAATAACCCCCAGTGGGAGGGAACAAATTTGACTGTTTAAAGGAGAGGGTTGACTATTTAAGGGAGAGGGCTGACTGTTTAAGAAAGGTAAAATGTAGCGGAAGGCTGACTTTTAAAGATGTCACACATTGGCTGAATATTAGAAGTGTTGTTTAACGGAAATGGTCATTAGGGGTTTGAGGTTTTACAGATATATTTGTATGTTGTGGTATGTGTACTCAGCAACCAGTCTTATTGTATCTATAATAGTAATTCAATTGAAAATGTGAACAAAGAAGCATAATTTCTAGAATTTCTCTGCTTGATTCCATTTAATCCAAATACTTAATTTCTTGCTGATAAACTCGCACTATATAGTTTACTTTCATAAATATTCATGCTGGATGTGTTTAACGGGACAGATTTTTGACCGGAAATTAAACTCCCAAATCGAACATTGGGAGTTCCTAATAAGAAGCTTGTATTTAGGTTAATAAAAATGAATTAACTGAAACTCGTGTAGTACAATGTGACCTCCTGACTAGCCTCAACAAAGTTTGGTAATAACCATTCGATTCTATGGGTAAATAGCAAACAGTTTTAATGACAGAAGCAAGAATAAATGTAATAACCCCTATATGGTTTGAAACATATGTTGATACTATGACTTTGCACTACTGCACAGCAAAACAGGTAGTAGCATGTTTGATTAAAACAGCAAATCCCTCCATCCCTAAAACTCAAATGGTTCTGTTCCAGTCTGTGTCCAACTACAATTGTAGTACATGTAACAGACTAGCATTACAATGATAAAGTGTCCTGCGTATATCAAAGTGATCTGAAGCTGATGTCTGCATTTCTGACTTTATTTTAGGAAATAAAAAGTCAAAATTTAAGCATCTGGATATAGTCATATGATCACTTCAAAACTTTCATGAAAGACTCAGTTTGGGAATATATTTATATATTTATATTTGTGTTAACTTTTAGAAGTAATATGAAGGGTTGGTGGGGATGGGGGGTTGTGCTCCTGACTAACATCTGACAATAGTAAAAAAAACGTACAGTCCTCTGCAGTATATATATACACAAAATATCTCATTCCACTTACAAGGGATAGACATGGGGAAAAAGTTTATTGTTTACCAAAGAATTGATTGATTTTCAGCTGCCGGTCAATTAATCACGTGACAATTGGCTAACAACATGACCGGGCCACATGTGCATGAGAGTAGCTTCATTTCATGATTGTTAATAAAGCAGCACTGGATAATTTCAACAACCGGCTTCTGTGGGATTAATGTTTATGATTTACAGTTTCTTATTAGGTAAATTAATTTATTGATTCATGTGATAACCCTGTTTCAACAATGGTATTGTTTGGTACATGGGTGTATATTCTAGCTGATTGTGCTGGCACAGGTTGTCAGTAATTTGCCCTGGAATGAATAACAATTTACGCATGGCATTGAAGAAATCTCATATATTATTTATGTTATTGTTCATGGTTCAGTACGAATTAGATGAACAGTTATCAGTTTTGTAAGAAGCTGACATCTTAAAAAAAATAACAAGTTAACAACAAATAGCAGTGAGAGACTTTGCATATTTGCAATGAACATTCACAAATAGAAACTTTTAACATTTAAACCTTTTTCTTGAAGAATACAAAGATCTCACCAGATTAAGAAATTAAACTCTTATGTACTTTGGCAACAGAACTTTGCAGTACCATATTTAGCTGTTTATAATGCGCACCTTTTTCTCATAATTTTCTTATCTTAAGTCGAGGGTGCGCGTTTTATAGAAGAACTATAAAAGAAAGTTTTTTTCCAGGTTGATCTGATGAAAGGATGAAGGCACTATAGCTGCCTACATGTGTCACTTTCACTTCGTGTGAAATATTAAATCTGTTGCACGTTACATTGTAACTAAATTGGTTCCCAGTACTAGCCTTATTAAAGAAATAAATAATGCTTACAAACCTTGATATTCTTGTTCTTTGATTGCTTATGTTAATAAACTTGTTTCATTTCACATCACTGTGTAGCGTTTTGTTCTGTGCCTCGACCGGAAATACATGTACATGACGACTGGTAACTTGTTGTTCTAAAGCTGTGCAAAGAACCACATTGCAGTGGAACAAATATTAAGATTACCCTAAATGTTCAGTATTCCATAACTGTGGATCTAATACATTTTTTCTTTATTTATTGTTGAATTGATATATAATATTTAGAATTCAAGCAGTGTTATTGTTCTTTTCAGAGGCACCTTTAGGGGACATATTTTTTGCGACTACGGTTTGTCTGTTACAGTAACACTAACACATTGTGAAACAAAATAATCAATTTATGTATGAAGTTGGAATTTTTTTTTTTTCTTTGGAAAATAAACTTGGTTCTTAGTTTATTTCTCATCTTAAATGACAGTATTTTATATTTCTTTGTGAATATACAGTGATCAATGCTTTATTGATTCAGTGTGGTCTTTTCAAGGTTATCAGCGGAAAAAAATATATGATTACCATACCTGTAAATGTTCAATATTCGATAACTATGGATCTAATTAATTTTTTCTTCATTTATTCCTTTTTTAATTGAAATATAATATTTAGAATTCAAGCAGTGTTAATGTTATCATCAGAGGCACATTTAGATGACATCTTTTTCATGACTACGGTTAGTCTGTTACGGTAACACTGATGCATCATGAAAGAAAATAATCGATTAATACATGTATATGAAGTCAGAAAACATTTTTTTTTTCTTTAGAAAATAAACTTAGTTCTTAGCTTTATTTTTCATCTTAAATCATAGTATTTGATATATTTTTGCAACTATACAGTGATCAATGCTTCATTGACTCAGTGTGGTCTTTTCACGGTAAGCAGTGCCGGCTAAGCTTTCATGTGCTAAATATTTTTACAATGCTTTGTCTAGGTACATTTGCAATTTATTTACTTTCCTTTGGAAAATAAGCTTGGTTCTTTGTTTTATTTCTCATCTTAAATCATAGTATTTGATATATCTTTGCGACTATACAGTGATCAATGCTTAATTGACTCAGTGTGGTCTATTCACGGTAATCAGTGCCGGCTAAGCTTTGATGTGCTAAACATAGTTACAATGCATTGTCTAGGAAAATGTGCAAATTATTTACTTTTCTTCAAAAAATAAGCTTGGTTCTTTGTTTTATTTCTAATCTTAAACCACAGTATTTGATCCTTCTTTGTTACAATAGAGTGAGCAATATTTAATTGACTGGGCATGGTGTTTTTAAGGTAATCAGCGCCGGCTAAAGTTTTGATGTGCCAAACATAATTACGAAGTATTGTCTTGGTAAATTCTATCTAGGGCACTGAGATATATTTTAGAAGTGTCATGCTAGTCCAAATAAGTATAAATAATGGACCTGAACTTTCATGTAACATCTTGTGTTCGATCTTGAAACGCCAGGAATGATGACAGACGAGGACATAAAGCGACTTTTCGAGAGTGATGATGGCGAATAGGAATTTGACGGATTTCATGCAATAGACTGAACTCCATCAACAAGGCAAACCTTAAAATGACCCTTTTAAGGGCCAACCATAAATCAGAAAGATATACTTTAAAGTTTGCCACTTTTTCATTCTTTCTTTTACGACATATGTAAAAAAAAAAAGTATCAGTCATAATCGGGTGCCGCATACTGACAGGAAAGAAAAGAGAAACAGTCATGCGCTGGTTTATTGTAAAGAATTCAAAAGTCATGTAACAAATGATGATCAGTGCACTATCCAAAATGGCCAAATGTTGTCACACTACGAAAGGGAGCGAAATTATCCAGATTTTAAAATGTATTATATCACATGCGCATTATATAGCAGAACTACGTTTTTTCCCCTCATTCTGGGTCAAAAATCAGGGTGCGTGTTATACACCAGGGCACGTTATACACACCAAAATAAGGTAATTCAAAAATCATTGAGGAGAAATTAGTGAAGTGGTTGTAAAAATTCAGGAGCCACACCATAACTGTTATATCTGAATTTATGTTATAACAAAGCGTGTTATAGTGGTGTTTCACTTTATATGAGTTCCTTTCCTTGGTGAAGCAAGCTTTAGTATAATTATAGATAGAGCTTTGAGCATCTTTTTACATTTGTGTTAATTCGCAATCATAAATAGGCTTTTAGTTATAAACTTTTAAATGGTTGATATGTGGCTAGGGATGTTATCAGCAAGTTCAGAGTCTAATCTGGTCAGATTGCAACCAGGATTCATTTAGTCTCTCAGCTACTATTATACTTTTGGGTACACATACCATGCCAGGGTTGCAAGGGACACTTTGCCTTGTAGATATACATAATTCATTATGGTTGCCAGGGTCACTACCAAATGTCCTCAGTACAGGCATACCTGGGTCAAAGGCAGGGCCCAGAACTCATAGTAAGTAATATAACGTGCCCAGGCTCATAAAAATGACACAAGGGCAAGTAGGTAGTTTGATTTAATGGTAGCTGAGCAGCAAGCAATAGCCATTGATGTACATTAATGAATAAAGATGTAATGAAACTGAATATATATGTGTGTTGATGGTGTGGTCTTTGAGATGAAGAAAGCTGGAGACCAGAAGAAACTACTGACGTGAGATATTTCATTGCCAGAATGTGAATCTAAGACCACAGAGTGCAAGCAAGTGCATTACCATTTTAATATTCTGGCTTTCTACATGATGTGAATTCTGTATAAAGATGATGACTTGGTCTGTAATTAATTAATCTCTTTTAAAGACTTCTGGTTGGAATGCTTTTTCTGTTTTCTTTTGAAAGATAACAGTAACTTATTTGGAGGATTTAAGAACTGTCCCTCAAGTACCTTTGCAAAAGGAATAAATAATGCCTTGAGAATTGTGAGGTTTTTTTATAACATACTACAGTGAAACATAAGATATAGGGCTATGGCTGTGACCATAGAATTCAACCAAATTACAGATGATCATTTCTTTCAAACTATTGACATATTATTGCAGGCAAAGTTTGGTGATGGTGATCATGTTAGGGCTGTGTATTGCATGCTCACTTTCGATTCAATATGCATCATGATATGCAACTTCTGGTACTCTGAATTGACAGTACACATGCTCTTACCCAGGATATTGGAACACAATAGCTGCACCATTTGTTGTGCAGGCAGATGAGAAACCAATACTTAGACTGGTTGCTTTGCAAATAGAGTAGTGTTTGGAGGGAATTCATCTTTAGGTAAATGAAAAATCAAATTATATTATCACTTAGTCATCCTCATAAAGTCAGTATAGATTTTGTAAAGCTCATTGGAAAGCGTGAATTTCTGTGTCATAAAATTTTGAGGTAAAAGCATGGGGGATGATGTTTTGCATGTGCTTACAAAATATAATCTGAATGGAACTGTAAGCTAAGGGCTGTTCCATTTAAATCTACCTTTAATATGTAGGGGTTGAATGTCGGGGGGGGGGGGGTTAAAGGGTGCCACCATTAAAAAAGAATTTAAATGGAATAGCCCGAAGTTTTAAAAAATTCAATAGACACAGAATTTACAGATTGCTAAATTTGAAGTATTTTGTAAAAATATGCTTTTTAAACTTTCAGTCAGCTGGAAAGCGTGTGATGATAATCACAGGACCAAACATGGGTGGGAAGAGCTCTTACATTAAGCAGGTGGCCCTAATTTCAATCCTGGCCCAGATGGGGTCCTTTGTTCCTGCAGACTCAGCAAAACTTAGCATATTTGATGCTGTCTACACAAGGTAGAGTATGGATTTAGAACTTTGCAATTGCTAAATTACCCAAAGTCAGCAGCATTGAACTGCATCAGTTTCTGTTTTAATATAATTTACTACAAGGTGTGAAAGTTGATTATGAATATTTATTTAATAATGCAAAAATGCAATGTTATTTTTTTTTAACGTGTTCTGCAAAGTTCAGATTGTGTACAATATGAAATAAAATAAACATGATGTTATTAGTTTAGCATTGAAATGTTGACATTGGGACATTTCTGATGTTATTAGTTTAGCATTGAAGTGTTGACATTGGGACATTTCTGATGTTATTAGTTTAGCATTGAAGTGTTGACATTGGGACATTTCTCATGTTATTAGTTTAGCATTGAAGTGTTGACATTGGGACATTTCTCATGTTATTAGTTTAGCATTGAAGTGTTGACATTGGGACATTTCTCATGTTATTAGTTTAGCATTGAAGTGTTGACATTGAGACATTTCTCATGTTATTAGTTTAGCATTGAAGTGTTGACATTGGGACATTTCTCATGTTATTAGTTTAGCATTGAAGTGTTGACATTGGGACATATCTCATGTTGTTAGTTTAGCATTGAAGTGTTGACATTGGGACATTTCTCATGTTGTTAGTTTAGCATTGAAGTGTTGACATTGGGACATTTCTCATGTTGTTAGTTTTTAGCATTGAAGTGTTGACACTGGGACATATCTCATGTTGTTAGTTTAGCATTGAAGTGTTGACATTGGGACATATCTCATGTTAGTTTAGCATTGAAGTGTTGACATTGGGACATATCTCATGTTGTTAGTTTAGCATTGAAGTGTTGACATTGGGACATATCTCATGTTAGTTTAGCATTGAAGTGTTGACATTGGGACATTTCTCATGTTGTTAGTTTAGCATTGAAGTGTTGACATTGGGACATATCTGATGTTGTTAGTTTAGCATTGAAGTGTTGACATTGGGACATTTCTGATGTTGTTGAAGTGTTGACATTGGGACATTTCTGATGTTGTTAGTTTAGCACTGAAATGTTGACATTGGGACATATCTGATGTTAGTTTAGCACTGAAATGTTGACATTGGGACATTTCTCATGTTGTTATTTTAGCATTGAAGTGTTGACATTGGGACATATCTGATGTTATTAGTTTAGCATTGAAGTGTTGACATTGGGACATTTCTCATGTTATTGCTCTTGTTACTAATAATCTTTTTTGAGTTGCTAACTAGAACTAACTAAATTATGATACCTTTTTGGTTACAATTTATATAGAGAAGGTGAGTTAGCTAATAGCAGTTTGAAAGTGAGAAATCAGTATTTTATATCGAAGAGTATATTTTCATAATTGTACATTGGGTCATTTATTTAGTTCTTTCACATTGTTTTTGCAATCATATGAAAAATTGGCTTTAAACGTGAGTTTCCTCAGCATTATTATTTTGCAGTGAACAAGCATGCATTGCCACACCCTTTATATGTTTACAGTCAGCATATGGTCAGAATCAGGGTCTTAAAGACTGACTTTCTCCATCAAATACATTACCTGATCACATTAAATTAGGATAACTTTGTTTGCTATCTCTGAATCCCTCCCTCCCGGAAAGACGGAAAAACGTCTTTCAGTCTATTGATTGTATAGACAAAGGGAAGCAACTCTTTCATGTTAACTCCCCTTTCTACCCGCAAGGTGGCTAACAATATACCCAGTTTAGACCAGTTTTTACTTTCGCTGCCATGTGCTAAGATGTCCTCCAGACAATCCAGTTAAATTCTGTAACTTCTATAACTTAAATGTATTCATCCACATTTCTTTTTCAGTGGTACAGTAAGTCAAAATGTTGTTTTATATGGTGCCTACAACAAAATAATGAATTCCAGTGAATATATTGATATTTTTGCAATTATCGTACCATTCATTTCTGTCACATGTGATTTCAATTGGTAACATTCAATTTCACCAGAGACATTTTCAGGCGCTGTACTTATCAACTATTACACTTCTAAGTCATTTCAATAATGCAGTTTGCATTATTTCAACTTGTTTGTTCCTCTTCTTCTTTACAGAGATGACAACCAATTGCCAATTGCAAGAAGTGTAAACAATTTAATGTCAAGGAGGATGGACACAAGACATGATTATGCATACAATTGCTCGTTGGCACACACATGTAATGTGTGTGCACTTGGTATGAAAATACTTGGTCCAGCTTTTTTTAAAAGCAGCTCAAGGGTGCAAAAACAAGCACACTCCGTAATATACACCTCCTGTCCGAATTGTTGAATAGTCTCATGGGGGATGTCGAGATGCCCTTTCCACCCCTCATGCAGATGCAGAAATAGCACCAGAACATACTGTATCTGTGAATACAGTAGAATCGTTGATTAATCTCATGGGTGATGTTGAGAGGCCCTCTCCACCCCCCATGATGACGCAAAAAGGCACCAGAATATACTGTATCTGTGAATGCAGTAGAATAGTTGATTGGTCACATGGGTGATGCTGAGATGCCCTCTCCACCCCCCATGCAGACACAGAATCAGCAGCAGAACATACTGTATCTGTATATACAGTAGAAAGCACAGACGTCTCCAATCAGGCCTTGGAATCGCATGTGATCAATATGACTTAGAAGGCTTTGTTGTCGATATGTCAACGAGTAGAAATGGCATGTATTTACTCCATCCGTGCATAACAATATTAAGAAAACAAGCCAGACGTGGAGATTTGCAATTTGACCAGTACATTATAGGCGGACGGTATGTACCAATACAGTATGGATGGACAGTCTGTACCGACCATACGGCACCAGCCGCCTGGACTGCAAAGCAGATATCATCTTTGGTATGCCGTTCCGACTGCTGACCAATGGGTCCAGACGTAAGAACAAGCTATGTATGATTATAGTGGTCAGGAGTCTGTTAGCTCCAACCAGTGAGCCGTCCATCCAGACATACCGCTTAGCCAGCCAGCTGTACCTACGATGCCACACCAGCTGGCCAGACTGCAAGGCATATACTGTCTTTGGTACGCTGTTCTGACTACCGACCAACCGGTCGAGCCATATGAATGAGCTTTGTACGTTTACAGTGGTCATGACTCTTATCTCCGGCTGGCAAGCCTGCTAACCAATCGATTGGACTGACAATCTATGAAATTCTTAGTGAACCAGCATTACTTATGAAGCCGACCAACCAAGCTTGACCTGCATTCCATAATGTGATCACTACTGATGGCATATCCAGTGGGCATAATGATGATGCATGCTGATGATACTTCATCATCATTTCCTGTTGATGAAGGTGATGAAATGGAAATCCAGAACATGCCAATCTGACAGTGGAACGGATGGAATTTACAGAGATGCTGCCAGGGTGTGAGAACTCCCGCAAATTAGTTTAAAGTCGCGCATATAAAAATGTACTCTGCGCAGTATATCATTTTTATTTAACTGTTAACCCTTAAAGTGTTTGTTGTGGCACATTAGGCCCTGTAACAAGGATTGTCGAGGTTGAACATTGCATTTATGAAGGAAGTTTTACAAATGCATGTTTAAAGTAAGGGCTACTAGAAAACTCAAATTGGCTGACTCCAAAAGTGGTTCATCTTCAGATGATGATTTAGTTTGGCTGATGATGGCAATGATTTTTAACTTTTTGAAGTATATGAGGTTATTGGAGCCCGGAAAGTGTTACCGGAAATACCAGTGAGTAATTTTTCACCCGAAAATAATGTTGAACAGATGGCATGCCGGTCAACCCCCTATTAAGCGGTATTTCGAAATTAAATGTCAAAAAGGCAGAATACTAAGCCTAATTAAAATACAGGCAATTTAAAAGTAGAATGCAGTTTTCATTTCTTTTTTCAAACAATTCTGCCTTGATGGATCTTGTGGTATAAAACTATATAGCATTCTAAGGGTTAAGATAAATTGAATAAATAAGAATCTAAAAAGAAATTAAAAAGTAAGGATATTTATTTTTGATCAAAATACCTCTGTCTGAACAAGCTGAGTATGGCATTGATGAACTTAAAACCCTGATACAACATTGTGGAACAGATAAGAAATCTGGCATAGTAGTCAGCAAAGCACTGATTCAAAAAAGTGAAACTTTGGTAGTGCTCTTGTTAGTGAAAATATTATTTTGGAGCAGAGATATCCATGAGACAGTACCTATGAGCTGTTGAAAATTGTACATAACAACCATAAAAAACAGTTTTTCAACTTGTTCAAGCTGGCTTAGCTAGCTATGCATATGTGAAAGGGGGGTTCTCAGCACTGAACAATATTCATACACAGATAAGATACAAATTAAGCTCAGAAATGATCAACAGATTGATGCTTATACAACTAGAGGAGACATCTTTTGAGGATTTCGATTTCATTAGAGTAGGAAGAAAAAAAGAGACAAATATTTATGTGTTAGGTAAATATTGAACTATGGCCGTTTCCTCCTCCCCCTCATTTGTTTTCTACTCCCCCCTTATTTTGGTGACAAGGGGGAGCTCCCCTCCTTTAGATAAAATCCTGGCAGCATCTCTGAGTTTAGTTCATGCCAGAGACAGAAAAAATCTATAGGATTTTGTTTCCATCGGAATGTCATCCTCCACCTTGAATCAGTACTACCTACAAGGTCAATGCCTTCGTAGATGTAGGCGATGATGATGACAGTTCGTCATTCAGAATCTTGCTATAATTATTAAAGATTGCAAAAAATTAATGGGCTTCTCTTGGAGCATTCATAATCCCAGTAATGCAAGAGGTTCTTTACAGCGAGTCAGTTGCATGCAGCTTTCTCACCCTACTGGTAAAAAGTCACATTCAGAGATATTTTTCCCACATGTACCATATCTAGATGTTGATAAAGTGCACATACAAGTCTTGAACGCCACGTCAAAGCTAGTCAGGAACATTGTCTTGACTTTCTCCCTACTTGACTTCACGCATCTGATGATTTTTTCCGTCTAGCTGAAAAGCCACTAATGATAATTGCTGTTTTTCTGCATGCTCCCTCCCGTTCAGTTCTCCACTTATGTTAGGGCATTAAATTAATGAGGTGAGAAAGCAAGATACACAAGAGTTGCCCTTTAACTTTCAGCACAATCTCCTATCTATGCACAACCCTGTTATGGAACATGTAACAGAAGGGACGATTGTCACCAGAGAGTTTGCAATGGTTGTTCTCGAGAATGGCAGGTTTCTTTTTGTTTTTCTTCCTGGCCAAGCAAATTACAGGCAGTCATATGCCCCTATTTTTGCAGGCAGGGAGGGGAGAGAGAGGAACACAGTTTCTCCTTTCCCCGGACTTTCCGTCAATCATCAGTGATACACCATCACACACACCCTCTGGCGACCCCCCTGAAGTGCCAGGCTACTCTCTTTTAGTCAGATGTGGACCAACCATTCTCGCAAAACAATGGGTGATCCAAATCGTGTCAGAGGATCTCCGGATTTTGTTATTCGAACCCCTCCACTCTCGTGTTCCTACCTTCATGAAGGAACTCCCTGGTAATCCCATGAAACGGGGTGTTTTTACACTAGAGAATCCTGTTTTTAGATTTGTAAAAGGTGGTGTAGATACTATGAAAACCGCACAAACAGGGCTTCTACTCCAGAACATTTCTGGTTTCAGAGTCCAATGGCAATTGAGACCTGCAATAGATATACAACTAGTACATGATCAGTCTTGACATGTCCAACACGTACTTCCATATACTGATTCATATGATCCCAGTCTAAGCCCTTGGGCCTTCACTAAGAGCTCAGGATGTCCACTATAGAGACGACGACGTTCCTGCACAACACACCACAAAAACATTCTGTAAGTTTGGTTTTTGGTTCACGACATGAACAACCTTACTTCCCTCATTGTGTTGTAGATAATCAATGTAGAGAAGTCGGACCTTGTCCCTTCTCAACATTTTGGTCCATATAGGTATGGAACCCTTAACTCTTGGCGTCTTTTTCCCAAATGCATTGAAAGAATCATTCATGCATTGGAGAATGCATCAACCAAGACGTTAAAGTTGGACCTTCAGTAAGACGTTAGACCATGTCATATCCCAGTTCAGGACGTCCTCCACAGAGAAGGCGGCGTTCCTGGATGACACACTACAAAACCATTTGGTAAGTATGGTTTTTGGTTCACAACATGAACAACTTTACTTCCCTCAGTTGCAGTTCAGGGTGGATAATCAATGTAGAGAAGTAAGACCTTATCCCTTCTCAACATTTTGTTAATCTAGATATGGAACTCGTAACACATATTAATTTGGTGTCTTTCTCCCAAACACATTGAAAGTATAACTCGAGCATCGGAGAAAGCATAGAAAACATTGTTTGGGCGAGGAAGTTTCTTACAGCTCCTTGGCTTACTCAATGCGGGGGTGGACGAGTTATGATGCCAGTTTTCTACTGGACCAGCGATGGTCAGTGGCATGTAGATTCTTCAAGAGAAAGCTCGTTATATCAACCTCTTGGAAATGAAAGCAATTCTTTATGCCTTCCACATGTGGGTGGAACATATCCATGAAACACAGTTGTGATAATTTCAGATAAACCGCTTGTGGTGACATACCTCTGCAAGGGGCAGAACAATCACCAGACCTTTGCCTCGCAGTAGGGGAATACCTTCATGGGTACTCCCAATATCAGGTAATATTCAAGTCTGACACATTCCTGTCCAGCTCAGTGTGTTGGGCGACTCATTATCAAGGGAGGACAACTGCTTCATACAGAGTTGTCCCTCCAGGAACCTTCCATCAGGTCTATGCCATTTGGGGCCATCCGATGCATGACATTGCTTTTTTTCGTTTTTCCATGACCCCAGAGGCATGGACTGTACATGCTCTTTTAATCAGCTGGGAGGTAATGGGTGCATACACCTTCCCTCCATCAGTTTTGATTGTGAAAACAGTTATTAAATGAGGGGCACAGACTGCAATAGCTCTGACTGCCCCACTGAGATGAAACACCCTGGATTGATGATCTGCTCGATTTAGCGACATGTATCCAGACGAGTCATAGCGACCTTCACTCCGCTCAAGCAGTCGAGATCTCCACTAATCCATCTATGTCCAGACAAACACCTCCTTCACACCTGGCTCCTTTCAGAGATGTCCTGATTGAAAAGGAGTTTGGAGCTTCAATCCTGGAGAGGATCACAACAGCGGAATGACTGGTGTCACATCAATGAAGTCACACCACTCTCACCGCCCATTCCCCACTGGCGAAGTTCTTTCTCTTTGTCTTTGAAGACAAGAAGTTAGACTCTATCACAATCAAGGGGTTCTGTTCCATGACTCTCAGAAATCTTCAAACTTCATGGAACAGATGATTTTGGCTGCAACAAGGTAATCTCCGACTTGAGGTCCAATTCTGACATATCCAGACATGCTCACTCACATTATTCACAATGGAATCCCTCCTGGGGCTTGACATGGCCAAATTGAGCCACCGTCTTCTCTCCTCCCCCCACGCACACTGAAGTAGCTATCATGCATGACTTGTAGTTTATGACGCTAACTTCAACATGCAGAGTGAGTGAGCTACACTACTGCAGTTCCGTTCTGATGGTTCAGTCTTTCTAATGACACAACCTGGTTCCTTCCTAAGAACAGCTTGCTGTCACTAAGTCAACCAACAATAACTATTCATTCCCACTCCTTGATTGAACTGTCAAGAAAAACAAATATGCAGGACCCAGTATGTACCCTCAGATGTTACCTGAAACACATGGACAATATCTGCATCAACTGTGAAAGACTGGTTCCTACTGCTGAAGGCTGGAATGCAAGACATAACCCCATAAGCGCTGGTCACTTGGCTAAAGGGAGTTATTAAATCAGTGTATTCTGAACTCTCAGGATCAGGTACACAAGCGAAGATTGCAGCCCACGAAATACGAGCAACTTCCATGCTGGCCTTGAATGTAATGTCTCATATTTGGGACATAGCGGAGTCAGCTGACAGGCACATCCAGTCTGCCATCTCTAGTTTCCATTTGCATGACATGGCCTTGCTAAGGAGAGAACTGATTCTAGTTGGGTTAGTGGAAGCTGCAGAGAGAGTGACCACTCCCCATTGATGAAGGCACAATATTTGAATTTGCCACTTTTTTGACAATAATCAAGTGCGGAATCCCACAGGGATCTCCCATGCACGTGTAAAAAACAAATTGTCTCTTGTACTGCTAAACTAACATTAGGAGAAGTTCATCCTTTTAGTAGAGCAATCATGCTCCTACTGGGTGACACAGCTAGAGGCAAAATGCTCAGTATTTCCTCCTCCTCTTACCTATTCTCCTAATGTAATGCTATCAGGTACAAATAATCCCTCCTACCCTTCCCCTCAATGTGAACATCCTTTAAGGTGTCACTCAAGTAAAAAACTGGTTTAAACTGGGTATAATCGTAGCCACCTAGCAGGTAGAAAGGTTAGTTAACCTGTAAGAGTTGCTTCTATTTGTCTATATAATATATAGACAGAAAGACGTTTTTCTGTCCATCTGAGAGGGCTGGAATCAGAGGTAGCAAAGAAAGTTATCCTAATGTAATGTGATCAGGTAAGTATTATCAGAGAAACATAATTTACTAAAAAATTTGCTTTTCCTTCAGGATGGGTGCAGCAGATGAGATATTTCAAGGGCGGAGCACCTTCATGGTGGAACTACAGGAGGCATCACAGATCATGGCTCAGGCAACATCCCGTTCACTGGTGATCCTGGATGAGCTTGGTCGAGGAACAAGTACTCATGATGGTGTGGCCATAGCATACTCAGTGCTAGATTTTTTCATTAATAAGGTAAATTTGCACTTGGGACTAGAATATTATAAAGCCTTTTTACTTGCTTACAGTTTTCATAAAAATTGTACAAAATTCAATAGTTTCCCATCTTATTTACATAATATTTGGGGTAAGAAACATACAATTTTCCCAGCAAAATTTTCAACTAATCCAGTTCTCTCTGACAAGTTATTTGTTATCTTTGTGTTCTTTTTAATACCCCATGTCCTTATTGTTAGAGGGGTTACTTCTGCACTACAGCACTGAAGATACAGGCACTGCTGGTATTCAAAAAACATTTGCTTTGAATTTTACTTTTGTGTGATTTTGGAGCAACAAAAAATCATGATTGTTAATTGGTTGATTTCAGTTGAAGAAGTTTTAATGCTGACTCGGGTATATCCAGAGATTGTGTCTGCAAACTTTTGCATCCTGGATGCAAAATGCATCAATCTGGATGGAGGAAAAAAAAAACATTTATTGTGTCCATGTGATGCAAATGGGATTTGACACAACAAATTGGCAATTGCATGAAAACTGAGGATAGGTTTGTTCATTATAATTTATTAAAAATCTCCTTGAAATAGGGAATGTTTACAATGAAAAATACATGTTCATGTATAAAAAATTCACTTTGGTCCTGATCATTTGCACCTTCTATAGCAAGTGTGCATGTATCCAGTGTTGATGCAGATTTTTGCCATGTGTTAGTCTGGTTCCCAATCCCTTCCAAACTGCATATTTTTTGAATATCTGTTTATTTAGAGAGCAGACCATTGTAATACATGTGCTTTTATTTAACCTAAACAAAATGTTATATGTATTTTGAACTTGCGGAAAAATTGTCCTACAGTAAACACAGAATATCCTGTGTTATGTTTTTGATGGCGGTGCCAGATCTATCAGAATTCAACAAGATGTGAGAGGTTTTAAAAAAAATGTATTTTATGGTTAGGAGACACAAAGTTTGACTAAGTTCAAACTCACCATCACTTTACCCTGTGTCAGTTATGGATAGTCTGTGTATGGTCAAGTAAACTCAGGGAAATAGGATGCAAAATTTGTATTGTATGAATTTTAGGAAATCTGTATCGGAAGAAAAGTGATACGACCTCAGCATATCCATGGATAGTCAGTTTCAGTTATTTCATATTTATTTGGAGTTAGGATTTAAATGGACTGGTAGCTTTGGAAATTTATAGTTTTCACATTGAGCTTGCATGTATGAAGGGTTTAGTGTGAGATTGTAATTTCTGGAATACCAATTTTGTTCAGGGTTCCTTCACTATTGGGATAAAAAAGTCAGGAGAAATAATAGGTTTGTTTCCGACCTGGAAAAGCCATTATATTTTGCAAATATTGATCACAGTTGGGGAAAAAACCAGGAATTTTCAGCTGACACTTGATTGGATAAAAAATACATAATTGAGTCATTACTGAACCAATAGTGAGTTAAAGTTTTTAAGTTCTTACCGGAATTTCCAGAGGTTGTGGAACTCTTAAGCCAGTTGAGGTACAGTTGCTGTATCGATCATTTGGATGCTTGCCCTTAACATATTTGTATAGTCAATCCAAGCACTCCTGCTATCTGATTTGTCAAGTAGACTGGTTACCCCATAGTTGGCTCCATATCAATCTTTTCTTATGTAGAACTTATGAAGACCAGTCTTGTGTCACATTGTGTCAGTATGCATACATATCTGTGATGTGTGATCACAATAAGTTTAAGAGAAAAATAATAAAGCTTATCCCAATTCCTCTTTTTAATATGTAAAGTTAACGATAATGTATTGCGATAAATCTTTACTTATTATTTGGTAGTTCACACTGGGAACATGGTACTAAACATTATTGTCAGTAGTAACTTTTGCCACCACTCTCACCCCCAACTTGCCTTGGCAGTGAATTTTACTATCAGACCTTGCTAAATACATAGAAATCTGCTGACTACTGGGGCAATTTTCAATGCAGAATCCCATGCTTTGGGCATACTTGACAATGATTGCATTAAATATACAGTTGGATTAGTTTGAAAGTAGATGTTATGGCACCAACCAGGCATAAGTGGACAAAAAATTTAATCCTTCTGTTTATACAGAGGTATATAATTTTTTGGGGCTTTTTGTCAAAATTTAAAACAACCCTTTTCTAAAATAACTTTCTTCATACTAACATATACAGTTGAGCAGAGTAAAATTAAGATTTGTATTCCATATATATATATATATATATATATATATATATATATATATATATATATATATATATATATATATATATAGTTACACGCAAATTTATGTGAATTTCAGTAATTTTTGTTTCCAGTTTCGCATCCTATTGTTTACTACAAGATCATATGTCTAATTCAGATGGTATGGGAGAGTCTCAAAGTATAAGCAGCTTTGATTTTAAAAATGTATGTTTTCTAAGCCAAAACTGTTGTTGATTCCATTCATTAAGGGTCAGAAGTGGAACTGGGAAAAAATCAGTTTCATCCAGGAACGAACCAGGAAAAGACCTGGAAATGTTTTTTTCAAAAAGTGTTTATTGGTACATAAACATACCTGCCAACCATTGCGCTTTTGGCTAATCATTCTGCTTTTTTTCACCTAATTACGTCCTATACTTGCCTGTATATGGATTACACTTTTCTTGTACATTAAAAAAAATAATGATAAAGCAATAAAAAGTTGTGTTTGTCATTTTTATTATCATCTCTTTAATCCCACACATCATATAAATCTGAGAATATTCTAAAAAAAAGTAGACTGCTGCATAAGAATAACGTAAGAGTTCATTTGTTATAGACCTCCATGTACTTTCCTTATTTTCTGTTTATAGCAGCTGTATGTGACCCATTTCCAAGAAAACAGACCGGTTTCTTCAGTATAATTTTTTTTCTTCACAGATTCATTATATTAATATACTGAATATGGCTGCGGACCAGTCTATACTTTAAAAAAATGGCGGCAGATGTTAAGTAAAACAGGCTTTATCGATGTGACTCTCAGATGTTATCTATGACTAAAAAATGTTAGAGAAGATGTATTTTTTTAATCTTTAAAAACATGTCGGATCAGAAAAAAGGTAAATCAATAGTACTTTACAAATTTAGAAAGATTAACATGAGAGGGGTAATACAACACTCAGGTTGAGCACATGGTGTAATGATCGTTGCAGAATTTGTAAAGTTGACTTTACAATCACTCCGCGAAAGTTAGACACATGGACTAGTTAAAGTGAGTATTGTGTATACATTATTTGCCGATGTTTTGTGATTTCTATTCTGATACTAATTCACCTGGATTTTGCCCATTTGTGACAAGAACTTTAACCAGCTGCAGATAAAGGTTAGTAGCAAAACTAAACATACATTTTTTATACAATTTATTGTAATTATGGCATTTAATATATAGATTACACTTTTTATGCTCAGATTACGCTTTTTTGCCACTTAGGTTACGCTTATACCTCAGTAGGGGTTGGCAGGTATGCATAAATAATGTTGAGGGAAATGTTTTATTTTCCTTGATTGCGCTCTGTATTTAAGTTTTATGTGAAACCTTGCCTGAATTCATGAAACTTTCTGACTGAGAATTTACTTGAATCTTTGAGATAATTTATCTCCAGATCTAATAATTATTAATGTACTTGCATGGCATGTTTCAACTTTGGCTGCTTGTCTTTATTAAAATATTCAAGCAAGCTTTAAAAAATTTTCCTTGTGTAGAAATAGGATTCCTGATAAATGAGTTTGAAGTAAAAGCCCAAGTCTTACACTCAAGAAGTTCTATGAATTCCAGATTTGAAGTCTCTCTGAAATAATTTCAGCCTAAGTGTTTGACCCTGTTTGTAACTCATTACCCCTTGCTGGCTGAGTTTGAGGACTTGTACCCTGATCATGTGGGCAACTATCACATGTCATTCTTCCTAAATGAAGAGGAAAACAATGAGGGTAAGCTGGGTTTTATACAGTAATTGTTATATATATATATATATATATATATATATATATATATATATATATATATATATATATATATATATATTTATATATATATATATTTATATATATATGTGTGTGTATGTATGTATATGTATATATATGTATGTATATATATCATTGATAGTTATATATGTATGTATATAAGTATATATATCATTGATAGTTCTTAGTGTTAATTTTTTAAAAGTTTCTGATTTTATGAAGTCTACTAAATATTTTAGCTCTACTGGCATAATTAGTCTTGGTACACACTATAAGTATTATCAAACTCAGTGCTACTCTTACCTGTATTTAGCAATCTGTTATATAAGTATTGTCAAACTCAGTGCTACTCTTACCTGTATTTATCAATCTGTTATATAGGCATTGTCAAACTCAGTGCTACTCTTACCTGTATTTACCAATCTGTTATATAGGCATTGTCAAACTCAGTGCTACTCTTACCTGTATTTACCAATCTGTTATATAGGCATTGTCAAACTCAGTGCTACTCTTACCTGTATTTACCAATCTGTTATATAGGCATTGTCAAACTCAGTGCTACTCTTACCTGTATTTACCAATCTGTTATATAGACATTGTCAAACTCAATGCTACTCTTACCTGTATTTACCAATCTGTTTTATATGCATTGTCAAACTCAGTGCTACTCTTACCTGTATTTACCAATCTGTTATATAGGCATTGTCAAACTCAGTGCTACTCTTACCTGTATTTACCAATCTGTTATATAGGCATTGTCAAACTCAGTGCTACTCTTACCTGTATTTACCAATCTGTTATATAGGCATTGTCAAACTCAGTGCTACTCTTACCTGTATTTACCAATCCGTGTTTTATAGACATTGTCAAACTCAATGCTACTCTTACCTGTATTTACCAATCTGTTTTATATGCATTGTCAAACTCAATGCTACTCTTAACTGTATTTACCAATCTGTTATATAAGCATTGTCAAACTCAGTGCTACTCTTACCTGTATTTACCAATCTGTTATATAGGCATTGTCAAACTCAGTGCTACTCTTACCTGTATTTACCAATCTGTTATATAGACATTGTCAAACTCAATGCTACTCTTACCTGTATTTACCAATCTGTTTTATATGCATTGTCAAACTCAGTGCTACTCTTACCTGTATTTACCAATCTGTTATATAGGCATTGTCAAACTCGGTGCTACTCTTACCTGTATTTACCAATCTGTTATATAGGCATTGTCAAACTCAGTGCTACTCTTACCTGTATTTACCAATCTGTTATATAGGCATTGTCAAACTCAGTGCTACTCTTACCTGTATTTACCAATCTGTTATATAGGCATTGTCAAACTCAGTGCTACTATTACCTGTATTTACCAATCTGTTTTATATGCATTGTCAAACTCAGTGCTACTCTTACCTGTATTTACCAATCTGTTATATAGGCATTGTCAAACTCAGTGCTACTATTACCTGTATTTACCAATCTGTTTTATATGCATTGTCAAACTCAATGCTACTCCTACCTGTATTAAGCAATCCGTTATATAAGCATTGTCAAACTCAGAGCTATTCTTACCAATATTTACCAATCTGTTTTATATGCATTGTCAAACTCAGTGCTACTCTTGCCTGTATTTACCAATCTGTTATATAAGCATTGTCAAACTCAGTGCTACTCTTACCTGTATTTACCAATCTGTTATATAAGCATTGTCAAACTCAGTGCTACTCTTACCTGTATTTACCAATCTGTTATATAACTCTGTGCTACTCTTACCTGTATTTAGCAATCTGTTATATATGCATTGTCAAACTCAATGCTACTCTTACCTGTATTTAGCAGTCTGTTATTATTTTCAGTTAACACCAGTCTTGTTGATTTCATGGTCAAAGTGGAAGATGTACAGTGGAATAATAGAATAAATTGACAGTGCTAAACAGTTTTGTGTAAAGAAGCCCAACTCAGCTTTTGATATTTTAGTCAAAACAATTGAATCACTAACTAAAATGAACAATTGTGAAGTTCATTAACACTATATAATTATTGAATAATTTTATGTTTTGATAAGAAAATACATATCCCTGAGTAATGTGCATAGTAGGTTTATGCAATTACTATGGTATACTTGGTAAATTTATGTATAATTGGATTTAATGTTAGTATTTCAAGAATCCATGTTTCATTTTCTACAGAGATTATCACATTCCTGTATCAGCTGGTATATGGCATGGCTGCAAGGAGCTATGGACTAAATGTTGCAAAACTAGCAAACATTCCAACTGACATTGTCAAGAGAGCCACTCAAAAATCCCATTTTCTGGAGGAAAAAGTTCTAAACAGAAGGTAAGGGTTTAAAAACCCTTTCTATTATTCAGGAAATTTTCACAAGTATAGAATTTTAGCTAATTTTGCAATGGAACAGAATTTTTTACAAATATTTTTTTCATGATAAAAATTGTGAAGTGATATATTAATATTAATATATAATTAATATTAGTGATGTAATATATTATTTATGTAATTAGTTATCTTGCAAAAATTAAATGCTGTGCATATGCAGCAATTACTTGATGTACAAAACTTTAATAATGTTAAAATATGATATATAGACTTTAGTTTTAAATGAATGTTATTAAATTTACAAAGATTTTAGAATCCAGATTTATGTGCACCCCTGTTACTTTACTGTAGTTTCTTTACTCATTCTGTGGTGTATTAGTTGACAAACTTTTCAATGATGTACGTGTTTCTTGTGCCTTTTCAGTGTTTTTCTAATCTGTATCAACAGCTAGCAGTTCCCAGCCTTAAGTTAATTTGTCATTTAGGTTCCAAAAATCCTGCTTTGAAGCAATTCTCCATTTAGTACCCATCTGTCTTTATATGCCCCATTTTCTACTGATCCATTCAGTGCTCACCTGTTTTTATATGCC
This sequence comes from Margaritifera margaritifera, assembly GCA_029931535.1. Lineage (NCBI taxonomy): Eukaryota > Metazoa > Mollusca > Bivalvia > Unionida > Margaritiferidae > Margaritifera > Margaritifera margaritifera. Next base: position 8,010,903 of record JAQPZY010001673.1, read on the forward strand.
CCATTTTCTACCGATCCATTCAGCACTCACCTGTCTTTATATGCCCCATTTTCTACTGATCCATTCAGCACTCACCTGTCTTTATATGCCCCATTTTCTACTGATCCATTCAGCACTCACCTGTTTTTGTATGCCCCATTTTCTACTGATCCAATCAGCACTCACCTGTCTTTATATTCCCCATTTTCTGCTAATTCAATCAGCACTCACCTGTTTTTATATGCCCTATTATTTTAAGTTTTTCATCACACTTTCCTTTCTGCTCTATAACTTAAAACCATTTGAGATTAAGGGATGTAACTTGGTGTACTTATACTGTACACCACCATTAGAAGGTATCTCTTGTACCACATTGGGGGTCATCTCTTCAAGATCAAGGTCATGGGTCAGTATATTGGGTTTTCCATCACACTTATGCTTCATAGCTTTCAAGCTGTTTTGAGGTAAAGGAATTAAACTTGGTATACTTATAGTTCATTATTACAAGGTGTATGGTATGCCATATTGGGGTTTCTGTCTCCAAGGTGACAGTTATGGATATGTATTTTAAATTTTCCATCACACTTTCTTTTCCACTCGACAACTTTCATGCCATTTGGGATTAAGGGATGAACATTGGTATATTTACACCGTATTATTAGAAGGTATGACAAATACCATATTGTGGGTGCTATCTTAAGATCAAGGTCACAGGTCAATATTTTTAAGTGTTTTTTGTCACACTTACCTGTCTGCTCTATAATTTTCAAGCCTTTGGAATTTTTAAATCAAGGAATGAAGCTTCGTATTCTGGATCATTATTAGAAGGTGTGGCATGTACCACATTGGGGTGTGGTTAAGGTCATGGGTTAATATTTTAAATTTTGTATCTACTTTCCTTTATAGTCTGTAACTGCAGCTGTTTGAGATAAATCAATTAAATTTAGTATACTTATGTATCATCAATAGAAGGTGTGTTGCATACCACATTGGGACCCCTGACTTTAGAGTCAAGGGTATTTGCAAATATTGTAGGTTTCTGTCCTATTTCCAGTCTGCTCTAAAACTCGTGGGTTGTTTCAAGATAAAATGAAATCAATGAAATTTGGTATGTTTATGTATTGAAGATGTGTTGCATGCCACATTGGGGTCCTATCTTCAAGATCATGGTCACAGGTTAATATATTAAGGTTTGTTTTGTTTCTGCTTCATGATTTAAAAGTTGTTTGAGGTACCAAGATGAGTCATGGTACTCTAATGTTTATCAGTTTGATGGCATCTCATGTATTAACAGTCAAGGTTATAACTTCAGGGCCTTATCTTTTTTTTCCATTTCCGCACTTTTTTTCTAATGCCCTTTGAATAAGAGATGTGAAACTTGGCTACTTTCCATGTCTGTCTGGTAACTCCGTAGCTCTGTTACAGTCATATTTATCATTGTATACATACAGTGATCTCACCATAGAACAGGTAGGCAGGGGACACAAGTTCATTGAATTTGCTTGTTCTTACAGGAGACAACTAGATCTATTCCGGGATCTGGTGAACTCCCAAGCAGACTCAGCACCAGGGCTTGTAAAGAGGCTCCTAGAGGGTACTTGAGGAAATAGAATACATAAAAAAGATAAAATATAAATTTATTTAGTGATTGTCAGCAAAAAGGGACTAAGTAGTTACAAGGAAATAGTGATTGCCAGCAAATAGAGACAGAGTACAAGTGAATGCAGAGAAATAATCAGCTGAGTTAGATTGCAGGTAGATTTTAAATGATTTGTTACCAATGAATACAGAGTGATTGCCAGTGAATTATAAACAGTTATTAGTGGATTCAGAGCAATTGGTATTGAATTAAGAATGATTTATTGGCGAATTCAGAGGGATTGACATTGAATTGAGATTATAAGCAGGTGGATATCGTTTATTGTCAAAACTGCTGATTGCTCATAAATACAGAGTGGTTGGAAGTGAACAAAAAGTGATATCCAGTTGATTTAGAGTGGCTGCAAGCAAATACAGACTGCTGTCCAATAGACTCGGAGTAATTGCCAGTGATATAGAATGATTCCTAGTGAATGCAGGGTTATTTTCAGCACAGAACATTAATCCCATGCTTTTTGGAAAAAAATGTTAGAATTTGCCACTCATTGTTCAAGTTTCTGTGTGCAAGCCTGTCACTCACTTTGTGGTAGCAACAGAAAGTTGGTAGGCTGAGAGCCCTAATGTTCCACAGAACCCTTGTTAAGATAATACTTTCTGATGGCTGTTGCATACCATCGACAGTTCTAGAAGACTTTCTCATCAGAAAGTTGTAATGCATAATTTGTTGGTAATGAATAACAGAAATTTGAGGACAAATCTGTTTTGGAGTAATTGCAAAAAAAGTAACACATGACATTAACCGAGCCAATATACTTGTGTAAAGTCAAAATCTTGAAGAAATGCTTTTAACGTAGACATTAGTACCATATGCATGTTAATATGTTAAAGTAAAGAACAGTTTTAGCATTTCTTTTTTAAGCATTGGTAAAAAAATACAACTCACTACAAGTTTGATATGAAATACAGTGAAACCTGTCCTAGCGGTCACCTGTGTTCAGCGGTCATTTTAATTTCCCCACAGCAAATTTCCTATATAAATGCCTTGTATTTAACGGTCACCTGCTTTCAGATGTCAGCAGCCAGATGTTTCTTAGCCAAATCATGGTTTCACCCTGCCTTGAGCGGTCACTGGAGTGTATCAGCAGTGACCGCTCCAAGTGTGCAAATTAAACACTTTTTTGTTTGATGAGCAAGGCATTGTTTAGATAAAGGTATATCATGTGAATTAATGTTTAAGCATTCCATAGCTTGATTGTACTATCAGTACTCCAATCACGCTGTCAGTCAAACTCAAAGGTGTCAACATGTTGGCTTTGAAAGCAAAGCGATTTTTGTCCTTACATGAGAGAATCAAATCAATTCGTTTCCTGGATATTGGACAAAGTAGTCGTGTAGTTGCAGCAGAAACGGGAGTCAGGCGAACTCAGATCTAGCATAAGCAAGATATTATGGCCTATTTTGGGAACAATGTTAATCTGGAGTGTAAGAGATTACGTACAATCACACCAAATGAGTAGAGATACATGTACACTGCACTTATGATATCCCTTATGGTTAATATGCTACTAACAATGGTCGCAGGAGGCTTCTTTTCATTCCCTAATCATCAAAGATCTCACACAAAAACCGACTGTCTTTAAATCTCAGTGTGTTTGAGCAACTGCTTAATCTATCAATTGTTTGAAGTGTGAACATCTGTTTTCATGCCTAATTATACCAGCTGACCTAACAAAATGTCAGTCCTGTGTTTGACAATCACAGGTAAGCTGTCATTTATTAATTTTAGATGCCATTTCTGCTGATAAGTGATGATTTAATAATGTACATGATGGATTAAATTGGAACTTTTTATTTTATTTTGTTATTTTTCCTTTTGCTAACTAGCTAAACTAAATATATGTATCTTGATGCATACTACTACTACTAATAATAATAATGTTAATGCTATTCAGTGCATAGTACATGTATTTGTCATGAAACAAGTTTGAGAGCTGAACCTGCCTTCAGAGGTCACCTGTCTTCAAAGGCAACTTTGGCTCTTTCCCATGGGTTTGACTGTATTGGCAAAATAGGATTCTTTTCATAACATGAAAACCTTGTGATATGTCTTCATTGGGAGTGTTTTCACAGATGGGTTTAAGGGTTTGTCATGTGCAAAGTAATGTGATATGATAAATTTTTAATCCTAATTCATATTTTCTTAGTAAATGTCCGATTTTCCAATATCTTTCATATCCATATCTCATCAATGTTGAAATTGCAATTAGTAGACACTGATTAGAATAAAGGTCTAATTTCTTGAATTCCTGTGGGAAAAAAGTCCTCATTATTAAGTGAAAAAATCTGTGGACTTCCTTAAATTTGAAGACCCCCTAAACTAATTTTTTATGGGTGTAAAAATGCCTTTAAGGTGTTATTGACCCATCTACAAGTACATTTATTTCCTTTTGCAAGTGTAATATTTGACACAAATGGTAACATTTCAGAGTATCATAAGCAAACATTGCAAAATCTTAGATTGAACAGATTATGAGAATTTTAGGAAAACTTGAACTTCTATGAAATTATATTTTGGGTAAGTAAGGTTCAGAAAATTGAAAGTCCCATGAAAGTCAATGAGACTTTGTCTACCATTTATTATAGTGTCATTTGTCAAATTATATATTTAAAAAAACCATGTTGTATGATGTCAAGAACTTGTCTGATTAATTGTAAATATCCATGCATCAATTATCAAATAGCTGTCAAGAAGAACAGGCATCTCATTCATAAAACTCTTAATTAGACCTGGTACTAAATTTGAGAAGGGGGGGGGGATGACACTCAATTGAATTGTATTCATTAAACTTCTTAATTAGACTTTGTACTAAATTTGAGAGGGGGGGGGGTGACACTCAATTGAATTGTATTTATAAAACTTCTTAATTAGACTTTGTACTAAATTTGAGAGGGAGGGTGACACTCAATTGAATTGTATTCATAAAACTTCTTAATTAGACTTTGTACTAACTTTGAGAGGGAGGCTGACACTCAATTGAATTTCATTCATAAAACTTCTTAATTAGACTTTGTACTAAATTTGAAAGGGGGGAGGGTCACTTAATTGAATTTTACGTTATGGTAGATTCGTAGAGGAACTGCACCACTTGCTGCATGGAACCAGTTACCATATGATTGTTACCTTACTCTGCTTTCTTTAGTTTTTTATTTATGATCAACTGGAAAAGAAAAATTAACATTAAATATAGGGTATATTTTGTCTTTACAACCAACAAAATGCAGTAACTAGTTGTGTGCGACAACTGGTGCAGTGACTGATAAAGAATAAGCAGTAATAAGACTTGTTCATACTAGTGTTTCTATTATAATTTCTAAATAATAAGTTCATACAATTTTAGGTAAGTATAAATTCAAAGCTCCACTCACACATCAGACAGTGACTTTTGTGAATTTGATTACTGTAAAGTATTCTTTAGCAAATGTATCTCTCTTGTTTTTTTGTTTTTTATTTTCTTCTATGTACAAAATCATCATGTAGTGTATTGTACCAAAACAATAGAAAATCATTGATGGACTAGTTGTTTGTACTGGAATGTTTTTTATATTTTCATATAATTTACCATTTTGAAAGTAAATGTTGAGACATGAATTTGAGTAACTTTATTTGTGGGAGTCTCTCATACAAACATTTTCACTAAACACACAGGATTTGTATCAACACACAAGAACAATAGCTTGGTGTCTAACATTTGAGAGACTTTGAAAATTTAATATGGTAAAGTACATTGGAATCTTAATGACTTTTACCAAGTTGGATTGAACATCTGCAATCACTTTAACTGCCTTTTATGTTCAATCAAAATCTCGACACATTATAGAAAGAAACTCTAGATGGCTTGAATAGCTCTCTGTCAAACTCTCAAAGTCAGGTCGTAGTAGTTTTGATAATTAGTAGCATTTACTACTGAAGCCTCGAATCACCTTGTCAGCTTACCAGGATAATCTGTCAGCTTACCATGGGTGACATGTTAGCAGCATCAAATCAGTCACCTTGTCAGCTTACCGTGGGTGACGTGTTAGCAGCATCAAATCAGTCACCTTTGAAATGTTGATAGCAGAACAAGTTATACAGTGAAACAAACATCAGAGGTCACCCAATCTATTTTAAGGTTATTTATTTATTTATCACTTTCTAGTTTTCATACAGCATCTGACAGCTTTTCAATAATTTTTGCTCAGAAATGTCTATCTATTTTGCTGATATTACATACCTCTCAAACTGATTATCTAAGTCCCTTGGAGTTTGAGTTATGGAGATTTCACGGTATTTTGAATACACGGTATTTTGAATTCTGAAGATGATATTGATTGTATTAACTGTTTTTGAGCAAAATGAAAGCAGTAGTTGCTGAGATATTTTGGCTCAAGATTACTATCTATTTCCTATATTTTAGTTCCACATGTTGACTCGCAATATGTAACATGATGCAACTACTGCACCATGTGTAAGCTGAAAGCCATCTCATTTGGCCATAGGTAATTAGATAAGTAAATAATATAAACAAAAGAAATACTCATTGAACTTTATGAAAATATTTAAATATTTCTCAGTTTGATTCAGCAAAATTGTTGCCCGACTTTGTCTTCAAAGAAAATGGTAACCTAGAAAATAGGTTACTGCAAGAACAGGTTACAGATTTTGATTTAAATGCCCTCTCTTTCTACTTTTACAGGATCAAATATAAAACAAACATGTTTATTTTTACTGGCAGGCAGTCTTAAAACCTTCAACTTGTGATTTGCCTTCAAATGCATGGAAGTTCACTCACTCACATATATAATCGTTAAACTGACACAAAAGTTGATCAGAATGTAGGAGAGTATTATGTTTAAACTGTTTTACATTGTTCATTGAACAAAAAAAAAAAATACGAGATTTTATATTGTACTCAAAAAATATGTAAGCAGTGGCAAAGAAGGGGACAGTGAAGACATTGACTTGATTAAAGGCAAAGTCAACTTCACTTTGTTTGTGTATATGGGCAAAATGACAGGCAATGAGGTGACTTTTTTGTTACAAGTACCTCCCAGTGTGGACCTTGAACTAAACTCAATATTTGCACACCTTTATGCCAGTACAGGATGTTTTTTTTAAATTTTGTGTTAACCACAGAATCTAAATTCTGAATTGAACATAATATTTCAATGTTACATTTATCCTTGTATTTAATTTTCCAATGTTCAAATTTCAGAATCAACATTTTAGTGTTAAATTTAGTTTCTCTTTTATTCTTCTAATGTTTAAATGTGAATTCATCTCTCTAGAAAATAATCAGTTATCAACCTTTACCTTCATCTTTCAAGCACTTTTGATTTCCTTATTACTTTATACCCGATTTTTAGCTCTCATGTACAAAAGTACATGTGAGCTCATACTGTGCCCGCATTGACAGTCATTAGTGTTGTTTAGTTGTTGTTATTGTTTGTGTTCCTAAGCGTACACCAATGTTTAGGTCAGTCTCTTGGACACTATTGAAACATGTTTAGTACATACATCCTGAAGAGTACTGCAGCACCATATAAAAAATAAACGTTTTGTGTCTTGGTTGGTTTCTCAAACTCTGCTTCTTTTAAATCATGAAACTTGATATGTGCATACATCCTATCTCATTTCACTACTTCCCACATTTTATTGACTATGTCGACAGTTTCTTTTTGTTGAGACACTGTTGCTTGCACAGTCATGAAACTTGATATATGCATACATCCTAGCTCATTCATGAACAGTACTACACTACTTCCCACATTTCATGGACTATGTCAACCTTTCTATTTTTGAGATGCTGTTTCTTTTACAGTCATGAAACATATTTACAGCATCCTAAGAAGTGCTACACCACCATACCAAGCATGTATCAGTGTGTTTGTAGAATTGTTTCCTTGTATGGAATTGCAAGAAAGCTTGCACTCTACCTCCTGTTATGTCATCTTTATCAGTCAGAATCTATGCGGAAAGGGGAAGGGGGGTGTGGGTTTGATCTTCAAAAATGTTTTCTAAGTGTCTGTCATTATCTGCAAGGAGATTGTTTCAGTGAAACTATTGAAAATGTGTGAATTACCTTTTTCTGTGCAGATATTTGCCTATTCTGGTTTTTACATATATGGTTGAGATTAAGGGGGTGCGATTGGTACATTTGTACTTGCTTCAGGCATTTAAACAATGAATATCTTTTATTCACAATGATTGTTTCCTTATGCAAGAATTAAGAACACCTTTGCCATTGTAAAAAAATATGATGTAAAAGTTTAATCTACTAGACTAAAATGCATTTTGTATTTTCAAAATATTGGCATTAATATTTTTCTTGATTGTTTTGCACAGTTCATACAGTTAAGTAGTGTATTTTTGCTAGTCTCTATAAAATATAAGGGAATTAGTCAAACCTGTCTGAACAGTCATCTTTATATAGCAGTCACCTGGTCACGATGGCCATTGTAATTTCCCCCTATCAAATTTCCTATATAAAACTTAGGTATATTTCCATCACCTGCTTTCCGTGAACAGTGGCCAGGTGTTTCCTAACCCAATAATGGTTTCTCACTGCTTTAAGCAGTCACTAGAGCATATTGACAGTGATCACTCACTGTATGCAAACTAAACATTTCTTTGATGAAGAAGGCATTGTTTAGATAAAGGCATATCATGTCAACGATGTGCAAACATTTCATATTTCACTTGTACTCGCTATACTCCAGTCACACTGTCTTTGTAGTCCAGAGGTGTCAATATGTCAAATTTGAAAGTGAGGTAATTTTTATCTTATGGGGAGGGGGTCGAAGCAATTCGTTTGCTGGATGGTGAGAAAAATGGTTATGTTGTCACAGCATAAATGGGAGTTGCTTTTTGTGCTAGTGTGACAAACATAGTTCAATATCATTGACTATTTGCCTGTGAATTAAAGCTATCTCAGCTGAAATAAGTTCATATGTGAGGATAGGTACAAATTATTTCCCTTTTCATTCGGGTCAGGGGTCATCGTTTGTTTACAAACTTCTCTGTAAAGGCAGGCAAAGTTTTAGTTTATGTGTTACTAACAATAGCCACATAAGGCTTCTTTTCATTGTCTTTCATCACAGGTCTCTCACATAAGCCAACTGTTTTTTGATCTCAGTGAATTGAGCAACTGGTTAATCCAGATATTGTTTAAAGTTTGAACAGCAGTTTCTAAGCCTAATTATACAACCTGGCCAAACAAAGAGTCAGTCCACTGTTTGACAGTCACATGTAAGCTGTCAATTAGCAGGGAAATTAGTGTTTTGTCATGGAGCACAAAACAAAGATCAGTAATTTTTAAGAGTCAGTGATGATTTAATTTATAGGATAGATTAAAGTGAGCAGGATACATTAATCTTGTGTGGAACATAAGTTTGTGACATAACAACATATACATTTTATGATTTCGTTGAATAGTGCACTCAACTAGATCTGATGATAATATAATAATAATAATAATAATATATGTAATAATAATAACTAATAATGGTATTTGGTGCATGTTTCTTGTTCAAAAACCCAGTTTGAAAGGTGAACCTGCATACAGAGGTCACCTGTGTACAAAGGCCAGTTGGCTGTTTCCCATGGGTGGCAGCTATTGACAGGTTGGACTGTATTGCATTATTAGGTTGGACTATACCTTGCATTGGCATTCACAAATGTAACAGAACATATTGCTATAGTTTAATTGCATTTCAACCATTCCTTAATCCTTTACCTCAAATTCTAAACTACATGTTAGAGAGGGGGGTGGGGATGTTATTTTGGAATCTACACCATGAGACCGGGCCAGCGAAGCTAACATTGAACTGACATAAATCCATGATCGGTTAAGTTTGTGCATTTAATTTAGGTCATGACTGCATTTTTTTTTCTGCATGTGTTCAAGTCATGCTACCTAAAATCATGAAACTTCGTGCAGGGATTGCACCTCTACAACATTACCACAATGTAGGTTACAATGACATATACTAGATGTTTCACAGTCTTTGGTTTACTTGTTTGTTAAAGTTAATTTCTAAGGAAAGTTTTGTGCTGGAGTCAGGAAACTTGATTATTAGATGCATTTCTGTGAGTACTTAACTCTCTCTACAAGAACTGATTCATATTTCATGCAATATAGACTTTGATATATTTTGTTGTCTGAGTTCATTGTTCAGGCACTGTTCATACTAGAGTCATGAAACTTGTTGGGGGATGTATTCCTGTGTGTTCTACACCCAGTATTTCATGTACCACAGGCATATGTCATTATTTTTTTTTTAACATTAATTTCTGGTGTTATTTATCTCAGAAAATGATTATTGGATGCACCTCTGTAATTTCAGAGCTGTTATAACAAAAGTAGGTCAAATTGACTGAGATTTCATACTTTACTGACTGGTAAACTTTTGTGTTTAGCTTTGTAAGTTCTGATGTCAAAATAACGTAAATGTAAACTATTGTTTTAATTTCTGGCAAGGCCCATATTGTTTTCAAGGTTTAAAGGTCAGATGTCAAGGTGACACTGGTATAAATTTAATTTTGCTGGACATGTTATGTTTATAATAGTTGCTGTAGACAACCCAATACATTCTAGAGGTTAATTTTATAATCATTAATTACAGTCTAGTTTGTTTAGGAACTAGAAATGTGTGTGTGTGTGTGTATATATATATATATATATATATATATATATATATATATATATATATATATATGCTACAAATGCCCCCCCCCCCCCAACACACACACAAACACACATTTACTCCCTCCAAACTGACATGAATGAATAAGTCAACAAAGGACAAAATATAGGTCACAGTGTGCAACTGTCAATACGAGAGCATCATACTCACCCACACACATCCACTCGCAAAGTTGCAGCACAACCCTACCACAAACGGTGAATGGGAAACTGATTTTTACTTAATAACGATGTCATTCATTCATAACAAAGGTCGCTTGAAATGGCCAAAAAATGATGAAAAGTGAACTGTGATCCTAGTAATGGGTCATCAGATCAGGCCTCATATAAAATGAGTTGACTTTGTAAGAAATAGCAATGCTAAATCTACACATTTAACAATTCTTTTCATTTCTTTTTAGATATAGCAAATGAAAAGTGATTGATGGGTCAAATCATATTCATAAATTTTAAAAACTTGTTCCATAAAAAAGGAGAGAGATATGTCTCTTCATTGGACAACACTGTTTTGTCTGCATTCTTGATTGATCTTTTGCCTAACATGAAAAGTCATTCTCAAAGTTTCATCAACATAGTATCACACTATGCAATGGAGAGATTGGTGGCCATTAACACATGTCCATACTCAGGATATTAACTTGTTTGTAAAATGTATGGACCACACCCACCCACGCCCAATGCATTTTATCACTGTCCAAGATGCAGATTTTTAAGTCGATACAAATCACAGCAGAGGAGCCTGGTCGTCAGGAGATAAGTGTTCATGAGCTATCCCAGTATTTGTGAGCCAAAAACAGTTATAAAAAAAGAAATTTTATTGAGTTTTCTGCAGCACTTAAAGTACTATTTAGATGTAAACAGACTTTATATTTGGTATTATTTATACTAAGACAAAAGGTTTGGTCAAAAACCAAGTCTCACAGAAAATTTAATAGATTTTCTGACAACATTTGATGTTTCTCATCAGAATGAGGAGCAAAATTGAAATTGCAAAAACACAACATTGAATTAGAACTGGAATTGTAAGACTGGTTCTTATGTATATGTAACTTAAGGTTGTCATTAGAAAAAAATTCGTGACATTTTATTTAAATTTTTATCAGATTTGAACCACATGGTCAACAAATGAACATATATTCCTTTTTATTCTGCCTTTTAAGTAGGTAAATAAGTAGGTAAATAAGAACATTTATGGTGAGTAGTATAAAAAAAAATAGTACAGTATTTATTCTAATAAATAAATGATTACAATAAGAAAGTTCAATTCTTGTACTCTTTGTATTTACCTGTCCTACAGATATATTCTGCTATCATGCTGTTTGAAATTTTGCTATTACAATAAATGGAGATGATAAAATGCTTCTGTTGCTGTACTGAAAAATCAGCAAACGAAATGGAGAAACAAAATGCAAGATAACAGTGTTACAGGGATTGCACATTTAAAAAGCAGCTTGATTGGGGAAGATTGCAAGCATATTTCTACATTGTAGAAGAATTTGTTGATGACACATTTATGTGTGGTAGAAATGTTAAATACAGATATCTTCATGCACATGTTAAAACAAAAGTATACAGAAAATACAAAGAGCAAAATGCAGAATGCATCTAAAAAGGGAGAAAAAAATAGAGAACTACTATTCTGATGTTAACTACCACAAACAAAGGAGCCAGACACTGAGAGCAAATGTGTTATAGCTTATGATCTGATCAGTTTAAAAAAATGATCAGGATCAACATGCGTAGCTTCGTTATGATCATGCAGAGCATATGTTCCGAAGGTACAATCGTGCTAAGCGTCACCATCGCTCCACCCCCTCCAGTATTTGATCTCTGACAATTCAAAAGTCCTTGACCAACCCTTTTGTTTTTCAGAGTAAACTGAGTTAAAAATCAGAGCCTCCAATTGTGGCTATATGTCTCTGTACTCTGTATACAGACAGTTTGAAAAATGGCGAAAAAGGTTGCAGCAACTATTGCAACACCCCATGGCACCATCTGCAGCAACTATTTCAACACCCCATGGCACCATCTGAGGCCGGTTATCTGATAAAGTCTTTGTTGTTACTTCAGAAATTACAGCCATGCTCAGATCTTTTAAGTACATCAAAACCTCTCCAAAAAAATTAATTTGTTCATCTTTTCAGATTCTATTCTAGCCTACCAAGACCTTAAAATTGACAACCCAATAATATCCCAAATCGTAAAAAAAAAGTTGATTTGCTCATAAAATTGAGAGAAAGTATTCTTTACTGTTGGTTGCCTAGTGACATTGGTATTAGGGGGAATTAAAGGGAAGATAAAGTAGCCAAAACTGCCCAGAAGTGACTGGTTTTTGAATATAAGATTCCATATGGTAACTTCAGATATTATACAAAACAGTATATTGTATATACTTGGCAAATTATGTGGAATGAAACTTTAGAAACAGCTCCAGAACATCAAACTCATCATTGGAGAGTGGCATCCCTTGTATAGAACAAAATGCAGAGATGAGCTGGTATATCGTGCTGTTTAATGCTAAACATTTTAACTTTAGAAACAGATGGAAGAAGAAAAAAATTGTAGACAGAGTTTGCGATCACGATCACTTAACTGGCAAGTACAGAGGTCAGGCACATAAAGAATGTAATTTGAATGACAAACACCCAAAATGTATACAATTGTTCATTCACAAATTGTCTGGTTATTGGTTATGACATTCATCTGTTTATCAAGATGCTTGTGAAAAATTATCAAGATGAAGACATAGAAATCATGCTGAATGGCAACAGAAAATATATTTCATTCAGTTACGATTTCATAGTTGATACATGTAGGTGGAATTAGCAGAATACCACATAGGTATGCTGAAGTAAGTCATGAATACCACATAGGTATGCTGAAGTAAGTCATGAATACCACATAGGTATGCTGAAGTAAGTCATGAATACCACATAGGTAGACTGAAGTAAGTCATGAATACTACTTAGGTAAAGATGCTAAGATAAAAAAATGATGAGTTCAAAAGGTCAAGGTCATTCATCGTGTACCTGGATGCCAAAAATGAGATGGGCAAGTTTGATTGGTAAACAAAATATGTTCGAAATAACAGATGACTATAATTCTGATTACATCTTCGAAGCAGATTTGGAGATTCCATATCACTTGCTTAACTATTTCAAGGAATACCTGTTATTTCCAGAAAAATGAATTCCAGACAAAAATGATTTATCTTCCTTGCAAAAGAAGTTGACGGATGATTACAAGGATACAACATCAACTGTACCAAAACAGTATGTACATTGTATTACGACTATATGGCCTAAAAATATGTAAGAGAAAGAAAGTGATTTATTTCCAGACAGTTCAAGTGAAAATTCAAAAGACACTTACAATTTGTGAGTTAATTTCCAAATAATCCTAAATGTCCGAATTACAAGTCCAAAATAATAGAATGTTCCAAATGAATTCCAATAGCCTTGAATGTCCTGATGTACCACAACGATGTAATCCAGAATTTATTTGAATGAGTTCACATAAATCCCCAAATCGTGTATTAATCCAAAAGTTCATGAGCACTTTTATATTACCCATGAATGTTGTAAATAAATAATTCCTCTCAAATTATATCTGATTTTAACAACACAACTAAAATAGATTCCGTACAGACTGATCTTTTATAACCGAAATTCTAAAATGGGAATTAATTTGTTTACCAAAATCTGTATATAAATACACATGTCTACATGACCTATGTCACGCCAGAATATGAGTATTTCTTATGGAACTACTTTGTGTACCTGACTTTTGTCATTAAAAGACATGGAAATAACAGTCCAGCTGCTAACAAAACCGGACTTGAACTCAAATGTTATGTAAACATCAAATTAATTGAATAATTAGCTGGGCTATCCCTGTCAAAATACTCCTTTAACATATTTATGTGACAAAGTTGTTTCTGTTTCTGCCCAGCAGGAGTGTTAATGGTATAATTTAAGTCATTTACTTTCGTTTTAACGGTATAAGACCATACAATTTTGCCCAAAAAGGATTTTTGAGGTATGGGCAAGAGAGCCAGAACTTTCAAATCAGGCTGAAAGCTCCCTTCCTATGTATTTCTGTCATACCTTAATTTCATTTTTGACTGAGTAAAGTGAAGATTAGTTCTTGCTACTTCAGAAGCATTTGTCAATTTATATTTGAAATCTGAGACATAATCAAGAAGATTAATCTTTGAATCTTCATTTGTCCTGAAACCAATTCAAAAGGACTGAAACCCAATGATTTTTGAACTGATTCCCTAACAGCAAACAGTAACAAATGAACACCCTCATCCCAATCTTTTCCTGTATCGAAGCAATATGACCGAATCATATTCTTCAAAGTTTGATGAAATCTTTCCAAAGCTCCTTGACTTTCAGGGTGATGGGCAGAAGATTTAAACTGTTGGATGCCTAATTCATGCATAACTTTTTAGAAAATTCCAGACATAAAATTTGACCCTTGATCAGACTGGACAGATTTGGGAAGGCCAACAAGTGTAAAAATCTTCACCAAAGCTTTTACAATGATTTGAATATTTCTCGAAGGAATTGCCTCTGGAAATCTTGTAGACGCATACATTATGGTCAACAAGTATTGGTAGCCTGACTTGGTCTTAGGTAAGGGACCGACATAGTCAACCTTTATTCTGCTAAATGGTTCCTCAAATGCAGGAATAGGTTGCAGATGAGCCTTAGGTACCTTCTGATTGGGTTTTCCTACCATTTGACAAATGTGAAAAGATCTACAGTATTTAGAAACATCACTTTTAAGTTTTGTCCAATAAAAATGATTCAAGATCTTGTGATAACTCTTTTTGACTACTAAATGACCAGACATGGCAGTTTCATGGGCTAGACTTGGAATCTCCTGTTGATATGACTTAGGAACGACATTGTGATAGCTCACTGACCACTCATCACCAGCAGGTACCTCAGGTGGTCTCCATTTTCTCATAAGGACCACATTTTCACAAAGTAACAGGCTAGAACTTTGTATGGCTTCAGTTTCACTAATAACCATCTGAA
The DNA here is from genome assembly GCA_029931535.1 of Margaritifera margaritifera. Lineage (NCBI taxonomy): Eukaryota > Metazoa > Mollusca > Bivalvia > Unionida > Margaritiferidae > Margaritifera > Margaritifera margaritifera. The sequence continues at coordinate 8,026,270 of JAQPZY010001673.1, forward strand.
ACAAACAGGAGATCTCGGGATCTTGTTCCTGTAAGACAACGAGTGATTGTCTTTTGTCACCTTGATTAGAATAGAGAGAATGGGTTGTAAAAAAAAATATCTGATCAATACCTTCTGATTGATCAGTATCAGGAGAGAAAGTGACCTCATCAAAAGACAGACCAATAAATGTGTCGGGTAAAGGAATAATTTCCTGATCAACATCATTCTCATGAGCTCGTTTTGCCATAGCTTTGGTAACTGCACAAGCAGGATGCAAATCGGGGATTTCAATCTCAATAGGATCAACTTTTTGATCCAAACAAGGCTTGTCAGTTACAAGTGGATTAACCACGACCTTATCTCCAGCTAGGTCATTGCCTAGTAACAAATAGATACCTTGTATAGGTAAAGAAGTCACATGTCCAGAAACTAAGTCTGATAACAAATTGACACAATGGAGAGGAACCTTTACATAGCCACACTCTTCATTCTGAATAAGTACGCTTCACTAGAAGAAGACTTCTCAGACAAAGGCAAAGTACCTGATAACAAAAGACTGAGAAGCTCCTGTGTCCCTTACTATTTTAATAGGGATAGGTTTGGCAGAATCACTAATAAGGGATATAGAACCTTCTGACATGAATGGTTTATAAGTCTTCAAAATAGAATCAGACTATGGTTTCTTTGACTCAACAAATGTATTGCTTTCAATAAAAGACCGTGACCTTGACCTCTTTGAAATAAAAGCATTTGGAATAGCTCTCTTTATTCTGTTGCTTATTTTTCAACTGGAATCAATCAGAAATGACGTGCCCTTTCTTTTTACAATAAGTGCACATAGCAAGAGATAAGGATTTCTGATCAGTCTTATCAGGTCTTTGATTCCTAACTGTTGTGCAGTTTTTAAATTTAGAAGTACTCGTTTGAGACTGAAATGATTTTTTACCAGAAAACTGCCGAGAGGAAGACTTATTGATAAATGAAATTCTGTGAGTCAAGGAATAACCATCAGCCATACGAGCAGCATTTTCCAAAGTATCCACTTTCTGCTCTTCAAGATAGGTCTTGACATCACCATGGATGCACCTCTTGAACTCTTCAATTAATACGAGCTGTCTGAGGTTATTGAAATCTTCATCAATCTTCTTGGCTGAGCACCACCTATCAAATAGTTGTTCTTTTTTCCTTGCAAATTCGACATGAGTTTGTCCAGTTTCTTTTCTACAATTCCTAAACTTTTGTCGATATGCCTCTGGTACCAACTCATAACCTTTTTAAGGTGTACTCTTTAACTACATCATAATCAGTGCTTTGTTGTACTGACTGTGAATTGTAGACTTAACGAGCTTTGCCAATAAGTACAGTTTGTAATAATAAAGTCCAATGCTCAACTGAACTTGTGTGTAAGGGTGTGGGGAGAGTGCTCTGTTTGTCAGTTCAATTTCTTTTAATTTAGATTGCATTTCTCTTTCTTCTCTCTCTCTCTGTAACTTTATTCTCTTTCTCCTGTCTCTGCATTTCCTTCTCCTATTTATCTCTCTTCATTTCCCTCTCCTCTTTCTATGCTTCTCCTTCTCTCTCTCACTCTCTCTCTCTCTCTGTCTGTATTTCTCTCTCCTCTTTCTCTCTGCATCCGTATTTACCGCGCCATCTCCTCTTTTTGAATTTGTAGTTCCACCATTTCTTGCTGAAGCAGAAGCTTTCTTAATTCTAATTCCATCTGGTGTTTTAGCTGTAATTCCCTTAATTTCCTATCAAAGCCAGATACAGACTTCTCAATTAAACCCAAAGCACTATTATGCTAAATTTCCTTTCCCACCAAATATGGAATTAAAATATTCTTTATCTCTTACTTTGTAAAGGACGCTTTCGCCTCATAAAGATCATAATGTCTGGCAAACTCGAGCAACTCGTCCTTTTTCATAGATTCTAACTGCCTGGGTAGGACTTGAAACAAAATTCTCAACCTTAGATGACATTGTGAACGCTTGCTGGTGTCACTAAAGATTTTTGAAAAGAGTGAAATAAAAATCTTTATTAGGGGCGATGAAAATTCCAAAACAAAGTCAATTTAAATTGAAATTTAAAGAAATTCACATCCCGGACAAGCCCCCAATTTCTGTTAGAAAGTGAAACCAACAATGTAAGTAAAATCAACAAGCAATTTATTTCCAGACAAAGTGAAAATTAAAAAGACAATTTGTGGGTTAAATTCCAAATAATCCCAAATGTCCTAATCACAAGTCCAAAATAACAGTGTTCCGAATGAATTCCAGTAGCCTTGAATGCCATAGACTGAGAACTGTATAGCTTCAGTGGAAGTATTTTCTGCATTACCTGCCCCTGATCGCAACATTATTTATTTATCATTCATGATACCCTGTTCAATTCTATTTGTTGTAGCCGACAAACTACAGATCTTTGTATATCATAAAATGTTTTAGTCATTCAACTTAAAAAGGTCATCACTACCATAAGATGTGCTTATATCTTTAACACTCATTGTACTCGGATTGTTTATCATGGCATTGTTAGCATTTACTTTTATCTTCATATCAAGCAACACAAAGAAACTTGTTGGTACAATCAATATATTTATACTTGGCATTGAAATTGCAATCTATAACATTTGCTTAGGTTTAATGTTACTCGGGATGTATGTGGTACAATGGTGTGTTTTGCTGAGGTATTTGTCAGTTTATCATGGTAAAAACATCGTGCAATGTTGCTGAACATTTTACAACAAAATTTTAAGCAATAAGCACATCTAACATCTATCACAGGTACAGTGAACATGTACTTGCATTTTGCAAGATCATTAGAAGTTTGGAAAAATAATTAAGTTTTGGCTGTCATGGTTTTTCACGTTTTCTGGGTCAATATATGTCTGAGGGTGAGTAGAAGCTTATAGAGCAAAAACATTATGTATGTTGTTAAAATACTGAGTAAACCAAACCATGTTCTTTTTTTCAAATAATCAAGTGTGTTAGATCTGTTTTCATTGATCCTCCAAAGATTACTTCTGCTGCTGCCATTAATCTAGTTTAAAAAAACTGTGTTTATGCACATTCTATATTATTTTATGAGTAATGCATTTTGATACTGCTGTCAGTTTATATTTTACATCGTGAGAAAATGTCTCCTTTTTTTTTTTGTTTGCTTCTGATTATTGAATATTGTTCATTTCTATATAGTATGTATGTAATCCTTTTATACTGTAAAGGTCAGCTTTGTGCACTGTGTGTGTGCGACAGAAACATTCAGATTATTTTTGTTTAAACATCCAATGAATAAGCAATATATTAGTGTTTACCTCTAATTCAATGTAAAACTTAAAAAACAAAAAAGTTTATAAATCCTACATCTTCAGTATTCAAGTTGAAAAAAGTTGTGTAAGCCCAATTTTTTAAAATTATAATGACATCTTGCTATGAGGCATCTATTGTGTGTAATTTGTATTCAAACAAAATGTGAAGGAGTTAAATCCGTAACTGTTAACTAATGTCAGTGTCTCTATTTAAGTTAAATTACATCACTTAAATTCACATCTTTATAAATACCATCTGAGTATTCATGACATGGTAAACTGCATAAATCGTAAAGCAGTGTACATTTACGCATTGGTTGGGTTTCTCATCAAGCTTCTTTTTGTTATTATTGATTTCCTTTTTAAATTCATCCATTATAAAACCCAGTGCAAGACTTTCCATGTCCAGTAACGTGTTCAGTTAAGTTTTGAATGTCTCATTGGTTTAGTTTATTTCACTTTTATCTGTATCAGTGTTATAATTTTATGCAAGTCTTTTTTATATCTATTTCAGTTTTGATTGGATTTGTCTCAGTTATAAACTTTTGTTACAAAGCATTGAAATCTTTCCTCGTTCATTTTATCATTTGGTCCAATTCGTCAATATTACTTTGTACCACACCGATATTATTAAAAACTTCTCTATCAGGATATTCTTGTGTATGTTTTTAATTGTTCAACCTCAGCAGGGAATTTGTTGTAAAATTCAGTAAATATAGCATCCTATATAATTTTGATCCTGTCACTCAAATCAGTAATATATAAACTGTCAGTTGTCTTCATAGCGTTTCTCGTGTATTAATTAACATTTATTTTGCTTTTGATGTCCTTGGTTTGGTTTGTTCTGTTCAATCAGTATTCTTTGCAAGTCTGACAGTGTATTAATGTTGGTAGTTATTTTGTTTTTTAAGTCAATAATATTTGCTGAAATCATGAATTACCTTTCTACTTTGTTGGTCTTTTTTTATTTAATTTCCTTATTAGGATCTCTCTGTCTCTGTCTCTGTCTCTGACTCTCTCTCTCTCTCTCTCTCTCTCTCTCTCTCTCTCTCTCTCTCTCTCTCTCTCTCTCTCTCTCTAACTTTTCCAACTGTGATTGTAATGTGTAATAGTCTTCCAGAGATTTGATTATTTTCTCCTTGTCAGTCTACAAAGAATCTACCTAAGTGTTTATCTTATGTTCATTTGGCTGTAAATATTGTTGAATATTATGCACTGATCCTTGGACACCTACACTTTATTTTGCATTGTTTGTATGCACTAGATAAAATTCTAAATCTCTTTGTGAACAATTACTGTGCATCTAAAATCTTTTTTCTGTCCTCATCATTCTGCTTCTATTGTTCTGAAGTTTTGCTAATTCTTTCATTACCATTGTTCAATGACTGTTAATTTATTGTCAACTTGCCCATGTTTTGATATCTTTTAAATAATTATTCGCCAAATTAAGTATTTGAGTATCAACACGTCTTTATACAAACCGACTAATAGCTACACAACTTAATTTAACCGGATCATATAACTTTGTGATATGGTTATTGTTCAAGTTTAAGTCACTGTTAATTGTCTGACTCAATGTGACATCTCTCCCCTTTGTTTTTTCTCTCAGTGTTTTGAAGGTAAACCAAAGCCACAAGGACATCTTAAACATAATGCAATATCTGTCATCATTTTAATATTTATTTTACTTGAAAAACATGTTACATGTATGTCATACAAATCTATTTCCCACCTTTATTTTTTATGCTGATATTCAATCTGTTAATTGTACGGTCCTGTAATTGCCTGTAGTGACCATTTACACTATATGAAACAAAGTTGCCGTCAAAACATTTTTGACATGTAGAGACTATAGCAAACACGAATAATAGTCATTCAAGTAATTTTGAATGTTATTAATATGATCGAGGAAAATGTATATATTTATAGGTTTCAAAAACTCAAAAACATCATCAATTTCAATAGATGCCTGTATTAGGTCCTAACAATGTAGCATTTTAGTTGGTGATATTGTTGTGTAATTGTTACTTGGAGTGATTTTAACTTTAGAGTTGTGTTTTTTAGACATTAACATCAAAACTTTATTTTTTGTCACCATTTGCAGTAACTTCTCTATGACTAGTCGTGTATATTTCCAGGTTGTAAAAAACCATCAATCATTGTTTAATTCTTCTTTTTTATGTTGTAAATATATTGGTTTGAGTTCTTTGGAAATATTGTTGTAACCAACATGAAAATCTATTCTTTGCAACGATATCGATAATTTACAATTTTTGTTGTCAAGTGAATAGTTGAGATAGACACCTTTATCAGGAAGGCCGTCGATTGTATTATAGCTCTCCATTTTAATATCAGTAATACGTAATCTGTTGCTATTACATAGCTTACCCTTTCTTGGATGAAAATTACCATCGTCCGTATGATGAAAATTTATCCTCCCATAGGGTGACTTGCAAAAGATTCTCGAAGTCGACCCTATGACCCGGCGCATGCCCAGTAGTCCTCGTCTTTTGTATGGACGACTCAATGTTTAGTGGATATAAATTACGCTCTTGAGAAAAATTGCCTTCGCTTCGCGTCATACAGCAGGAATTGGGCATTTTTAATACGTGCATTGTATTTAGTGAGTGTATTTACCCTCAGAGCAAGTGTTTTCTTTAGTCGGAATTAGCTCTCTTGAGAGTTTCTTGGCATTTTAGGTTACGTTTATTCATAACCTTGCCTTTTAGGTTACCCCCCTACCCACAGACACACACACACACACACACAGAGAGGGCGTTAGGGTAACAATTATGTCGTGACTTAATTAAGTTCTTTTTTCTGACTTCGGGTAGGTTTTTAGTGTCTCTATCCTTTGTGGCCTGCTTTTAAGATGCAAATCTCTGAAATTTACATTTTTTCTATATTATTTATGCAAGTTTAACTCGCGAAAGGGGGGGTGGGGGTGGTCTCACACCAGCATTCATATTCATTTGTGTGTTCAATTGTTCGCACACCCTTACATTATATTTAATCTTTAAAGGATAGTATTCCTTTTTCGTCTAATCGTATTACCTTGCTGGTGTTTTGCTAATCTTAGTCTCTAGTACTCAGAATTAAGAATTGCTGACGTCAGTGTCATTGAAACATCAGTTTCTTGTTGTTTTAATTCATATTAAATAGAGACTTACTGTGCAGGTAAAGTATTGTTGTTTTAATTTGAATTCAGTACTAGTTCCACGCAATTCTCAACCATTATATTCATTATCCACGATTATTGTTCTTGTCTTTAGAATTTTTCTTTTACAGCAATGTCTAAGAGACAAAGTGTGGGTAAATTTGGGTTCAAGAAAGCCCCCTGTGATACCTACCCAACCTGCCTGGCATGCACCAGTTGTAAAAGGAGATATGGTTATCCTTTTTGTTCTCTCTGGTCAGACGAGGTCTGGAACCTCGCCGAAAACAGACGGACATACAAAGGGAGGAAAAATGGGCTTTCGTTTTCTTTGTCGGAATTTTCAGGGCTTTCCATCGTGGAGTCCCTGGGGTCTCAGAGTATATTTGGATCAGTCTCTTCAGAGACGTTTAAGGCTCATGGCGTCCCTCCCAAGGGAGGAAATAAGGTATCCATTGCTGAATCCCTCAGGTCTCAGAGCAGGATTGGATCAGTGTCATCGGAGATGCACAAATCCCATCGGACCCCTCCCAAGAGAGAAAATAAGCGGGCAGAGAATGATATGCCCCCCCCCCACCCTGTGCGGGAGAAGCAGCACTATCTTCACATTACGGGCAATGAATGGGTGGGACTTCTCAATCATAAACGGAAGATACCGGCTTCAGTTCAGGGAATTTCCTCCTCTGGTAAGGACCCCCATGTGTTTACGTCAGTTGAACCTGGTGCGATTAAAGGAAGAAGTACACTCCCTTTTGCTGAAGGGTGCAGTAGAGAGGATGTTCAACGTCCAGTCTTTGGCATTCTACTCCAAGAGTTTCTTGGTTCCCAAGAAACGTGGAAAATTTCGTCTAATTATGGACCTTTCCACCGTCAACAAGTTTCTGCAGGAGGAACACTTCAAGATGGAGACCACCAGGTGATTGGGTGGTCTTCATCGATCTTCAGGATGTGTACTTTCACATCCCTATCGCTCCTTCTCACAAGAAGTACCTCCAGTTTTGCTTGGACGGGGAGGTCTGCAAATTTAGCGCTCCTCCGTTCGGCCTAGCTTCCGCACCCAGAGCTTTTACCAGAGTCATGGGAGTAGTTGCCGTCCACTTAAGGTCACTGGGGATCTCTATCCTCCAGTATTTCGAAGACTGGTTGGTCCACGATGGCCGGTTAGTATCCGTCAGACAAGGTCTGGCTCACTTTTGATTCATAGTGACCAGATTGAGCCTTTTACCCAACCTAGAGAAATCGGAGCTGGTTCCTTCTCAAGATTTTATATACGAATGAACTTCCTCACGAACAAAGGATTTGTCCGTTTCCCGCGGGACAGAGTAGACAGAAACCCTGCCCTGTTGGAGACTCTGAGAGCCCAGACCTCATTGTCGGTTGCCTATATATATATATCTATATCTATATATATATATATATATATATATATATATATATATATATATATATATATATATATATATATATATATATATATATCCCTTCTGGAACCTTGAACTCCACGACGTACCTGGTTCCCCTAGGAAGATTGCATTTGCCTCCCCTGCAGTATCTTTCTTCACAGGGGTCCTCTCACAGGTCAGATTTCTTGGACCGAATTTCCACAATCTCAATTGGTGGATAAATCGGGACCGGTTTCGGACCAGAGTCCCCATGCACGCTCAGAACCCCACTCCTATCTGTTTACAGATGCGTCAGATTCCGGGTGGGACACTCATCTGATGTAACACTTACCTGTTGCTATTGCCAGATGATTCTCTGCTCCCATCCCGCACTGATGTCCAGTTAGTGGTCTACGTCCTTGAATTTGTTTACCAATTACAGAATTATTCATCAAATTGTAAAGTCTTTCTCAAAATTATCCGTTGCTTTTGCCTCAGAATTGTATTCAGTTCAATTTATGATTTCAACCTATGGTAGCTGATGATCAAACAAGACAACAAGTTTTTATTTATTTATATCTATCTGTAAAGCTTTAGATTTCTATAGTTAATGACATATTACTCTTTGATTTTTCAATCTACGTAATAGTTATGGTACTGTTGGTTTTTGTACCCCTGTAATCATCAATCAACTTCTTTCATGAGGCAGATAAGTTCTTTTCAACTGAAATTATTTCCTCAGGAGCTAATGAGTAGTCCTTAAAATAGTTATGCATATGCAATCAATATCCTAGTTATCTGATACTTAGAAGAGATTTTCTTCTGTCCATCTCATTTGATTTTTTAAAAAAAAAAAAAAAATTTTTTTTTATTTTTTTGTCTGGCCAGCATGTATTGAGACATTCTCCACCATATTGGATATACGTACATAATAAATGATCTTGGCTTTGACCTTTCGTACTCCCCATCATTTCTTATCTTGCCATCTTTGTCTATATCATGCTGAGTCCTGCTAATGCCGCCTTTTTTTCCACTCTCAATCACTAGGAATATAGAATAGTCTGTGCACAGTTCTAATTCAACACCTGATATCTTTAAACTTGCACCATACGCTAATCCAGCAGAACTGTAATAATTAATCAGCAAGAAGCTCTATTTTGTACATTTTTTGCAGAAATTTCTAAATTCATAAAAAAAAATATTAAACAAATTAAAATTAAAAATGCCACACATCATCAGTATATCTTTCGTGACATAACAATCATCTCAAATATTTTCAGGCTGAAATGTTTCATGCCATACTAATAATCATCATTTGTTTTGTTTGAATCTCTGAAACGTGAATATAACCTTTCTATTGATGGTATGGTTGTTTCATTAAATCGTTCAAAGCCAGTCATATATTCATATTGGTAACTATTTCCTCAAATATTTAGGAGTCAGATCTATAAAATGCTTCAGTGTTTCTGTGGATTTTGTAACATATACATTTTTAGACAGCTGTTTCTTTTCCTTCTTTTCTGAACCTTTCAACTTTGAAATCTTTGCTAAATGATATGCATTTCTCGTCGTTGTTCGATACGATTTTACCTCTTCATCTGGATCATTTCTCACAAGCGTCCTGACAACCAGATGTCTGTCATAACCGGACAAATTATAAAGGAATAAAGGTAGGTTTTTGGAGTATCTGTAATTCAAATTAAATTCCTTATGTGTCTGACCTCTGTGCTTGACTGGTGAATGGTGATGCTTACATACCTTTTGTGCGTGTACTTCGCATTCTCTTACTTTGTTTTCAGTTATTTTTCTCAAAAAGATAAAACATATATTTGTTGAATTATATTTTTTTTTTATCTTCCTCTGTGAATATCATAAGTTTTTGTCCCTAATTTTTCATACACAATTTTTGCAATTTTACTTATCGCATGGTAAAATTTTTCAATATACCCTGTTCTATAAAATATTTGTTCGTATTCTTTGTACACTGCTTTGAGGTATGCACAAAAGCCTGATGGAATGCAGTTAGGTTGTTTTGTTGTCAAGGATATGTCAGACAGATTGTTGATTACAAATCTGTGGTAATCGCACTGATATTTTTAAAAATCACAATAAACAACATACGGAACGTTTATTTGGTATTGCTAGTTTAATTGGTATTGCTAGTTTCTTTGGTATTGCTAATTTTGGAATTTTACAATGAAACATCTTCAGGCATTTTATCTATGAATTTATCTATATTGTTACATAGTCTTTCTATCCATGAATGTATCTACATTGTTACATAGTCTTTCTATCCATTAATGTATCTACATTGTTACATAGTCTTTCTATCCATGAATGTATCTACATTGTTACATAGTTTTTCTATCCATGAATGTATCTACGTTGTTACATAGTTTTTCTATCCATGAATGTATCTACATTGTTAACATAGACTTTCTATCCATGAATGTATCTATATTGTTACATAGTCTTTCTATCTATGAATTTATCTATATTGTTACATAGTCTTTCTATCCATGAATGTATCTATATTGTTACATAGTCTTTCTATCCATGGTGTCTGTTTATCCGAGGGGTCCCGGGTGGCTCGCCTTAACAGATCACTCACACATCTTAACGCTCTGCGCGTTAGTTCCAGTCTCGGCTTGAGCAACGTGGGTATGTTGGGAAGCTTGCCAGTAGCTTCCCGTAGGTCGGTGGTTCTTCCCGGGTTCTTCCTCCACCAAATATACTGGCCGCCATGTATGGCCTATCAGGTGCTGAAAAATGGTGTTAAATCCTACAAAAACAAACAAACAAACAGACAAAAAAAACCCAACTGTTTTTCTGAAATGATACTAATATTGACAAAAAAAAATTATTCCACCAATAATGATACCTTCAATCTTTATGGTCTTTTAGGTCACTATTACTGGAACATTATTAACAGTCTACATGTCACTCTAATTCCATTTCAGTTGTTCTGGCCGGTTTTATTTAACGGGATTCATAAACATTTACATATATATCAAATTTAGTTTAAAAGTTTCCAATACCCTCCAAATTGTATTTTGATGGTGATATGTATGATGTTTATATAATATTATACATATTTTAGGAAATTAGAAATGTTTCTTGACTTTAATATTTGCTCAAACCTTAATGTTATGGATCAGGTTTACATGTTTAGCTATTGTCCTTCAATTAGGTTGTTTACTTAGTATTTGAGTTCAAGGACGGTTTTGGTAAATAAGTTGTTGATTTAATTAGAGGTCAGGGTTGATTTTGTTTACATATAAAACTAGAATTTCCTTTAGAATTATGTCTTAAATGTCACATGCACCATATAATTTTCAAGAACATTCTGTCATGTGACCTATCTTTATATATACCATGTTTAGTGGACAGTTTCGACCTTAACATCAGTCTTTAAAGAGTCATTACAGTTGTGAAAAATCATTCCAAATTCCGAGAGAGGAATTATTTAAAATATTCATTGGATTATAAAAGTACTTCTAGAATTGTAGACTTTGGATTTTTAATTGATGATTTTGGGATGTATGTGAACATATTAAAAGATATTCTGGAGTACTTCATTTTGGCACATCAGCACATTAAAGGCTACTGGCACATCAGGACATTAAAGAATATTGGCACATCAGCACATTCAAGGATAATGAAATTCATTCGGAACATTCTATATTTAAGACTTGTGATTAGGACAATTAGGATTATTTGGATTTTTAATTCACGTTATTGTAAGTGTCTTTTGATTTTCATTTTAATTATCTAGAAATAAATTGCTTGTTGATTTTTACTTGATTTGTTGGTTTCACTTTCTTTTTGATACATTTTTCTTAGACCGTAGAGTCATAACAGAGGATCTCTGATGACTTTTTGGGGGAATATTTAATATTCATTCCACAGCATAGGAAAACAACAAATATTTATTATCCGTATTTTTACATTGATGCAAGCTTTTTGTTCTTACCCTATTCAGACAAATCTACACATGACATCCTCTGACCGCTTGATATCTATTTATGTGCAATATTGAATATTCTATTGTTATACATCCATCAATTACATTCGCTTAATTACCGTCCAAATATTTTTTGTGTGAAGTATTTCAAAGAGTGTTTCTATCACCATTTAAAGTTTACCTGTGTTCATTTTGTTAATAGGCCTTGTTCTGTGGTACCACAAACAATACTAAACTTGTTCTTGAATGGGCCTCTTCAAAAGTATAATCGTTAAGTCTGGCTGTACTATTATATAACCAAATTGTTATGTTTTTCCGATGATGGTTTTATTCAAACATGGTTTAATGTCATTGAAAAATTAAAACAAATCTTGATTGTTACTACCGTTAAATCTGTATTCATTTAAATATTTGCTGATGAATCTCTAAGGTCGCATTGAGCCTATTCAACATCTTTGAGCCATCAAGGGGAACATCTGGTGTTTTATTTCTTTCGTTTTGTGTGGTGATGTTTCAGTACCACAATTATAGCATTTTATCATCTAAATTTATTTTAGTACTAAGGTGAGTCGCTAAATAAAACGTGGCCAAGCCCCGATTGCGATTGTAATTACTGAATTAATTTAATTAATGCGCTAATAAAAGCAGTATGTGCGCTAATCCAAGCCACTAAAAATCGCAAGTTTTGTGTGAAACTTCATTATTTTAACTACAGTTCTGGAAGAAAAAAATTTCCGAAACACTGTACTATTAACGTTATTTACAAAAGGAAAATAATGTACAGAAAAGTTGCACAAAGCAAAGCTTTCCATAATTTTCTCTACGTATGTCAAATTCAATATGCAAATATGTATCAGCCTTGTGCAACTTACAATCAAATGCAAACTTATTGTTTGCAATTTCTGGGGTGTTAAAAGATGGCCTATGCTTTAAATCCACAGGGCAAAAATATCAATGAGGAATGTTATTATATTTTGACAGGTTAAAGTCATGTATTTGCTCGATTCTTCTTTAAAAGACCGTCCAAGTCATCAACAGCAGACAGTATTGTTGTTTGACTAAATTTATTACAGTATGTAGCATTTTCCTTCACTAGAACAACATTTAAAATATGTTGTTTAGTTTGGTGGGGGGTGGGGGGGGTCTTTCTTTTTTCCAATTATATATCTTCATAATTTGTGCAATACTACATAGTCTTTTGATTCTTCTGAACTTTAATTTAACTCCTGTCACTCATTCTTGGATAGAGATGTGACAAAATTACAAATGATGAAGTGACAAGTTTGCTAATGCAGAACACGATGAATTTATTTTGCAATGAAATTAAGTATGGTAGAGTTCTGTCCCTTTATATGGCACATGTAATAATTCTTTATATATATATATATATATATAGATAGAGAGAATTACAAATATACACCAAACAGAGCGGAAAGTGCTATCCCTGGATCCGACAAGAGAATGCTTGATAACATTAGCAGAATTTTTAAATACGAATAAATAATATTTATTAGATAATTTTAATTCGTACTCTACGGAGATTCGAACCCGGATCCGCGGATTACGGCACCTATCGCCTTACCTGTAAGTACCAACCCCTACACCATCTCGACCATATATATATATATATATATATATATATATATATATATATATATATATATATATATATATATATATATATATATGTGTGTGTGTGTGTGAAATGAATGATAATAAATATTTAAAAATTTTACCATATTGTTTTAAAGCAGAATCCTTTTGTTAGCCACCTATCTTTTGTATCGCGTGTTGTGACCAAGCTTGTGTGATTGCCTAATAAGTTTCTTTCCAAAGAAGACGTAAAAGTGACCTTTAGAAGAACATAAAAGTTTCTTGACAATATTATTTTAGTCGTACCTGTCTATTAATCTTAATAATATGCAATGGAAATTCAAAAGTGTGACGATATACCATATATATATATATACAATACAATGTCAACTATCTTACAGTTGATGCAATATGCAATATACAAATAGTATTGCATTATTTCTTTGTTAACATTCAAGATTATCAGCCGATTTAATTGTTAATAGTTTGACGGGGAAAAAAATACTTATAGATACATTACTGTAGGTATATAGTATGTATATAAATCCGTCCATTTTAAGGATTAAAACAACAGCTTTAAGTTACTTTCCTTGCATTAAAAAAAATGTTCCATCGAATAATGTATTCTACATAAATATGAGCACGGTTTTAGATCACTTTGTTTTTATATTTTAAAAAAAAAAACAATTTAATAATGATGTTTGAAGCAATATATTCACTTCAACAGTTTATTCTCATAAGCATGTACAGTGTCATAGAGTACATACTACAGATATTGGACGGTTATCAAATGCTAATATCTATAACTTTAAACAGAAACTCAGAAAAGATTGTCGACAAAAGCTGCTGCAAAAGAGAGGAGAGACGAACATAATATATAATGCACCATGCGAGCGTATGTTTGATCTAAGGGAAATAACTCTGCCAACCTAGAATTCATTTGTTTTTTTGGCTTCCCTTATATTATAAATCCTACAGGATGGAAGAATCACGGTACCAATTGTTTTTCCATAAACCTTAACTGTGAAATAAATATACTTTCTATCCTACTTCAGCATGCTTTTCACACACTGTCGTAGAGACCAATGTTAGATTGTTAATTGGACAAGGACAGAACCATGTACTCCACTGCACTTAAGAGAGATAACTCTGCTAGAACTAGACAGGGGTAAGAGTTATCCAGTCACAACAGATACATTTTCTATGATGTGCATCACATTTTTAAAAATCTTACCAAAAAATACAAAACATTATCCAGATAAGAATTAAGATAATCGCACATGTTGCCAAGAGACTCAATTTTTTTTTAAGTATGACAGAAACTACAACTCACGTAATGCACCAATCACAGCTAGTTTTGTTGTTTATTTCTAAATACAATGTTTCCTACACCTTATAGGTCGCCCCCCCCCCCCCGGGCTAGCGCAATTGGTACCATTATACCTGGTAAAATATAAACAGTAAATAATGCGCCCTGTGAGGAAATTACCTATGCCAAGCTAGAATTCATTTGTTTTTATTGCTTCCCTTGTATTAACAAATCCCTTGCATGTGGTTTAATAAATAAGAAAGAAAGGAATTTTGTTTAATATTTTAATCTAAAGGCAGATTTATATTCCCTATGATTACAATGAGTTGGGTTTGTTGTTTATTTTTTTACCAAACAAAGGCTTTTTTTTTAGTAGATCTGTTTTAGCGCATCTTGTAGATTTAACCAGGATGAGACGTTAATGTAGATCGTCGTTGGTGTGAATATTGAAAGAAAAAAACATTCATCTATAAAGTCAGAGCAAGTGTGTATTTCTTGTAAACAACCAGCACAATAACCACAGGTAATACTTTTTTCATTAATTGCTTTTAAATAACAAAAAAAAAAAACCAGAAACGTGTCTTTCATGTTTCACTGTTCCTTAAACTTTTCCCATTAATGTTATATGCATTCAATTGATTTTGATGGCAATTCAAAATAAATATAAAAAATAAAGAAAATGCAGTATATTCTGATCAATTCATCACCTTTTTGCAAGTCTGATTCAGTCTCAGCACATATGATATATGCCTGCAGTTGACCACAGTTATTTTATTACTCATTTACAACACAGTATTACAAGATAAATCCCAACAGTGAAGCACCTTAAAATAAATACAGACTTTCGTAAATAGATACAAGTAGGACAAAGAAGTTTGTCTTGATGTTGACTTATGACACATGATAATCCATCATATACTTTTTGGCACAGTTAGGAGAAAATGGGTCAAAACCTTTTTGCTCCATTGTTACCTGCAGAGCTCTCACGATACCACCTATGATGTATTTACATCAGTGTTACTATAGTTACATGTCAGTCTGAATTTTTCGCAACTTCGAGGTCAATCCAACGGATCCTACCTCGAATGTATGCCGAGAGCTGCCATTCGGGCCACTTCGGCTATTTACGAAACAAGGATTTACCGAGAAGTTGCGAATACATCGAACTATTTTTTCATTCCCACTTTTTCGGTTAATCCAATCGTAGAAATAGCCGAAGTGGTCTGAATGGATTGCGGTTTCTTATTTGCGAATCAATTTCCGGCTAACAAAATATATGATTTTTCTGTAAATTACTGTGCTGACATTCATATGAGGCATATTTGTCATTCGCAAATTCGAGGTCAATCCTACCGATCATACCTCGAATCTATGCCGATAGCTGCCATTAGCTGCCGTTCGGACAACCTCGGTTATTTACGAGACAAGAATTAACGAGAAGTTGCAAATGCATCTAACTTATTTTCCTTTCGCAACTTCACGGTCAATCCTACGGTCAGTCTAATCGTACAAAATAGCCGATGTGGTCCGAATAGATTGCACTCTCTTTTACGATGAAATTTCCGGCCAACAAAATATATGATTTTATTTCTGTAAATTCTTTGCTGACATTCATTTGAGGCATATTTTTCATTCGCAACTTCAAGGTCAATCCTACGGATCATACCTCGAATGTATGCCGATAGCTGCCGTTAGCTGCCGTTCACATCACTTCGGTTTTTTACGAAATAAGAATTAACGAAAAGTTGCAAATGCATCTAACAGTTTTTCCTTTCGCAACTTCTCGGTCGATCCTACGGTCAATCCAATCGTACAAATAGCCGAAGTGGTCCGAATATATTGCAGTCTCTTTTCTTGCGATGAAATTTACAGCTAACAAAATGTATGAGTTTTCTGTAACTTACTGCGCCGACACACATCTGAGGCATATTTGTGTCTCGCAGAAATAGCCGACGTGGTCCGAATGAGTCAGCTCCGATAACATTGCGTGGCTTCACGTTCAACTCTACTTGATAGTGGTAAATGTTAACATACAAATCCTTGAGTAATAAATAATAGACGTGTTTTGGTTGGTATTTTTTTCATGGTTTTTTTTTTTTTTGGGGGGGGGTAGAATATTGCAAAATTATTTCTTACTTCAGCGATATTTAATATAGTGATACAAAAGTACAAATAACGGTAATGCATACAGTCAGCCTCCGTTAATATGCAGTCCTGGGACCACATGATTGACTTCGTCATTACAGAAGTGCATATGAACAATCTGACATGATTATAAATATGGCATGGTCTGGATCAGAAAATTATATTCTCACATTCCTGTATATGGAGCCGCGGTGGCTCAGTGGTTAGCGTGCCGGACTCACGACCGAAAGGGTGCGGGTTCAATTGCCTCGGCACTAAATAACCTAATTGTGTTGCCGTAAAGCACCAAAACAAAGCAAACATTCCTGTATGTTTATGATCATGTTTTCCAGTTCTAGAACACCGGTGCAGGATAGCTATATCCTGCCTCACACGTGATCTTTATCCTGACTCGTGGACTATTTTTACCTTCCACTTTCTGAGTTCCATCTTCACTTGAACATTTTTTCACAATAATCAAGATAAACATTAATTACAACACAGTTACGTACTAAAACGAGCAGTGTTTGAAGTTTAAGTGCCCTGCAAACAGGCCGTTTCGCACTGATCGACCGAACTACATGTACGACGTTTTTAGTTCAATTTCAAGTCGAAAAAGACGTTGTTGTAATTTTTTTTTTTTTTTTTTTTTTTTTTTACAATTCATTCCCTTTTATACTGTCCTTTAAAAGTAGGTGTTTTTATTTAGTGTGTCCGCTTAGGCAGGTTTCACTGTTATATAGATGACATTACATTGGCGCTCATTGCAAATGAAATTTATGAAACGAGTCGAATAGTTTCTATCTTTTGCGAGCCTTGGTGATCAAAATATTGAAATTATTAGACGAGTTTCGTAAATTTCATTAGAAATAAGCACACATGAAAGATTCTATTTATTGCCAAACGAATAATGCTGATTTTATTTTACCTAACCGCAGAATAGTGTAGTGTAATGACTCTTACCGTCTGTACTCGCGTATAAGCTGAGTCCAAATGCAAACAACATAGACCCTGATCTGCCGTTGCAAAATGCGCCGGCAAATCAGGGTCTATGTGGTTTGTTCTACTGATTAGTCCTTACAAACTGCATAGATCCTGAGTCTATGCAGTTTGCAGTTGGTATCGGGTTATACGTGAGAATATACGGTACGTACATTTTTGGATGACTCGGTCGTTACGCCTTTACTTTGCATGTCGTCTGACGTCATTTGTAACGTCATGCGGTGTTATTACACGTGTTACATATATTAAAATTATGATATGGGTATATTAATGTAAATAACAAAGTAGTCATGTGATAAAATATTAAAGTTGGAATGTGTCCAATATTTTCTGTATTACCGGGTACATCATTGCTCTCCAGCGGTATCGGGCTTCAGTTAGCCCCGCTTGTAAGCAAGCCCATACCTTTGAAACTCACGTACACGTTTGATGTAACCTATTTTTGCTGTAATATCTATACTCTGACTTTGTTTAATAAATATCATAGAATGTTATATGTGAGTGTGCAGGTCAGGTTTTTTTAAATAATGTTTCCATTACAGTTCATGTTCCACGTGGAAACTTGTAAAATATCAGACAAAACTTTTGATAGCTTTGAAAAATAGCTCTATATTTCTTCCACGTAAATTGTTTTTCTTTCAAAGTTGTTCAGCAAATTAGAAGAAAATGAGGAGGGGGACATTATTAACAAGCTGATTGCAGCATAAATAGAAATTACAGTATTAATTAATGGGACAATGATGGTCCACGTGCTTTTTTTACTACAGAAATTATACGTCACTGGCCTCATACTAGGAAACAAAATACAATTTATGTGTCCATCAAATCAAAGCAAATTCAAATGTGATCTAAATATATAAATACTTGATAGCACTTGGTCTTTTGTGAATATTTTAATGGACACTCTGTTCATGGGAATATTTTAATGGACACTATGTTCATGGGAATATTTTAATGGACACTATGTTCATGGGAATATTTTAATGGACACTATGTTCATGGGAATATTTTAATGGACACTATGTTCAAAACCATTTTGGAGATATCAATTGTTCCGACCATAATATCTGATCTAAGGAAAGCATGTTTAAGTTTATAAAATACAAAGTCAGTAAACAAAATGGAACCAAAACAAGATGCATATATCAAATAGCCCACTGTATTCACTTTTTATGACGTAGACCCAACACCGAACAGCATCGACTAAGATCTGGCCTGAAGACTAAGATCTGGCCTGAAGACCAAGATCTGGCCTGAAGACTAAGATCTGGCCTGAAGATCATAAAACACGTAAGCTTGAGTCTGAGCGTAAGCTTTGCCATCACCAATCAAAAAAGGCGTTGCAAATATACAACCTCTTGAGATTAGTTGATGACAAATTCAAATTCAAGCTGAAGAGATTTATGTTCTCAGATCCCTGTATTCTCGAAACGTTTTGAGCAAAATTATAGAGTTCAAAGTCCCAAAAACGCTGACAGTCTATTACCGTTATACTCGCGTATAAGCTTGATCCAAATGCAAACAACATAGACCCTGATATGCCGGCGCATAATGCGCCGGCAGATCAGGGTCTATGTTGTTTGTTCTACTGATTAGTCCTTGCAAACTGCATACATCCAGATCTGTCGGCGCATTATGTGACGGCAGTTCTGGATCTAAGCAGTTTGCAGTTGGCACTGACCTATACGCGAGTATAGACAGTACTTTAATTAGAATAAAGCTAGAAACACAGACATTTCAGAACTTCCTTTAGTTTGTCCCCTCTGCATATACATCCAGCTTTCCATGACGTAGGTACATCCACAGTATTGTACCTGATTTGGTTTTTTTTGTTAGCTCAAGCTTAACTTTCTACTGGGCCTGCATGCTCAAAGCTGGCGGATCAGAGTCGAAACATCTCAAATGAAATCATGAGTAAACTTAACAGCATAGACCCTGATCTGTCGACACATGATGCGATGGCAGATATGCTTCTATTCGGGTCTAGTGTGTATTATACACGGTTAAAAAGTGATATAATTTTTCTCAGATATGTGGGCTTGATAAGAAAGAAAGTCCAACCTGAGTAGATACAAT
Source organism: Margaritifera margaritifera (assembly GCA_029931535.1). Taxonomy (NCBI): domain Eukaryota; kingdom Metazoa; phylum Mollusca; class Bivalvia; order Unionida; family Margaritiferidae; genus Margaritifera; species Margaritifera margaritifera. Next base: position 8,046,163 of record JAQPZY010001673.1, read on the forward strand.
TTGTGTCAGAAATGGTACTTGTAGAATTCACGGAGGATGGTTTTTCTGTCTCGTGTGCACACATACTGAAGAGTTATTTTATTTTTATTTTTTTTTAGTCATTTTTTATTTTTTATTCTTTGTTTATTTATTAATTTATTTATTTATTTATTGTATCACCCTAACGTGAATCATATATTTCAATGTGCAGTTCTGCGCACAGAAGCAAAACAGTATCTTGTAGGACATTCTTTTGAGTTGAAAGCAGCATCTGTGGTTCGTGTTGTAATTGATCTCTTGGACAAAGTGAGAATCGTCTCTATCTAGTCGTTAACATTACTGTTTATTAAAACTGGTCAGCTGTTTTTAAAAACTATACATAGAGTTGTTTCCAGAGGATATTTTCAGTTTATGGTGAACATTTCATGAAAATGTGACAAAAGTTGTAAAGACTATAAATCCTATATGCTATATTTTGAAAAGGGCATGAGTGACCCAATTTGCTATTGTCCGTAGATTACTTCTAGTCCTTACGATGCCATTATATAATTTTTCACGCCTAGGTGGCGGTTGAAATGGTCAGCGGCACATTCGAAGAACTGTTATGTGGCAGTGTATTGACAGCCGCAATGTGTGGCCTAGAGATGAAATGACTTGAGTTTGCATGAGCTTATCTTGAGTATTCGTCGTAAAATCTGTAATTAACACCAGTTCACACAGGATTTATTTATCTCTAATGATGATGGAGTTACTGAAGACATTATAACATTTGGGACAATACTGTGTGATCGATAAGAAAAATATTATTTTCGGGTTTATGACCAGGTTAAGACCCAGGATCTCATCACTCCTTTTGTATATGAACACAATGGCCCTTAATATGCATTATATAACATGGTAGTTACGTGACTGATCATTTGTTTACTTGGACCTTAGGAAAACAAAGATGCGTTATGGTAGACAAGAGACATTTACGGAAATACATAAAATTTTGATTAATTATTTGAATACTTTAATAAGGTAAAATGAGGATGTAAACTTTATAATTTGAAACCTAAGTAAAATTTAGATAAGTTGAAAAAAAAAAAAAAAAAAAGTGTAATGAAGAAAAGAGACCATCTGATTAAACATACAAAATTTGCGGAAAATGCATCTGTTACTGTTGTTGTTGTCAAGGTCTGTGTTGTTTGCAGTTGGGAGCAGAGTATATACTGGTAAGCACAGCACATGATTAGTTTCATATAAAAATGCAACATGAAACACACAAATAGCTAAATATGAACACCATTACACCAGTCTTACAAAGAAGATAGGAATACAAAAGAAAAATGTTATTTAGTGAGATGGGGTCGGAAGTTATTGCTTGTTAATTTATATCTTGATGTAATCTTTGTCATTTTTATACCTACCTGCATGGAATATAACACCTCACTGACTTTTAAGTTTATCTGAGGTGAATTAAGCATATATCATTATTACGAAATAACGTTTTAGTCATGAAACTTAATATGTATTTTATTTTCGGGCTCTGACCTGTGAGATATAGCAAGATGAAAATGGCGTAGCTTGACAAATACACAGACGCCTATGCATAACGTATGCAAATAAAAATTCCATGTTTTTAATTTCTAGGTGGGACCCCACCCCACCTACCTAATAGTGCATACATCAGATCATTACCTGGCTACGCCATTCTTTGGTGAGATCTGAGAATTTTCTATATGAATTTCCTTTTCAGGGGCGCACAGTGCCGCCGCCTCCCCCCCCCCCCCCACTAAAAATGAGTGCGAGACAAATGGAACGTTTCCTAGAGTAAGTTGTCTTTACAGTTAGATGGTTACAATTATGTCATTGAAACGCTTACAATACAAGAGCTTCAGGAGGGTTTGTCCCTGGGCGCCCGCCAGGGGTTCTGTCCCACAGACCCCTTGCCTACTTGTTTACTCTTCCTCCTAACGATATTTCTGGATCCGCCAATATTTTTCTATTTCTTTCATGTGCATTGATACGAAACACTAACACCATTGTTTGGGTTCATTTTTAGTAGACATCAAAAACTCAGATTGCCCACGATAAGAACCGAACTAATCTTTTTGGTATTTTTCTCCAAGTTGCTTAAGCATGAACCAATCTGATTTGTCATTGTAGAGGATCAACCGAAAAATAATTTCTTTCAACCATATAACTGATTTTTGTAATATATTGAAAAATGTAAATCTGAATATATTTCAGTAACATAGGTAAATTTTGCTTAATAACACCCAGAGACTCTTGAATCTTATGGAAAATATATTAATGAAAGGTAGAAACTCAAAGCAAGATATTTTTTTATACAAATATGGAGCATCAAACATATTTATCTCCATTACTGTAGAAGATAGGGCATCACTTTTTTGGATACTAATCTATTTAACAGTATGTAAGCAGGCGGTTTAACAGGAATTTATATGGGTATATGGTGTGAATTGCCATTTTAAAAAGATTGTACGCCAGAACTGTAGAGAGGGTGTGCTAGGCTGCCATAATTAATGCCATGAAGTAAGTATTCGCCATCCATCTTCACCTACAAACCGTTTGGAGAGGAATATCCACTGTTATTTCAATATTTTCCAATCACTTTTCAAACTTCTGATTATACGGAAGATGTATATATGTATTTATTTTTTAAATTTTTTTGTGGAAGAATTTGTAGGCTTCATTATCACACGTGCGATTTTTTCTACAAATTACATAATTATAATTCTTTATTTTAAGTTACAAACATAAATGGTAACAAATGATTTTTAAGGGTTTCTCGTGAAAAGCGTTTCCAGGGTGTAATTTTAACCATCTCACTGTAATTGTCCAAAATTATTGCTGGCTGATCTTCTCAGTACACTAAGAAATTGTATACCCTTCGTATGAAAACTTTCAAGATTGCATTCATATAATTTATTTACCACTTAAGTTTTGTTTGCTGATTTCAATTAACATTTGGTGTTGGCATCCTTAATTTAAAGGATACAATCAGTTTCCTTTTCCCTACACCTAGAGTCACTGTCCTTATCGCCATTTACTTGGAAAGGTTTGTTTCATAATTTTGTATCTTTTTCGTAGGTGTAATTGACTGGAGATCATTAGTAGAAACAGTCATGACGGGCGGTCTTAGTAGCGACAAGTGTCCCTATCTGGCTAGGATTAATGGTCAGCGTGTGGCCATCATGTCCAGTCCAACCACTATACTCAAGTACATCACACCAGGTGCGCTTCGTAACACTTGAATGACTATGCTATGTCACTCTTCTATCATATGGACTCCGTTTAAATTGAGCTGGCCTATTTAATTAACTTTAATGATCATCATTGACATGTCAACAGGCATTGAATGTATAGCCTTTATATTTCAAACTTACTTTGAGAAAAAAAAAAAAAAAAACCCAATGGCAACCCAGGGGCAAATCCAGACAGTCTCCAAATAGGGCTTTCATGACTGACCTAAATGACGTCACCGCGTTACAGCACCGGTTGGAAAAATATACGAAACCAGTGAAGGGCAGTGATAACTAAATCTCAAAATTTCAAAAATGGGGCAACATTTTTACACATCTTTCATGTTTTAGATTTATTTTTAACCCATTAAAGAACTAGAATATTATTAGTTTTGCTAAATTTGAGCAAGTATATACCCTGTCCACACTATTTATAATTAAGTCTCTGTATTTGTGTCACCCAGGCCTTGTTCCAAATTTATGGTCACATGATCGTTTTACGTTAGCAAGAAGGACCTAATGGGGAACTGCCTTCAACCCCCAAAACCCATTAACCTTCCCACACCCCCAAATCCCCCCGTTAAATCCTGGAATTATCATTCATTAATTTGCAAATATTATTCGTCTTATCTGTCAGTAGCTTGAAAAAAAAGCACCCCCCCCCAAAGTAGCACCTTTTTATCATAACTGTATGGAGAATGCAGGGACGGTTGCAGGAAAGGAGGGGGCAGAACCGGGTCGCTCCACCCCACCCCCCAAAAAAAAAAAAAAAAAATGAGCGCGAAACAACCGGAACGTTTTCTTGAGTAAGTTTTCTTTACAGTTAGATGGTTAAAAAGCATGCCCTGGAAACACTTAAGATGCAGGAGCGGCCGGGTCTTTGGCTTCTGGGCTTCCACCGGGGGTTTCGTCCCACAGATCTCTTGCCTACTTATTTACGCTCCCCCTAAACGATACTAAACGATATTTCTGGATCCGCCCCTGGAATGTTTAAATCGTCTTGGTACCTGTGTTTCATCTCTCATCATGAAGTACATTCAACCGTATAGTGTTTATGGGGTATTTCATTTAGAACCAATAATACTATTGACCGATCTGAGTTGGGCAGGCTATTGACCAAGTGGAGTGTGTGATCCTAACATAAACAACACCTGGTGACTGACATTCTTCGCTCTTTAGTTCAGGGAGCATGGAACAGAGTTAGAGTTATGTCAGGCAAACCTCGAAAATTGGCGTCATGACTAAGGAGCCAATAACACAGATTTTTGCTTTCCAGAAATACTCGAGAAGAGCTAAATATTTCTTTTATCTACGGATTTATTTTGAGAAATGCTGTATTTTGATGACGCAACATAGGTAGTCGTTGGACGGTTATGCCATTGGTAAAGTAATTAACGATACTAATTTTGGACCCAAGGTATAGGCTAGTTAGTCATGTCCAACGCAAGCCTTTCTAATTTTAAATTGAAATATACTTTTCGGAAACCCAAACTCTCAATTTTGTTTTACGCATTCAATTATGTGAACATTTAAGTCTCCTACCAACCCCACCCCACCCCAACTCCCACCCCCACCCTCACCCTCACCCCTTGTATCTCTGTAAAACTGTAACAAGCTGCGTAATACACGTCGGCTTTAGTAAAGAATACTGTAATATGTTGTTACTAAAGTTTTTTTTTCTTTCTTTCTTTATAGTAACGCCCAGGAGCTTTAGCGTTTGTTTAAAGTCAAATGTATTCTTCATCCAATCAATGATAGCAAAGACAAGTTTGAATTGTTAAACCAGCTGACTTGAAAGGCATTGCCTACCCAAGGTGTAAACACCTGCAATGGCTTTCGCTCTTTTATGAATATCAACTATTATGAAATGGAAACAGAGACTCCACAGAGCAAAAATAAAAGTACTAAAACATTCAGACACACGAAAAATAAAATACTATATTAGCACCTTATTTATTTTACTAGTCTGCATATGAGTGTAGTCACAATGGTTGTACTTTAAAATACGAACGTTTCAGTGTGACCATATTCTAAATCGGGAAATAAATTAATGGAACACCGGAGGATGTTTCAATAGTGGTGTTTGGAAATGCATTACGAGTCCCTCATAACACTATCAAAAATAAATGTATATTACACATTGTTTAATAATACAAGTGGTTTATGTCTTGCTCAGGCCGACTTAAGACTGTTGTCCGATCAAATGTTTTGTTAAATAATTATCTTACAAGCGTTTTGATTATATTATTCAGAGTTCAAAGCTTTAGAAGACACAATAAACTGCCAAACAGTCTGCAAGTGGGCACTAATGTATGTGTTTTTTACAAGCCGATGACAACAACTTCTTTTGGATTTTGTTTGAAAATTCTTGTTGAAGATTAAATTGTCACTTAAAACATACAATCCCCTACCCAAAACGGTTGCGTAAAGGCAATGCCTTGCATTGTTTGGTAAAGCACAAAACCCCACAAATATGTACAACGTCACTCTTTTCTCTATACTGAAAGCCAACAGAAGTGAATGTCCGAACGAGGACATGTTAGCCAGGAAACTGAATATCTTGGGGTGTAGTTATCTCTTGTTTGCTGAAGGGTCAATGAAAATTGGATATTTAAAGATATTGTCTAGAGACTCTGTCATTGTAAATCAAATTAGTTACATAATAATAATACTAATAAATTGTGAACCATGGGTCCCACCCATATTTGCCACCTAATTCATTTGATAACAATCTACAGCTCTGCATTTTTCTCCACGTCACTCTTGGGTAGGTTCATGGAATCTGCTATATCATGGCAGAGACTGAATTTTAGTTTCAGATCATGGTGATATTGATAGAAACTAGGTGACACAATTTTCCACCCGTCAATCAGTTAGTGAAATTTGCATCTGTGTAAGCCCCATGTTGTCACCAAATACACAAACATTAGAAGTTATATTTTCATTTACAAAAGAAAGTATCCCCTGCAAGATTTTATGGAAATTCGTTTTCCTTACAGTGGTGAACAAGCGTCCACCTGTAAAGAACCAAAGTACGTTTACCATATATACCCGTAAGAAATTTAAGCAATGTTTCGTTTGGTTTCGTTAGATGTTTTACGGCACAGCAAGAGAGAAGTAGGTTATTTAGTGCCGATGCAATTGTAGGAAAGTGACTTGCCCAAGGACACACCACGGTTGCTGACCCAGGCTGGTCCGATGGTAGGATTCGAACCCGCACCCTTTCGGTCGTGAGTCCGGCACGCTAACCACCGCGGCTCCTCTTTAAGCAATGTAAACAAAAGAATTCAATTTAATCACATTTTTAGCAATGTAAACACAAGAATTCAGTTTAATCACATTTTAAGCAATGTACACACAAGAATTCAATTTAATCACATTTTAAGCAATGTAAACACGAGAATTCAATTTAATCACATTTTAAGCAATGTAAAAATGAGAATACATATTATTCACATTTTAAGCAATGTAAAAACAAGAATTCAATTTAATCACATTTTAAGCAATGTAAACACAAGAATTCAATTTAATCACAGTTTAAGCAATGTAAACACAAGAATTAAATTTGCTTACGTATTATTGGGCTCACAATTTTGCAGAACATATCATGCAATAAGTCGATATGCGTCTGTCTGTCTGCCCATCTCTTCAGTAATATTTTCTTCACACGGTGTCTCATCATGTTTACTATCAAACGCATACACTTAAAAAAACCTTTTTATTCATGACTTATTCAGTTGTGCTAGTAATGCAGTGTACTTTGATTCGTGGATATATATCAAGAACAAGAACAAGCCTTTATTTTGTATTTTAATTTCAGGCCACATGCTCGTAGCATTTGAGAGAAATCACTAATTTTTAGCTCTACTGGTCATAGACCAGAAGAGTTTATGGGATGTTCTAATTGGAGGATTGCCTTGAAACTTTACACACACATTCATCGCATGGCTTAGTTGGTCCTAAATGAAAATGGTGCTACTTGGACATCCAATATGGATACCACAACGGCTATCTTGAAAATTTTCTTATCGCTACTCCTCCTGAATGGATGGTTATATCAACAAGAGATCTTCACTAAAAGACTTCTTCAAGGCTGAAGGTTCGTCTTGGGCGCCAAATACCCTTGTATCGTCCGTGCTTGTTATCACACTTCTCCTGGATGGTTGGTCATATCGACATTGTGCTGTTACCAAAAGGCATCTAATGATGTCCTGTTGGTTCTAAATAGAAATGGTGCCTATCTGACGTCCAATATGTCCCCCACGGCAACCATCTTGAAAATGTTGTTATCGCTACTCCTCCTGAATGGATGGCCGTCTCAACATGGGGTTTTCACTTAAAGACTTCCTATGATGTCTAGCTGGTCCTAAACAAAAATGGTGCCGATCTGACATTCAATATGGCCGCAATGGCAGTCATCTTAAAAATCTATTATCAAAACTCTACTTGAACAAAAAGCCATATTGACGTGGGATTTTCACCAGAAGACTTCTTAAGATGTCCAGTTGGTTTTCAATGAAAATGGTGCCAATCTGACATCCAATATGGCCGCCACAGCAGCCATCTTGCAATTCTTGTTATTGCTACTCCTTCTAAATGGAAAGTCATATCATGAAAATATTGTTATCTCTACTCCTCTCCACATCGAAGACTATATCAACATGGGATTTTCACCAATAGTCTTCTTATGATACTTAGTTGGTCCTAAATGAAAATGGTGCCAGTCGTACAATCAATATGGCTGCCACTACAATTGTCTTGAAAAATCTTGTTGTCACTACTCCCCCTGAATGGATGATCCTTATGATATGGGGTTTTCACCGAAAGACTTCTAATGATGTCTTCTTTGTCCTAAATGAAAATGGGGCCAAGCTGACGTCCAATGTGTGTACCACAGCAGCTAATTCGAAAATCTTGTCATCGCTGAAGAATATCAGAAAGTGTTCAACACTCCCCAGTCAAAAGAAATAAATTGTCTTATCTTGAATTCCTGGAAATTCTTTTCGCCCAGTAGAGCGTCAGTCCTTTCGAGGGACTCTTTTTAAGATTACAAGTTGTGAGTTAAAGGTACATACAACTGCTCCATCAATGAGGCAAACCTGGAGACCACGAAGAAACTTACCAGTTTGCGATCAAAAGGTTAAAGATGTAGGTCACTCAGGTGTGTTGAAGTCATCATGCCTGTATTCTAATTTGAGTTTTACTTCCACCAAAATATTAATATGGCAATATCTCAGAGCTAAATTGAAGCCTATGGAGTTTTGGGAACAAAGGTTACAGTTGAAGGCCATCAGGATAATAATAATGATGATGATCATTGATGATTGACGATTCTTTGTTATCGGATCATAGAAAGTTCATGATGTCTGCACCATAACTCGAGCTGAACACTTCATACCATAACAATTGGGTGTGTGGCCTTAGGGAGTAAAAAAGCAGAAACATAAACGTACACATCTGGACAGCTTGAGGTAAAAGGTCAAGTTCGCAAATCTGTTGATAGAAAATGACAGGTTACATTGGAAAGTATCGGGAAAAAGGTACCCTGTCACAAACTGTGCATAAAAAAATAACTGAATGAGTATTTAAAAATTCATCAGATCTGCGCAGGTTGAAGATCATATACTCCTCTTATGAAATACACAAAGAAAAAGGTGAGTGAAGTTTTTCATATAACACAAATTTTGAGACCACATAGGTATCCCGCAACAGAAAGCCTGCGCGGCCGATTTACGGCAGGTCGTAAATCGCTTAAGATTTCCAAGGTCTTGTAAATTTTTGTTGATAGTTATAATTTAACTTCACATGATTATTATTGCAAGTATTAAAACTGTATAAGAATTGTTCTTTTTCAGTAATTATTAAGAGACAGAATTCACGCTCCTCACAGCTCATACTCTTTCAGAATATATCGCTGCCGGAAGGCTGTTTTGACCCTAGGGTCATCAAACCTTAGTACAGCGACTTTGTGCATTACTACACGAACACGTGGGCTGTGGCCTCTCTTATACGTATTATCACATATTGAAATCCAAATCAAAACAAGAAAAAAATAGAAACAGACTGTGTGGAGGCTAAACGGCTCTTCGTTATGACGTCATCGGTATATTATGACGCCTACTACGTGCTAGATTGTAACATCATCAGCCTTGTGCTCCATCACTGAAAGTAAAGAATTCCTTCCTTTTTCCTTCTACGTACTTGGCAAAATCTTTCCATTCTGCACTAAAGTCATTGTAGAGAAATAACTGAAGCAAATGCAGTCTAAACTGTGTGTGATGCAGTTATCCAAGCTTACATTTTTCTCAAGGTTGCATTTTCCCATAAAAATTGACATCGTTGTGGCAGTGGTGTTGTCTTAAACTAGAGTGGTAACCCACTGTGAGGAGTATGGACAGAACTATAGTCCAAAATCCTCCAGAGTTCATAAAGATACAATACACCTAGGTAAAAAGTGTCATCAAATTAATTACGTCATGATGAAATGATAACGTAATTTCGAGTTGCATTGATTCATACTTCTCACAGTGGGTTATCTCTCCTTTGGTAGGATACACTGTGCCACAATGCTGTAAATGCATTCAAAACATCCTCGTCTCTTTCAGGTGTAATCGTAGTGATGGTAAGTTTTTGGCGGACGAACATCCAGCTAGATGTGCGAAGAACGGAATCGTATACTATAATAGGTCTTAAAAACAACACTCGACGACGTTTCAACAATCAATGAAATACTCGACGACGTTTCAGCAATCAATGAAATACTCGACGAAGTTTCAACAATCAATGAAATACTCGACGACGTTTCAACAATCAATGAAATACTCGACGACGTTTCAACAATCAATGAAATATTCGACGACGTTTCAACAATCAATGAAATACTCGACGACGTTTCAACAATCAATGAAATACTCGACGACGTTTCAACAATCAATGAAATAACTGCACATTTAACTGTTGATGTTATTCCTGTAACTTTGTAATGAAAAGTTGAAGCAATCATTCGGTTTCAATTGTCTGCGAATATTGCTTGCGTTGCTGTTAGTGATGACACGTCGTCTATTCATTGTGACGTTATGAAGTTAGTGTGGCGTAATAACAACAACGGGCTTGAGGGCAGTTCAAAATGGCCATTATTTATATCCTAGGTTTTTTGTAGTATGCGATGGAAATGACATGCAATGACATATTCTTAAAGAGTATGAGCTGCGAGGACCGTAGCTCATACTCCTGATCAATAAACTTCGTGGTTTTTCTACCAAACTCCACCTCGGAAATACTTCGCTGGAGTGATACAGCGTAAAAACGGGGAAATCGCTGGAAAATGGCAGCGAACTTAGTCACACGCTGAAACACGCGTGGCAAATTAGAACCATGTCAAAAGCATTACGATGCCCTATCGAATTATTTGCACAAAGTCAGTAAAACAAAGCTCTCCAGTAAGTTCATACTTGAAGAAAGAGACTTTGAAATGTTTCCGACGCGACTCACTGAAAGAGACTAGGAGGTAATCATAGTGATACTTCCCAAAATTGGTAAGTTTTTGGCGGACGAACATCTGACTAGGTATGCGAAGATCAGATTCGTATAAAAGGATGTGATGAAAATAACGCTGGACAACGTTTCAACAATTAACAAATACTTGCACTTTTAATTTTGAATGTTATTCTTGCAACTTTGAAATGAAACAAATTTAAGAAAAAATTCAGTTTCAATAGCCTGAAACTATTGCTTACATTGTTGTTATTAATGACACGTCATTTAGTCATAGTGACGTCAATGAAGTTGCTATGGCGTAATAACAAAACTACGAACTTGAGGGCAGTTAAAAATGGGCATTATTTATATCCGATGTTTTTTTTTTTTTTTTTTTTTTTTTTTTTAAGAATGTGATGGAAAAGGCCAAGTACGTTCGGATTGGACTGACAATATTACAAAGAAGCACGCGGCGCACGTCAGAATAAGCTGATGACGCCACAATAAAGCGCATCTTAGTCGCTATATAAAACTTGGTTCTTTTTTGGGTCTATTTTAATTGGATTTCAATCTGTGAGAAGAGAAGTAAGGTCGGATCCATTCAAAGTGCTCATGTACGCATGCCGGTCGGAACATCCTCGACCTCTTCCGTGAAGTCGAGAAAGAAATCTCGGATGTAATTCGCCGCCAGAGAGAACTATACTCGGAACTACTTTTGTTCACATGGAGCAATAGGTCGGAGGAAGGATACAAAGTCACAATCAGAACATGGTCGGCCTTTTCTGTCGCAACATACGTGGTGCACTCCGCCAGAGGCGAATCACCAAATACATCTAATTTATGTGTATTTCTACACCTGGGGTTATTTCCCGTTGTGACGGAAATGGATGAGAGATGTTCCGATTGGTACTATTACGCGGAGACGAGGGGCTAAAGTTAAAATGATCCAGAGTTCAGACCAGTATGAACTGAGAGAAGCGTGAAAGCGGGCTTCCTTAAGGTCCTGTATCTGTAGAATTTTCAGAAGCATGTATGTTTTAAAAAAAAACATGTTTGTTTTAAAAACATGAATCATTTACGATTTCCATTACTCAAGAAGTCTGCATAGAGTTAATGATTAACTGCTGTGATCTATGAAAATGAGAATTTTCAAATGTTACATTCAGTTACAGCAATGATGGAATGACTTTACAAATTAAAATAATTTCATATATTATAAAAAATAGTTTAACTTTTAAATAATTATTTTACGTAGTGATAACTGAGCCTAACATACCGGTGTTGTATACTGTCCCTGATGATAATGGCCTGAAATTTGTAATCAACAGTTCAATAAAGGATAGGGTCAAGTTTCCTACTTGAAGGCCCTACCATGTCATTCAGACACGATTGGGCCCAAAATTTGTGAGAATAGCACTGAATTCAATTATTCATGAAACCTGAATAGGACTAAAATCAATTATTAATCAGTCACATCATAATCATATTATTAATTTTTTTCTATAAGTATGGCAATTTGTGATTTCGGTGTCCTCATGTCAGGTCAGGCTACTGTTGTAGGTCCCATAATTATACTGTGAACTTTGTGCGAAAATTGCCATGATTTAGCCAACCAGGCAAGAAATTGATGGGAGCAGTAATGACAGATAATGATTCTTGCTTTTCTTGCTAGCCTATTTGATTTAAGATACCATATGTACTCGCTTATAAGTCAAGTTCAACTGCAATAAAAATAGACCCTAATGTGATTGCAAATGAAATGGTATGAAATCAGGTTTCAATTTACAAGATACTTTATTTACCCGTGTATGACGTAAACCCATCTGGGAATGGCCTGGACCCTAATCTGTCGAAGCATCATGTGCATGCGCTGGCAGACCAAAGTTGACACTATTTGTTTGAAATCATATAATCAACAGCATGACGCTGATCTGCCAGTGTACCTTTAGTTGGCACCATATAGTCACTATTGTGCTGATCTGCCAGTGTACCTGTAGTTTGGACCATATAGTCACTATTGTGCTGAGGTGCCGTAAAACGCCACTACAGACAAACAAACAAACTTTGTAACACCTGATCGGAGTATACACTTTTTGCAATTGGACGCCCATTACACTAGAAAAACAGTATTTTATTTTAGTTTTACAACAGCCGATCAAGTCACTTTGGATCAATGGATAAGTCAAGATTTTTTTTCGCAGGTGATTTGAAAAAGGGTTATTTAGTTTTGCATCATATGGCTAAATTTATCTCTTCTTACACTGAAAAGTATACTATTTTTACAGGGAAAAATAATGGGTGTTTTGAGGGGGGAGGGGGGCCAAACCCACGAAACTTCCTCTAAATCTGCATCTGTGGATGAAATTCATCATTAACCCAGTCAGGGTAGATTAAAATTTACTGGCACACTAAATTCTTGTTCTTAGCCATACCATCATAACAACGTTATAAAGGCACACTTTCACTATAATTACAAAAAAATATTTTCAAAATAAAAAAAAAGTAGACAAAAATGACCTTTTTGAAAGTCTTAAAACTGTACAACAAATTTCAAAGATACCGCGAAACTGGTCTATAAGAAGTTAATAAAAGTATATTACAAATTTTCCTGTAAATAAAGGTTAAGATTGTGCATGAAAGAGCGTTAATGTGAGCAGGTTTTTATCAGCGTTCTCGATAGTGAAAGTCCCTGCTTCCAGGTCTGAAAATAAACTCTCGAGTCTGAGTTTGACCTTGAGATTTGATTTAATTCAATCACAAAAGACTTTACATTTCAAAAATCATTTTTGATTAGTTGAATTTTGGAAACTCAGTCTCAAACTCAAGCTCAGAGTTGTAAGATTTCCAGACCTTTCACTTTCTAATCCAGACCTGTCCTGGGGATCATAAACTCGAAGCTTAAATTTGAGCTCGAGATTTTGTGTCAGCCAATCAAAAAAGACTTTACTTCTGTAATGCCAGTTTTGATTGGCCGAGGGTGAAAACTCAATCTCAAACTCAGGCTCAGAATTTTATTATCTCCAGGTCTGGAGTCCCAGTTTCTAAAATTTAGTCTACTGGAATATCACTTTCAAATCTTACAGAAAGCCCTGAATATGGATATGTCTGCAAAAACAGGTTTGAATGTAATTGTTATTGATAAGTTTTACCTATTTGAATTATACTTATTTCAAATCTAGCTAATGATATGTAGATAAAATTTGTCCACAAAATGTAAGGATAAGACATTTTAAAAAATGGAAAATTTACATATTGTGTCTTTAAGGGAGTGCTTAAAATTTGTTTAATCATTTGCAGCATAAAATCTGACAAATACAGAAGCTGCACATATTTTGGGGGAATACTGTTCTATTTTTCAATGATATTTGATTTATCTTGTATTCGTTTACAGACAGCGGAAGAACGGCAGCCCACTGATTTCTAACCGATCACGGTATGGTCTTCCTTACTGGTTGTCAATTTCATCTGAAGAGTCTATATCACATGTCAATTTTGCACGCTGGCTGTCAACATGGTGTACTAACCTATAATTACCCAACTTATAATGTGTAAATGGATTAGCTATTAGGCCCATTGATTGATTGGATGTCTTCATTATGAACTCTATGCACGGGTTAATGGTAGCTGATGAGGCTGTGTTGTCGCCAGCTCTAAATTAGAGGATTTGAATTGAGTCCATTTACAGGAATAAGTTATAGATCACTATTGGTATGCACAGTAGCGTGAAATTTGATGTCGTCTGTGAATTAGATTTTGCCCCTAAAAAGCTCACTTAGCCGAACCAAAATAAATACACAAAATCTCCATTAGCCTTACCTACTTTGATTATTTCAGGGTCATGCAAAAGGAACAGCTGATGATGACTCTAATGATAAATCCATAAATAATTTTGTATTGTCGGACAGATTCCATTGAAAATGCAACACAGCGACGGGAAGTTAGTTGAATTTGATGACAGAATATGTAAGGTTAATTGCATCATATGAATGATTTAATCCAGAATTGTATTCACTGATTGTACCAGAATTAGTTTCCCAACCTGTCCATTGTGAACAAAGAATGAATAATCCTAGAAAGCTTTCACTGGCTCAATAAACTGCAAATTTTTTTTTGTTTTTGTGAATCCCTATATACGAGCTTAATTATGCAGGAGACAACGCTCATCGGTCTGATAGCATATTTGGGTTTTATTGATTTTTGAAGTAGGAGGGGATTTGAAGACAGTAGAATGGTCAATTTGGGGGTCAGAACATTACTAAAATAAAAACTAACACGGGGTGGATAAGGTCAGAGGAAACTCGTTCTGGCTTCAAATAAATAACATACGTGTAAAACTGAGCATAATAAATGTTACATAGTATACTCTATTGTATACGGATATTAATTATTTCAGGTTTTTAATGCTTGCACGTGTTTTTGGCGACTAAAACACAAATGTCACGTGCCCCCAACTGGAAAATTCCATGAATATTTTGCCATAGAAATTTGTATGAAGTTGAACGGCTGCAGCACCATTTGTTACATATTGTCTGTAATTTTTCATATCCTCCCACTTTTCGCACACCAACATTCCATGAAAATCATAATATATTTGTACAGAAAATGTAATCTTATGAAAACTTTGCAAACACTTGTTCTTGCAGACAACTGAAAATTATAATTAATATTTTTGCCTTTAATTATTTGCATACCCCCCCCCCCCCCAAATGAATAGAACTATGTGTTCGACAAATTATAGATCATATGGTAGGTTTTTTTTGGCAATGCTTCTGTTTCATGCTTATGATACACGAATTACATAATATCAGCACTTTGAATTTGCATTTTATATGTATATATATATATATATATATATATATATATATATATATATATATATATATATATCCTCTTCTAATTAAATTGCCATATTGGTTTGACATCATGCATTTCTATCAACACTGTTCGCTGATCTATAATGATATCAACTGAAATAGATTAGCAATTAGCTTCCGTTTGATTGATCATGTCTACAAAATGAACTTCATACAGAAGTAAATGGCACCTGATGAGCCTAGTTTGCACCCATTCATACGAATAACTATATATCACGATTTGAATGTACAGTGGTGGGAAATGGCCTTCTTTTGTTAGTTATCTCCCTGTTAGATGGCACCATAGGAGACTCCGGTCAATATTATTCGGATTAACTCTAATCGTACCCAAATGTAATTTAAAACAAAACAAACACCGCTTTTATTTTTATAATTAGGCCAGCATTTGGGAGTAATTTGTTGCTATCAATATTCGGAGTACAGCTGGCTTTTGTTGGCTTCAGTGTTGTTTTTTTAAATCATCATCATCATCATCATCATGACCATAATTGTCACCGTCATTATGAAAGTGAATTCATGGCTATCAAAATACAAAATAGTATATATAACACATTAAAATTTCCTTCTTACCAAGGAGTATCACAGAACGAGAAAAAAAGTTTAATGAACTATTTATTTATTTATTTCAAATAGTGTAAGAGTTCAATACTTTTAGTCTGAAAGACACAATAAAGTTGTTTTGAAGTCCCATTTGTCCTAAGAATGTTATAAAGAAAATATACAAGCTTTGAAAAACTGTACCTATGTCTGTCACTTAAATTTATACAGATATATTTTAGCCTTAGATATTGTGGCAACATAATTTTCTTGAGAAGGAAATGTACGCAGAAACGTACTAAACGCAAGATAATAGTATGTTGGACCGGATTTTCTATATATCGGATGCAGGGGGAAGTAGTTGACTTCGATCCCCTATTGTTATTCAGTGGCTGCGCGAGGGTTCGATGCGGGTGGGGGGGGGGGGTGTTTTCTTTAGTGGCACCCCTACTATTCTACAGAGAACAGTTGTTTTGTCAGTTGCCAACCCCAACCCCCTTCTAAATATAAGTGTTGTGAAAAAATATCCCCCGTTACACTAAGATGAAAGTGAAATACTACGAAAATTTCAGCTTTAAAAAAAAAAAATCCTGACGGCGGCCCCTTCGCCTGGCACTCGGGGGCAATTCCTCCAACCCCCCTCGCGCCGCCACTGTTGATGTCTAAATGTGATTTTTCTGCGTTGATAGAAACAAGTTGCAAATTCTTCTTGAACAAAAGTGTGAATGGAAAAATACCAAATTTCAATTTCTTCATCTTGTTCAGTAATGCTTGGGATGTATATGATGAACAATGGTTGATGAATGACAATAATAAACAAAAGTGACCTACGGGTATTTTAATTAATTGCTTCAATATCTTCACAGATTGATGCAGGTCTTTTCAAAGATACTGTAACAACTTCTTGTCTAAAGAGACATCCTCTTCTCTCCCAACGAAATTGTTTTCTCCATAGACGTCATTACGTGCATGATCTACATCAAGATTCATCTGTGCATTAATAATCAGTGTTCAATTACAGTTAGTCTCACAAAATAGTGTTCCTTCCAGACAGTTTTTTTTTACTGTATTGGTATTCAAACCCATCAGACAGAACCTTCCTACGTTTGCACAATACTAATTAATGACTGAGGACATACCATAGGTACTCGCTTATAGGTCGAGTCTAACTGTAAACTGCATAGACCCAGATCTGCCGTCGCATAATGCACCGGCTGATATGGACCAATGCAGTTTGTTAGGAGTAATCAGTAGAACAAACAACATAGACTCAGATCTTCAGGCGCATTATGCGACGGCAGATCAGGGTCTATGTTGTTTACAGTTGGATGCGACTTATAAGCGAGTAGGACGGTTACCTCTAACTGTATTCAATAAAACAGAAGATTTTTTTCAGCATATGAACAATTGTACACCAGATATTTTGAAACTTCCTCTTACTCACTGTATTAGAAATGCAAATCGTTTCTATCGTCTGTGTTATGTGAATCACCAACCAGTTTTTAACATGTTTTAGAAACCAATGTAGTAACTAACTTTGATATCTTACAATTAGCGATATCCTTGTCTTTGAAATGCTCTTTGAAGTACATGCTCAACTCATATTTCAAGTCTTCATCACTAATTTGCTACAGAAAATTGCCTTAAATATGAACTTTAAGACAATGTAGTCATATATCTTTCTGACGTGTCAATTAACCTTAAAACACATCCTTATCTCCATACCTACAGCAATGGGTTTTGTTTTAGTTTGGTTTGGTGTTTTACGGCACAGCAAATAATGTAGTTTATTTAGTGCTGAGACTGTTGGAGTAAGGTGCTTTGTCCAAGGACACACCACGGTAGCTGACGCAGGCTGATCCGATGGTATGATTCAAACCAGCACCCTTTCGGTTGCGAGTCTTGCATGCTAACCACTGAGCCACTGGGGCTCCTATGGGAGGTCTTTCATTGTTTATTGGAGTCTAGACCCGGTATTCATCAGACTGGTAGGCTAGGGGCCCCCGGGAAATCGCAGATAATTTCAGGTCTTGGGAGCCTGCCAGACAATCCCTATCCCAACCTCCGGGGAAATCTCCCTGTATCCCGGTGGGCCAGTCCGAACCTGCCTGTATTCACTAAACGTTTCGAACACGAAGTTCAAGCTCAAGTTCAAAATCTGAAAATGTTAACAGACTGTAACTTCGATTAGATTGACAGAACTTTCAGAATTTTCATAACTCTGGTACCTCTACTAGAACTCTCGTTTTAATGAAGAAAATGCACTCCATGCAGAGTATGTAATTTTGGGTTTGAGCTTGAACTTTAGATCTGTGCTAAAACAAAAAAAAAAAAAGAAAAGTCAGGGCGTCGTGTAATTAGTTACATAATATTGTATTAATGTATGTCATTGTGCGGGTGCTGACCCACAAACTGGACTAAAATATTTAAAATATATAATAACTTTGTTCTGAAATAGCTGAAACATTGTTTTCTTGATTTCACTCAAACATTTCTTGTAGGTAAAGTAAGAAGTCTGAAAAATAAGATTATTTTCATTACATTAGAAAAGATCCTTATGCAAAGGAGCATGGGAAGGACCTAGGGCAAATGTCGCAAAGGTCTATTTATAGACTGTATATGAAACAACAAGTTAGCCATGGTCTGCATGTCGAATCCGCTCCCCAAGTTATATTCCAAATATGAAGAGGGTGGGATAAAATGGTATTGAAATAAAAGGGATGACAAAATATATTGAGTTTTATCAAAGGTATGGACGGACACGCACACGGACGCCAAAAGCGATCTTTATTTCGAGTTTCTGCCGAAAAATGATCTTCAAATAAAAAGTGCATAAAGATTCCCCTGAGGGAGTAAGCTGTATTCCAGTTGACAAGTTTCATACGTGTAGACTGCATTGCGAGGATTTAGGATGTGAGCAGGACCTTCAATAGTACCCAGTTCCGCCTCCTCTCCTCCTCCCCCCCCCCCCCGTTTCCAACTCCCCCGCCCTATTCCCTGCTCTCTCTCTCTCTCTCTCTCTCTCCCCCGTTTCCACTCCCCCGCCCTATTCCCCGCTCTCTCTCTCTCTCTCTCTCTCTCTCTCTCTCTCTCTCTCTCTCTCTCTCTCTCTCTCTCTCTCTCTCTCTCTCTCCTCTTAATGTCTAATGTCAACTGTGATGGGTAAGGAACTATAGAAAACATTTTGTAGGAGGATTTTAGAGCTGGTTTAGCTCTGCTCTTTCGTTTGCCATAGATTGAACCAGAGTCTGTGGGCTTTATCAGACACAAGCCCTTGGCTGTTTACACTTTTTTTTCCCCATCATCCCATCATGCAGAGCAGAGGTCTCAGCTGGCTTGGAAAGATATTTCCAATCCATTAGTTTACATTACTTATCAAGCCGATGGGTTTTAATAAACCAGAGTTTACATCGTGCTTTATTAAGTGATCTAAATCAATGTCAAGAAACTTGTTTATTACATGTAAAGTGCATACAAGTTGTAGGAAATGCAAGAATTTACTGTTTTTTAAAATTGCAATTTCTTGATAAGTTTTGACATTCTTTATAAACGATGCAGCTAAGAACAGTTTTGAAAATAAAGCATTTCCTTGTGTTGAACAGTGTACATAAGATGGTTGTCACGACTGAGATACATACATTTTCAGAAAAAATATGCAAGTAGATAATATTGCAATTCAAAATATGCAATTAGATAATATTGCAATTCAAAACATGCAGCAATAACTTTTACAGACTTAGTTTGGCTTTGGTTTTGTTGGTTTTAACGGCACTTCTAAAACAGTTTTGATTGTATCATGCTGAGGAAATTGGAGCTAATTGTCTTTTCCAATGACACACTGAGGCGGCCGACCAGGGCTGGCCTCTACGGGTATCGAACCCACGACCCTTGGATTACGAGTCAGACACTCTACTCCCTAAGCCACCGTGGATCCCTTTGCCGCCCTAATTCGAGAATATCATTTTCTGTACTTTACAGATTTCTACAAATTAGATAGAGGCTGCCTAAATTGCATTTGATTCCATCTGAGAGAGAATTTTATAAGGTAGTAAATTAAATGTCCATGCAGCTGGCAACTATTAACTTTGCTGACCCGTACTTTAATGTATCTCTTCAGCTCTTAAATATATAAAATTACACGCAATTATGTTTCAAAATTTCATTCACTGATGATAAATTTCATGCTAACTTGATCTCAGTTTTCATAATTTGTGTAAACGTAATGTCTAAATTTTCATGAAAGCACATCTGTCAAAACTTAGAATATCACGCACCTGGTTAACATTAGTTATCTCTGTCTACAGTCACAACTTTGAAAGGCATGGATACAATGCTTAGATATGCACTTTATTTAAACACTCGAGTTGCAATTTTTTTTGCTGTAATTATTGCATGAAAGTTTCCATAAGGTTTAGGTGTTCAAAATGTATGAGTCATCTAACGACGGTAGCAATCTTAAGTTGTTGTTATATTTGTGAATTTACCCGATTTATAAATCTATCCGACTCTTAGCAAAGCACTTCAAGTATTTTGAATTTACTGGTTTGTCAAGCAAATTGTTACCACAACTTGAGTTTCAGAACTTTTTTTTCCCCCATCATTATTATTATTTACAGCCATCTGATTGCAGAAAATATGTCACCGAAAATAAACGGTTCATACAGATTAAAAGATGTCTCATTGCTTATACTTTTGATTCTGTAAATACCTTAAATATTTTGATATTGTAAATGTCTAATTCAATTGTGATTTAATATATCAATTTTTCCAATCCAAAACAATAATAATAAAAAAAAAATCTTCAAAATTCTATTTGAGTTTTTTATAAGAAACCCACAACAACAGACCTTTTGGGGAACATGCAGATATAAAAACCTTTTCAATCTTTCGGCACAAAAGGGGGACACCTCAAAGGCCTCTTAGCGCAACATAGCTAGAGGTCCAAGAGGGGTCCACAAAAATTTTTGTTCGCAGATTTTAAAAACTTCTTCTTAAAAATGGGAATAAATCTGTGATGAATATACATTAAGTTTCTCTCTTTTATTATTTTGTTGAATCTCTGTTATATAAATGAAAATTAAGCTTGGGAAAGGTGGAAAAAGTTTTGTTTTAATACAGGTACTTGTGCCAAATTTTCTAACTTATAACATGCCCCCACCCACCCCCACCCACCCCCACCCACCCCCACCCAGCAACAGCAAAAGACCGAGATCTACCATTGTGTAATGTTCTGGTAATATGGGTCTTTGCTGTTCATTGTATCCACTATTTCAATTAAACAGTGTATACCTCGATCTGCCGGAACATTTTGTTGGCTGTTAGGCGGGCATTATATGCGGGTATATGTGCGCTTTTGGTTTTGATATTTATCTAATGTAAACCCACCCTTATTTCCATGATGTTAATCTTGATTATACAGCATAAACAGCATGATTAAGCTTGTATTTTAAAATCTGTGATATAAATACAATACACACTGGGCTGATTTTGACTGATAAGAGATTAATCTGTTTATATCATTTTATATTACCTGTTGCTTCTGCATATTGTGTAAAAACCAAGAAACCGCATTTTTCCAGCTCATCTAAGACTCCGTATTTAATGCGAGATAAATTGATAAGGTTACTCATTGCAGTTGTAAGATTTCGTCACAGATTCAGGTTTTCTCATACATTATTGAATCATAAATATATCAAGTATGTTTAATATTTCTTACACGATCATTGTATAACCGACCCATGCAACAAAAAATCAGTGTTAAGCACCTGGACATTTTCAGACAAGGTCAACCAAGAGGTGTGATCTAGTGTAAACCAGATTGAATGTCGCTCTATGATGTCGTAACGAAAGCGCTGCGTATTAAAAAATAATTGTTGTGCACTAGGTGTGTACTGGTAACAGTTAGACCCTACGTCTTGTTTTCCTGTAATAGGCGCCATTTTAAAAGTCTATAGCGATCGAAAATGTTTGTTTAGAAGTTTTGTGACAACAACTAAGATGCAGATCATTCAATAATCAGGAATTAACAGACTTTAGTTTTTTTGTTTGTTTGGTGCTTTACGGCACAGCAACACAAGTAGGTTATTTAGTGCCGAGCCAATTGGAGTAAAGTGCCTTGCCCAAGGACACACCACGGTAGCTGACCCAGGCTGGTCAGATGGTAGGATTCGAACCCGCACCCTTTCGGTCGTGAGTCCAGCACGCTAACCACTGAACCACCGCGGCTCCCCACAGACTTTAGTAAAACTATATTAATATTACATTTTAGAATAACAATTAATATTTTATTTAAGATCAATAAAGGCGTCTTAATTATCACATTGACGTACACTTTAATAGAGGCAATCTTATTGCCTCAGGATTGATTCCGTGAAGATGCTTCAGCTGAGAAGGTATTGGGTTTGTTAAAAGAGTGCTGTATACATATATATATATATAAACAAAATCTGAATGAGGATATGTCCTCTTTCAGCTAGATACCGTGTAGCAAAATACCTACAATGAGGAGGCAACCCCTTGATTGAAAGGGAGGTAACTTATATAATACACAAATTGAGAATTACAAAACAAACGTTTTAAATGGATTATGGATCCTCTATATATATATATAAATTACTTTGTATTTTAAGTTTTTTTTATCCTTTCGTGCTTATATCTTTGTTTGGTATGCATTTTACTAGGCTATGTATATAGCTAGTATTGTGCTGATGTGCTGTTAAATCCTATACATACATACATACATACATACATACATACATACATACATACATACATACATACATACATACATACATACAATCTTTAAGCACCATCAAATTATTCAAATTAACGATTATCATAAAAGACCATCAGTCAAATCAAGTAGACTTCTTTATCTGTAATGTCATTGCTCATGCGTAGTGTGCATCCAACTGGATAGTACGTACTCATGTATAACTGTATACTGTTCTCTTATGTATAATGCGCAGTTAACTGTATAGTGCACACTCATGTATAATCTGCACCTAACTGTATAGTGCACACTCATGTATAATCTGCACCTAACTGTATAGTGCGTACTCATGTATAATCTGCACCTAACTGTATAGTGCGTACTCATGTATAATCTGCACCTAACTGTATAGTGCACACTCATCTATAATCTGCACCTAACTGTATAGTGCACACTCATGTATAATCTGCACCTAACTGTATAGTGCGTACTCATGTATAATCTGCACCTAACT
The DNA here is from genome assembly GCA_029931535.1 of Margaritifera margaritifera. Lineage (NCBI taxonomy): Eukaryota > Metazoa > Mollusca > Bivalvia > Unionida > Margaritiferidae > Margaritifera > Margaritifera margaritifera. Next base: position 8,069,503 of record JAQPZY010001673.1, read on the forward strand.
GTATAGTGCACACTCATGTATAATCTGCACCTAACTGTATAGTGCGTACTCATGTATAATCTGCACCTAACTGTATAGTGCACACTCATGTATAATCTGCACCTAACTGTATAGTGCACACTCATGTATAATCTGCACCTAACTGTATAGTGCGTACTCATGTATAATCTGCACCTAACTGTATAGTGCGTACTCATGTATAATCTGCACCTAACTGTATAGTGCGTACTCATGTATAATCTGCACCTAACTGTATAGTGCACACTCATGTATAATCTGCACCTAACTGTATAGTGCGTACTCATGTATAATCTGCACCTAACTGTATAGTGCGTACTCATGTATAATCTGCACCTAACTGTATAGTGCGTACTCATGTATAATCTGCACCTAACTGTATAGTGCACACTCATGTATAATCTGCACCTAACTGTATAGTGCGTACTCATGTATAATCTGCACCTAACTGTATAGTGCGTACTCATGTATAGTGCACACTCGTGTATAGTGCGTACTGATGTATAATCTGCACCTAACTGTATAGTGAGTACTCATGTATAGTGCTCATATATGTATAGTGGAAAATCCTATGATGCGAATCCCCATCTCTGTCATCATATAATTTTTCCGGCATATCATGGTTTATATTGTTCGCTTGTTACTATAGATAAAAGTAACAATATGAACTCTCTTCTGCCTCGCGTGCATTATATAATAGTAGATCTGAGTCTGAATTATTTATAGTTGATAGTATCAGAAAATATAGTAATGTTATTTACAGTTGATAGTATCAGAAAATATAGTAATGTTATTTACAGTTGATAGTATCAGAAAATATAGTAATGTTATTTACAGTTGATAGTATCAGAAAATATAGTAATGTTATTTACAGTTGATAGTATCAGAAAATATAGTAATGTTATTTACAGTTGATAGTATCAGAAAATATAGTAATGTTATTTACAGTTGATAGTATCAGAAAATATAGTAATGTTATTTACAGTTGATAGTATCAGAAAATATAGTAATGTTATTTACAGTTGATAGTATCAGAAAATATAATAATGTTATTTACAGTTGATAGTATCAGAAAATATAGTAATGTTATTTATAGTTGATAGTATCAGAAAATATAGTAATGTTATTTACAGTTGATAGTATCAGAAAATATAGTAATGTTATTTACAGTTGATAGTATCAGAAAATATAGTAATGTTATTTACAGTTGATAGTATCAGAAAATATAGTAATGTTATTTACAGTTGATAGTATCAGAAAATATAGTAATGTTATTTACAGTTGATAGTATCAGAAAATATAGTAATGTTATTTACAGTTGATAGTATCAGAAAATATATTAATGTTATTTACAGTTGATAGTATCAGAAAATATAGTAATGTTATTTACAGTTGATAGTATCAGAAAATATAGTAATGTTATTTACAGTTGATAGTATCAGAAAATATAGTAATGTTATTTACAGTTGATAGTATCAGAAAATATAGTAATGTTATTTACAGTTGATAGTATCAGAAAATATAGTAATGTTATTTACAGTTGATAGTATCAGAAAATATGGTAATGTTATTTACAGTTGATAGTATCAGAAAATATAGTAATGTTATTTACAGTTGATAGTATCAGAAAATATAGTAATGTTATTTACAGTTGATAGTATCAGAAAATATAGTAATGTTATTTACAGTTGATAGTATCAGAAAATATAGTAATGTTATTTACAGTTGATAGTATCAGAAAATATGGTAATGTTATTTACAGTTGATAGTATCAGAAAATATAGTAATGTTATTTACAGTTGATAGTATCAGAAAATATAGTAATGTTATTTACAGTTGATAGTATCAGAAAATATAGTAATGTTATTTACAGTTGATAGTATCAGAAAATATAGTAATGTTATTTACAGTTGATAGTATCAGAAAATATAGTAATGTTATTTACAGTTGATAGTATCAGAAAATATGGTAATGTTATTTACAGTTGATAGTATCAGAAAATATAGTAATGTTATTTACAGTTGATAGTATCAGAAAATATGGTAATGTTATTTACAGTTGATAGTATCAGAAAATATGGTAAATCAGTTTTTTATTGTGATTCTTGCTTGTCCTATTTACAACAAATATCAATAAACACAAGAGATGTTGTTCTCAAAAGCATCTTTCCCACATTTATGGGCTCATCACCTCTTGTTTTATAATTTATATCTCTACAATGTTTAACTGTATTTTAAGACATGTTCAAGTTCAATAGAAGAAATGGATACCCTATGTAATCTGCAGGCCCGTACGTCAACTTCACCAGGAGGGGAGGTGACGCTAGCTAACAAAGAGAATATAAATTATTATTTCTCTTTTATTGCTTGTTAATGAAGTTAAATAGCCAAATTGACCAAAAAAACTCCAGAAAAGTCTTTATAAAAAAGCTGTTAGAAAATTAAAAGCACATTATTACCCATTTTTATAGATATTAGAAAGATTACTTCCATATACTTTATCTATCTGTTTACACGTCTACTCGTGTATTAATAAATATGCCAGCTCGATTACACGTCTACTCATGTATTAATAAATATGCCATCTCGATTACACGTTTACTCATGTATTAATAAATATGCCATCTCGATTACACGTCTACTCATGTATTAATAAATATGCCATCTCGATTACACGTCTACTCATGTATTAATAAATATGCCATCTCGATTACACGTGTACTCGTGTATTAATGAATATGCCATCTCGATTACACGTCTACTAATGTATTAATGAATATGACTTCTCGATTATACGTCTAATCGCGTATTAATGAATATGCCATCTCGATTACACGTCTACTCATGTATTAATGAATATGCCATATCGATTACACTTTCAAGGAAAGTTGACATGATGTAATCTATTTCAACGAAATTCCTCGTTGACAAAAATTGTCCTGCGGAGGCTGAAAAATATTTCCAAGCTCTGTGTCCTTTTTTTTATTCAAATCCTTTTATTAAAACCAGAGCCAAAACACACTGGTCTAAATAAAAATGAAAAAGTATTTGTTTTTCGTGTGAAATGATCGTATGTTTTACGAATATTGAACACCAGATGATTGCTAATAAATATCACATGCAATCCGAGTTTTTATTTATTTTATGACAAGCTCATTCATTGAGTCGTAAGACTTTTAATAATGGAAAATCTCAGCTTGATTTTTCTGGATCCTGCAGTTCATTTTCAGCCCTTGTCTTATTTTATGGTTTAAAGGTTGATCCAACACTTTTTAAGTCATCAGTATGAGCAAAACATTTCTTCACTTTAAGTTTGGTATTCTGTTCTTTCATCTATAACTTCATTTGTCATTTTGGCATTAGATTGGCATCGGTTGTTTTGTTGTTTTGTTTTGTTTTTTTTGGGGGGGGGGGGTGTTTGTTGTTTTTTGTTGTTTTTTATGGCAAGAGGCAGACAAGATGAAAACACTGAGATCAATTTCCTTTCAGGAAAACATAAATGTGCATGCAAGTAGAATTTTGGTCTTATCAGGTTTCTGAAATATGTGTATTGTGATATATTTTTTGCTGTCCGCAAGATTTCTGGCAATCTGTATACCTTAATTTTAAAATTTTATGGAGTTTTGCAAAATGAAGTGTATTACAAAGTCTAGGACATCTACATTTTTGGGATCATTTTATAAGTATTTCTCACAAATAAATAGTATGTCAGTGTGTGCATGTGTGCATAACGAAAATTGTAATTTTCAATACAAATGTCTGCAGTTACAGAATTGTTTGCTATCGCATATGGAACTCAAAGTACGTACCGTAAGTACCGTCTGTACTCGCTTGTAAGTCGAGTCCAGTTGCATACTGCACAGACCCGGATCTCCCCTCGCATAATGCGCAGGCAGATCTGGTCTATACAGTTTGTTAGGAGTAATCATTATGCGACGGCAAATCAGGGTCTATGTTGTTTGCAGTTGGACTCGACTTATACGCGTTATATACAGCATATTTTTTATAAGTAGTTATGAAATATGGAATAACGAAAATTGTAATTTTCATATATTCGTACTCGCACCCCCACCTCCCTTTTCACCCACACCTCCTTTCGGTTGAGTTTCCTTGCCTTTCATTCCTTTACATCTGCATCTTCCTCTCCCATTGATCCAATAGCATATATTCACTTATATTCACATATATTCACATATATTCACTTTAAGTTTGCCTCAGCCTGAATGAGGGAGGGACAAATAGCGTTTCTTTTGTCTGTCTGTCCCTCCGTCTAGTTAAGTTTACGTGAGATTCACAGGCATTCATAATTCATTGTCAATACATTTCTGTGAACTATTTTTCTGTACGTGTCCATGTAAAAACCCATTTTCAACTGCATATGCCCCATGCAGCTGAAACCATTCTCGTGACTTGAGGATATTTACACCTGTGGTTCATTGTTATTTTCGGCTCAATTTTCTCATTGTTAGTGGATCAGAATATCGGAGACAAGATCGTTATGAATTAGTATTAGTATAAAACATAGTATGCAGTGTCCTAATGTTGGAACTAAAATATGTTGATGTTTGAGACAGTTTTGATCCAAAATATGTTGTTTTGTATTCGACACAAATCTACACACAAAAACACGACAGCCTCTGAATATAAAAAAGATTGAAAGTTATCTATCCTATTTATATATTGCTGCACCCTTAAGGTAGAGTTCCTGACCATTTTCAAAAACATATTCTCAGTGAATGAGAAATATTGTAACTTTTTCCTTCATTTTGTTTCTCCATCCTTCTCAGTTTTGCACCTACATCATATATTGTCTGGTGTTTAATTAAATAGGGAGAAACTTTCCAGAGATTTATATATGCATACTGCAGATCGCCTACAAACGCCATACTCAGTGCATTACGAGTGGATTGGCTCCACTGGTATGCTATAGGCCTACACAAGTCTGGTAATCAAGTGTTTTCTAACATTGGCGAGTCAATATTTTTGTCAACATGGGACTTAGGATGAGAACAGTATGTAGACACGAATTCACAAAATTACATAGTAAACAAGAATAATAAAGTGCATATAGGAATATAGCATGTATTGTACCTGCAACATTTGCACGACTTTATCTGAGGTAAGTGTATTCATGTACACGAGTAGCATTTGTCATACGTGCAGTAAAAGTGTCCACCCTTTTTTGGGGTAATTACATATTTTGTTGATATAAATATTTATGTTGTGACAGAACCTGGATGCGTGATCACTGCTGTATAGACCTATAGGATAGGGTAAAGAAGTAATAGTAGTGGTGGAAGTCACAGATTCCTATTTTATATTTTTGCAGTTGCATTTTTATCTTCACCTTAATAATTCGACAGGGGTAACAGTATATATATATATTTGGTGAGATATGGCAAATCAAAATATATATGTTACATCAGTAACGGCTTCTTTGTGAAATGGACATAAACATATCATTTTTAGATGCAAACCAGACATCCATTTCACAATAACATCCCAACCGAGATTTAGGAAGTCCATTACACAACGAGAAATGCACATTTCTTTGAACAGAGTACACCTGTTTATGAACATGTATAAAGTTCGAATAGACAATCACAGTGGTGAATAATGGAAAGGTTTTTCAAGAAAAGAGAGACTGATAGGAGGTGAGGGGCTGCTATGGGATCAACGGGAGAGGGAGATGCAGATGTAAAGGAATGAAAGGCAAGGAAACTCAACCAACGCTACTTTATGTCCGAAAGGAGGTGTGGGTGAAAAGGGAGGTGGGGGTGCGAGTACGAACGTCAAAACCCAAACTGGAAAAACTTTAGAACACTCAGATATAAAAGAAAGGAATTAAACCCATCAAAGTATATCATGAAAAATTAAATTAATTGCAAACCTCAATGAAAATTCTTTTTTCAAAAATTCTTTTTTGTTATTTAGGGACAATACGAAATATATCAAAAGTTTGGGAGGTACAGGGTATCACAGACATAAAAGCCTTTGGTGCTCGGAAAATGAGGGGCTTCTTTAAAGTCCCGACCAGTAAAAATATGCTGGGACGGGAGTGTGAGGTATCCACAAATAAAATATTTTCATTCATCAAATGCACAGTGTATCAAACATTACTGTTCCTTTTTGCAATTTTTTAAAATCACAATATTGATTTAAAGTATCAGGTTTGAAAAAGATAATAATTATCATCATAATTATTATCATTATCCTTTTTGTAATAATTAATTTGGTTGTAAAAAGATATTCATTTATCATTATCATTACAATGTGGTCTTGACGGCTCATATGTTGGCATAATGTGGTCTTGACGGCTCATATTATGGCATGATGTGGTCTTGACGGCTCATATGTTGGCATAATGTGGTCTAGAAGTTGGAGGAAACTGGAGAACTTTGAGAAAGCTATTGACCTTGGATTGGCAACAGAGTCCCCTTGCACATGTCGGAACTGAGAATTGAACCTAAGACCACAAATGTGCAAAACTAGTGCACTATCTAGGCCGCCATGTTTATTTATAGACCCTTCCGGCATAACATTATCTGCATCCATACGGTAATCTGACACATTTTATTACTGATTATATCTGGTAAACTTGTAGTTAAAATAAATAAATTTAAATCTGAAGAAGATATTACAAAATATACATTACTACACGGAACACAAAACGGTTTTTCTTTCAGTCTCTATGTTACTGATTTATGTGCCGATTCTGCTCCAGTGTGTCTTCTTGAAAATTGCAAATTTTGTTAGGCTTAATATGCAACAATTACCAGCTTGTCCACCATCCAGAATAAATGGTCAGAAAATCGTTGCTGATTACCTCAGTGGGAAGGGTCTGGTGTAGAAATGGACTGGTCCCAAAATTTCAAATATTGACCATATGTATTCGGTAGGTTTTTAAATTCGCTTATACAGTGACACACTTAATGTTGTGATGCTAATTCTCACACACTTAATTGTAGCTTAATGTAAACCTGGTCTGCTTGACTCACAGGCACGTAGTCATGCAGGTAATTTTAACTTACAATTCGACAGAATATTTTAAATAATCATGAAACAGATGGAATATATTAATTGGATTTATATGTTCGCATATATCTTTGGACAGATCAGCAAGTACACGTACCTGCATCCTTATTGATAGCACTATTACGTTAATTATTAATAAAGTACACCTGCCCTATGTTCCACAGGGGAAACAATAGTCGGCCCAGGTCATTGGGTTTGCATGAGAAGAGTTAAGATGTAATGCGATAGTTTCTCTGTGTTGTTTTTTTAGGTTGGTTAATATTGCATCACCATAAAATGCAAGTTTAATTAACTGTAGAGGCGAATTAAAAGAACAGTTGCTCCATTCTCTGCCAGGGACCCCGGGTGGCCGAGTGGTCTAAGGCGCTCGCCTTTACAGATCACTGACATCTCACCTCTGTCCTCGTGGGTTCGAGTCTCGGGCTCGGCCAACGAGGGTATGTGAGAAAGCTTGCCAGTAGTTTCCCGTGAGTCGGTGGTTCTTCCCGGGGTTTTCTCGGGTTCCTCCTCCACCAAATATACTGGCCGCCATGTATAGCCAGCCTATCGTGTGCTTTAAATTGGCGTTAAACCCATAACAACAAACCAACTACGCTTTAGCGAGAGAATATTGTGATATCCTTCGAATGCCTGTCCGTCCGTCTGCCCATAACCTAAACCGCTGGATGGATATTCACCAATCTTGGTACATTGGTTGCCGATTGGGTGACGATTATGATTTTAAAGCCTCTCCACCGGGCTTCCCGAAAGGAGGTCAATTATCAATTATAAAAAAATTGCAATTACAGCAACATTTTTAAAAAAATATTGTTGTTGTTATTTACCAAACTTTGTACGTGCAATCGTAGGGACACATATTATATGTGATGGATTTTGGGCAACGACACCTGGATGACGACCAGGAGGAGGATGGAGTGGGGGACATTGTAATAAAAATCACGGGGATTGCCATGGCGAGCCATGTAAGTAGGTCTAATTCAATATGCTGGTGGCAACATTTTTATTGCCGTAAGTGAGTGCATTATTTAACTTTTCCAGTTACCATAAAGTTCAGAAAGATAGTTTTGCATATTCCTTTGATTCCTATTAAACAATCCTGATGTCCAGGAGTTAAAATGGAAGAGTCTCAATTATCTAATGATGAGGATGTGCATGTAGTAGAGTGGACAGCAGTCATAATTGTCAAAAATTGTCCTAATATGTCTGCTCAATTTGCAGAATTTCCCGACTTTTATGTGATATGTCTAATTTTGATTCCTGTTCATTTCATACTCTTTATCTCTCATTCTTTCTATTTTATCCTTGTAATGTTTGGACACTTGGATGCTAGGATGATCTGACATTTTTCCATTTTTATGTTCATCATTGGTCTACCTCTTAGTGCTTGAAAGAATCAATCAGAAAGTGAGTGTGCAAAGTATCAATTAAAGATGAGAACATTAAGACCGGTTGTCTGACATAAATTGGAATCTTTGGTACATAATTGCAGGTTCCAAAGACAATTAAATAACCAAATCTTTGATTTGCTTATTTGCTTTTTGTCTTGTAGAGAATTTGTGTTTTGAGTACCGTAACTCAATCTGTCACTATTATGCCTGAACAATTAATAATCACAAGCAATTTTTAAACCAATAGGTCACTGTGTGAATGAAAGAGCTATTTAGTGCTTGATTTTCATGTTTATAGCAGTTGCTATTCTGCTGGCCATGGTAGTCAATGACACGTAATTGGTTAATATGTATTTTTACTTATAAAAGCCGCCTTTTCTACATACAGCACACAAGCGACACAATGATCGTTAGCCTGGCTTGTTTTCTCTCTCACGATTTTGAAATATAATGATATTAATTAGTGTTCCTAGTAGTATGGTAACAGCTGTTGCTATTCAATTGGTGTCAGTATGTCAGATGTTTGTTTAGCTGAACGGAGAACCTAGCTATTTACTCAGTCGATAAGTGAACCTTTTTCAGCCAACAGTAACACCTTCATTGTTCGGTCAACCTGATTAGGAATAAGGAGTCATTAAAGATTTAATTAACTAGTCATGCTAGTACAACAAACAAGCCAAGCCCATGGAAGAAGCTCATAGCTGAGTACAAGTGTCCTAAAGCTTTCGTCATGAAAAATAAAACGATAGATATTACTTTCTTTTAAACAATATTAATTCCAAAGCATACGATATAAAGTACAAGGAAACAATACAAATTATCACTGAGGATCAAGCAACAATAAAAATTCTTTTATATAGCTATCTCCATTATGCGACGGCAGATCTGGGTCTGTGCAGTTTGAAGTTGGACTAGACTTCTAAACGACTATAGTCAGTACATCAATGAAATCGTCAGATAAAGAAAATATATACCTGTGCCTGTCAGAAAATTTATGGTTGGATCAAGACAAAACAGTACGTTTGTAGAAAGAACTACCTTAAATGAATACAATAGAGACAAAAAGTGCACGTATATTCTTGATGGCAAGATATACTATACCAATAAGAATCGTATCATTTATCATTTGATTAAATTGAAAATCTCTTGCATCCTAATATGAATCAGTGGACTGCTCGAATTATTTATGTGTGTTCCTCTGTATATAGTTGGGGACTCTCTCCAAATATAAGTACAATATTATCATTATGATTTATTATAGTAAATGTAATATTTTTAAATGTGGTTTACTTGTTACAGAAAAGAAGATAATGAGTTACAGCCACAGTATGACCACAAGTAAATGCATATGAATTTGTAATATATGATTAGAATAAAGATCACAATTAAGTGTACTACACCCCATTCTGAGTGTAACATACAGGATTTGAGTGTGGCGAGTGCTTGTCAGAAATATTTAGGAATATTATTTAATTCTCTATTTAAGTTACGTTTGAACATGGTTTGGCAAGGATAAGATTTGACATGGTCAGGAAGAAGATTCCGCTCTCACACAGCTGTCAGTACAAAATCATATTGATATAAAATAGTTCTACCAGCAAAAAAAAAAAAAAAGGGAAAGATCCTTCTTCTTCTTCTTCTTCTTCTTCTTTTTCTTATTCTTCTTCTTATTATTATTATTAGTAGTAGTATTATTATTATCATCATCATCATCAATCATCATCATTATGATTATGATTATGATTATGATTATGATTATGATTATGATTATGATTATGATTATGATTATGATTATGATTATTATTACAAAACGCCTTATTAGATTGTTTTTATTTATATACGGGTATTTTGGGACTGTTTTATTTCCTGAAGTAAAAGATTACTCCCAAATAGATTTTCTCCCTCACCTTCATGAAGAAAGGTATATCATAATAGCAGAATAGTACGAGGTAAATATAATGGTGTGTCCTACAATATTGGACTGTCTTTCGCGCAACGATGCAAGGCAAACTTATGTTATAATAGCAGAAGTGTACCCGTCTCTCAAGAAGTAACAAAAAAAAAAAAAAAGCAATGTACACGACAAAAGTATATTTTTATCGATGCTAGGAAGTCCACTTTCCGCTCCCTGTGCATGCATACATACTCCTCACAGAGGGTTATCTCTCTTGGTTAAGATAATGATGGCGTTCTACAGTTTCGTATTATGCATAGGGTTAGATTTTAAAAGAAAAAGAATTTCCCAGGTTTTCCTCATTGGTTATCCTGGATATTTTAAAATACCTTGTGTATCTTAGGTATTGTTAAAAGAATTTTTAATTCCATTTATTTAGGTGTATGATTGATGGGTATAATTGGATTATAGAGTATATAGCTTGGCCTTACTTCAGATATGCACCTATAAAAAAAAAACTGCTAGTTCCGCTTGGTCATTTTCAATTCCTGGACTCTAAAGTAAATAGTTATAAAACGAGCCCATAATTTGTTTACTTTTGATGTATTTCGTAATTCATTCATTGCATTTTCAGAAGCTGGTATTGCCTACTCTAGAAAAACTCGTTTTCACTATTTTATTAACTGCTAAAGTTAGTGTACCTTGGACTAATTCAGGCTGATTTTTCGAGCACATGGGAGTGGCCATTTTGGTCAGCTGTGTGCTTAGATCATGTACAATTTCCACAAGTACAATACATAAAGAAATTTCAGCCACAGTACATGAAAGTAAAATAGAGGTATGCCAACATTCTCTTCATTGTGCACTCAGAAGTACGTAATATCTGTAGAGCGCCACCAATACCACTGCCACAATAATGTAAATTTGGTGGTAAAATGCCACTTGGAGAAAACCGTATGTTTTGATAACTGAGCAAATATATCTGACACTTTATAGGGTCGGGTCAAAATAGATTTGTGCAAATTTTCGTTATTAATCTTAGAAGCTAAAATTAGGGGCAATACTTCGAGGAGCACTGTTATATACATTTTCATAAAGTTCACTTTGAATTTTTTTCTTCTTCTTCTTTTCTGTATAATTCAAAATGTTGAAAAATAGTGAAATTAAGATTGCGTTCAGTCTAAAAAGGCCTAAAATAACGTTGAAAGAAGGTCAAGTGTAGACGTTTGTAGGAGTTTCCCCGTTTAAAATACAGCATAACTATGAGTAATATGGTCATATCACGCCTCAATGTGTAGTCTGAGATGCGAATGGCAGGTAGACCTAGAGATGCTCTCACGTTAATTTTTGTGTTAACAGAAGAAGCAAGTCATTTGTTAACTAATGCGATCGTGGGTTATCATGATTCAGTGTGTTACCGATTGAAAGTTTACGCTATAACAGCTCTCTCTCTCTCTCTCTCTCTCTCTCTCTCTCTCTCTCTCTCTCTCTCTCTCTCATATTGTTTCGTATTGTAGTTACATATATACAGCAATCGTAACTGCTTTGGAAAAGTATGCCAAACACTCTTATTGGTTGTAGCTCAGTTTCCTAGACACTGTTGCATGTATGGTCATGCAATTTCACGTGTTTATTACCATTTATCACTTATGCTAACACGCATAAAAAGTAAAGTATGGCTGTAATGATTTACATTTCTTGCTAAACTTGATATGCCAAGTTTTTGGATTATGTACACGCAAAGCAGGCAAAACATCATTCAACATAATTTTATCCAATTATAAGCGTGAAAGAAGAGAAAATTGTTTCATTTAGATTGAATTGATGTTTCCTGCAATATTTCCACTCGCGTCCTCTTCTGTTCTTGTTTCTTAGCTGGTGACTTGTTATTTGGCTTACGTTCTTGGGAACTAAGACACAGAGATAAGACGGAGCACTATTATCAACCATTGTGAAGAAAGTTCCCACTATATGCTTATAGCGTCTGGCAGCTAGAGTTTCTCATCGAATTTTCTTAAGGATTTATTTCTTCAGTCGAAGCAGATCTAATGGCACCAGCCTTGCGAATTATTGAACTGAAATGTCTCAAAACATACAGTGCATTAAAAAATTAGTTTTAAAACACTTTAGGTATGGCATTTAATGTATTTTTTCCATTGTCTCCCATAGTTGAAGACAATAAACAAATTAGACAAATCATATTATAAACCGACATTCAGCAGAAATTTAAAATAGTTTAAAGAAAACCTGATGACGCGGACGATGTTTATTTTACCGTATGTCACGCGACGGCTCCCATAACTGCTCAGTCCTTTATCGAAAATGGTCCCTTCCATAACTCCAGGACCAACATGGCGTATTACATGTATACAGACCACTCTTTTTCAGCATGTATCGAATGAGTGGTGTTGCTCTGTATATCGATACAAATGTCGTTGAAAGCATTCGTGCCCGAAATGAATTAGGTAATTTTATCTACATTTCGAGACGCTCACCTGCAAAGTCTCTGAGCTACAGACGCAGATATTATTCGCAATGCTGAGCTTAACGAACTATAAACAATCAACCTAAACAAAAAACTTCACTAACTTGCTTAATTGATGTTTACACAGTAAAGATTGTTATATGATATGGTTGAAAAAAGAATTAGGCGTATGATCAGAACGTTGAATGTCGCTTTCAAGGGTGCTTCTGTCACAGGTGCTTGCCCTAGATAGCCTGGATCCAGGAAAGAAAGTCACATAAAAAGTCACAATTATTAAGTATACAAATAAACAAATTTGTCTTTAATGTAAGTTAAGTTAAAAAGAATTCGTTATTTTAATTTAATAGCATTATTATGAAAAAAGTTATTTTGCAAACTATTGAAGAAAGTTGAAAAAAAACAAACAAAACAAACTTGCTTTATCAGTAATCAACATGCTTAAATGTATACGATAACTAATAATAATTATGTTTTTTTAAAAAGCAAATAAAAACAAAATATGTTCATGACCGGACAAATCCACTTGTCCATACGCCCGGGTTAAGCTCAAATCCAGTTTAGGCTAGCTCAAGTTTACAGTTGTAAACCTACCAGTGAAACGTGTACGACAACAATTGTATTTGTCATCACCACCGATTGTGACATCAATGACTGTGACATTGACATTTGATGTGACAAACATTTAGACCTTTGCCTTAAAGATCTAAATCACTGGTACCAGTGGCGGCGCGCGTGTTTGAGGCGCCCGGGGGCAATGTTCTTAAGTGGCGCCCCTATCTTGCCACAGAGAACAGTTTTTATGTCGGTCGCCAACCTCCAACCCCCCCCCCCCTATCTACGCCCCGGTTACAGCTGCAAAATAAAAAAAGGTCCCAACGGCGCCTTCACCCGCGCCCAGCGCCCGGGGGCAATTGCCCCCCCCCCCCGAGCTTCCTCGCGCAGCGAATAGCTGGTACCCTACAATTTTGTTATGAAATGTATAAGTTATGTTATAATGCACTGTTACCTATACATGAAATTAATCTTACTGAAAGTCCTATATAGTTAACTTTTTTCTTATCCAAACTTCACTGTGAATTTTTCTTTCCCGTGACATTATTTCTTGGGACTATTTCTCCAGGTAAATATATGACTTTTTTTCCTGTGACTTTCTTTCCGTTTAACTATAGCCCAGAATTTAAAAAAATTGCGCTGAGCAGTATTTATCAGTGGCTTGTATTTTATTTATTAATTTTTTTTATTTTATTTTATTTTCGGTTGGGGTGGGGGTGGGTTTGGCGTGGGAGTAAAGCAAAAGATAGATAAATTAAAGACAGCTGGACTGCTGCAATTATTATCAAAGCCAAATCTCGGAAGCAAACTATATAAGACCCAAACTGTTGTATCTCATCCAATTACTTTCTCAAATCCATTTTAATTTTGGGTTAAAGAAATGGTCTAATAAACTGTAACCAAGGTCCTAGGTACTAATAGCTACACGTAATGTTACTTTGTAACATAGTTGCAGTTAGCTCTAACAATTAATTTCATAGTTGCAGTGAGCTCTAACAATTAATTCCAAATAATAAAAAGTGAATGAAATATACAGATTGGAAACATATATTTAAACGAATGATAGTTACATAGATAATTAACCAAAGCGATTTTGTTTGTTTGCCTTGGGTTTGTCGCGGAGAGAGAGAGAGAAAGAGAGAGGGGAATAAATTAATATTATTTCCCTAACATTATGAAAAGTTGTGTTTAAAGAGATCATTTCTGTTCTAATAAAAGTACTTATTTCTGACAAGATCTGTGCTCCCAGTCTTTTTCTTTTTTATTATTATTTTGTAGTAGATAAAATAATTAGCAAACAAAGATAAATGGTGAGATGTTCTTGGCTGTACGTTAATGAACATAAGTCTTGTGAAAAAAAGGCATTTTGTTTGGCCTCTGTTATTTTTTGGACAATGCCTCTTAAATCCGCGTAGGTTTCAATCGTTGGTTAGGGACACCAAAAGCTTTAAAGACTAACTGCTGATTACTGCTTGGGACATCAAAGCTTTAAAAATGGGTCGAAACATAACGGGAGGTCATGATGTTATTGAGTCAGGCAACTGACATAATATAGGTCGAGTGCGAGATATCAGGATTTTATTACCACTCAAGTAAAGTTTAAGGAGCACCTGACCTTATTTCAGAAGAGTTTAAAATATAAGTTTACTTTATTCGTTATGTCATAAATCAGGCTTTGACTGTAGAAGAGATGTTTAAAACTGCCACTGTAATTAAAATATGGTAATTGGCCGTGACAGAAATTAACTTTGTTTTCATGTATTTTGACGTGAACAGGTGTGCTGATTGTTGGTTGTCACCTATTGATTCAATGAACTTATTAACACTTGGTGGCATTAACTAAGACACATTTCAAATGATCCCTGACCAAGATACAGATGTTATTAATATAGTTAATACTGTTCAAGGAAGTATAAGTTCCGCTTGAGTTAATATGGAGTCAGAATACCAAATAATGCTCCTTGTGTTGACGAGACTTGATGGGGGCAGGGAACAGAGTGGGGAAAAAGGTGGAAGTTTATTGGATGTGCAGGGCAAACAGGTACATTTTTAGGGAATGACGAATTCCCTAACCAACTAACTCAGACCACTGAAAATCATTGTCTAGCAAGTAAAATTTAATATAATTAACCCAATTTCTACAAACTAAAAAAGAACAAAATGTAAAATTTTCCAGACCATTTTCACCACATCATCCTTGCCGGCCTAATAGGTCGAAATTTAAATTGTCGCCCCCTGAATTTTATTTCAGAGGTCGTGACTATAAACTTCTTCTTTACAGATAATATGAATACTTTTCACATCAATCAAAGACAGAAAGTATCAGCACTCGTAGGGTGCTCAGAAAGCAGGATTTTCTGTTTAAGAAATTGTTGGTTTTAACGACACTTTTAACACATTATAGGCTATATCTTACTGAGGAAATGGGAGCTAAGTGCCTTTCTCAAGGACACACCAAGGAAGCCGATCCGTGATGACCTGGGCAGGCATCAGACCAACAACTCTTGAATTACGAGACCCACACTCAACCAACTGAGCTACCACGGCTCCCTGCTTTAGGAAAACACAGAACCCGTTGCACAATAGCACCAATAATAATGTCATGGATTTTCATTCCTGCATCCGCAACATTTGGAACAACAATCCTGTTTTGTATCTACCACAATATTTATTTCGTGATATAATCTAAAACTAAAGAAATTTGTGTATTTTTTTAAAAACAAATTTCAATTCATTTTGATGAGTTCATAGCTTGCAAAATATGATTGCATTGAATAAATGACATAAGTTTAACAAAAGTGTGTGTTGAAAGCCAACCTTTGATGCTTAAGGCATTTACTTTGGCGTTCATCTTTATATCTGTCTATAAATACATTGCCCCCCTCCACCACTACCACCCCAACACCCCCACCCATTGCTGGCTCGGAGATGTAGAATAGTAGAATAAGTACAATGAGTCCTCCAGCATGCCGAAAGAAGCGATTAATGGAAGCAACCTTTTTTGCCCTGGGATGCGTCCTGTGATGATCTTCCAGCTGAGACAATATATTAGACCATTTAAAATAGTGCAGTTTATTTAAAAAAATTGTACTATATTTTGCCTTTGTCTCTGTTTTTATGCCTTTTTGGGGATACCTAAACTTACTCGGTACTCTATAGCCAGGATTGTGCTGATGTGTCGTTGAACCTTATACAATACCTGTAAAGCTTTTCATCTTTACATCTTGTGTAGAGCAGCAGTCATAGTAAATTACCCCTGCATTTAATACATCATCTTTTCTGAACATCAACATCCTTTATTACTTTACAAAACCATAAAAGCAGTGCTGGATTACCCAATAGGCACACTAAGCAAGTGCTTAGGGCACCAGCAAAGCAGGGGCACCAAAAAATGATAAATTACGGTTTAGTATTGTTTTCAATTTTTAATTACATATGTGGGGGTGGGGTGGCACCTTAATGTTTTCAATCCTTAGGGTCTATAAAGCCTCTAAAGCTCTTAATCCGGGCCTGCATAAAAGAAAACTGATAAATATAAAATTGTACTTCAAGGATATTGGTCAAGAGTCAGTACGTTCACTGCTAACAATCCATTCTTGTCTGGTGTACAATTTATCCTGGACCAAGAACAAATCTATGAGAAAAAAATGTTAATTACCACTCAATTCTGAGTCAATCGCAACATCATTGGCCTTTTCCATTAAATTGAGAAAGAAACACCGGATGTAATTCGCCGCCATTGAGAACTATATTCGGAACAACCTTTGTTCACAAGGCACAATATTGCGGCGGAAGAAGACAGAATCACAAGCGGAACATTGTTGGTCTTTTCTGTCGCAACATATGTGGTGTACTCCGCCAGAGGCGAATGAGCAAACCTATAAAATGTACAACTACAGCTACATCCGAGGTTATTTCTGGACTTCACGGAAATTGCCGAGCGATGTTCGATTAGATTCTGAATTTATACTTGTCAGTCGTATGGTCTGGTTCTGATAACTTCACGAGTTTCATATCTTTCTTTTATAGCTTTCGCTTCCAGTCCTTGTTTTCACTAAGTTTATGATAACAGCAGATAACAATTAAATCTTTGCCAGATGTTTTGGATTCAGTCTGAACTGTACATCCTGTAAATCTCGATGATATAATCAGGGGCGAATCGAGGGGGTAGGTAGGGGTTGGGGTAGGTGGGCGGAGCCTGCACCCCCACCCCAGTCGCCAAAAAAATAAATGAGCGCGATACAACCAGAATGTTTCCTAGAGTACGCTTTCTTTACAATTAGATGGTTAAAATTATGCTCTGGTAACGCTTACAATGCAGGAGCTTCCGTGG
This sequence comes from Margaritifera margaritifera, assembly GCA_029931535.1. Taxonomy (NCBI): domain Eukaryota; kingdom Metazoa; phylum Mollusca; class Bivalvia; order Unionida; family Margaritiferidae; genus Margaritifera; species Margaritifera margaritifera. The sequence continues at coordinate 8,087,207 of JAQPZY010001673.1, forward strand.
GCTTCGCCACCATCAGGGGTTTCATTCCACAGACCTCTTGCCTACTTGTTAAGCATATTATTGATTTTATTAAATTGCTACACTCATAGCCATGGAAATGTTGTTGTTTGGTTTGAGCACATCATTCTGAGGAAATGGAAGCTACGCGTCTTTTCCAAGGACACACTGAGGTAGCCAATCTGGGTTGTCATAGGGGGTATCGAACCCTTGGATTACGAGTTGACAGTCTAGTAACTGATCTACCGCGTCTCCCTGTTTCCATGGAAATAGAACAATCTTGACTGCAGCACGTGCCTTAATATGGTTTCAAGAAAGCATTTTGATTGGAGCTGTGGTTGTTCAGTGGCTAGGATATCTGACTCACAGTCAGTGGGTTTCGCGTTCAAATCATGCCCAGACCAGCCTGGCTGCCGTGATTTGTCTCTGGGCAAGGCACTGTATATATGCTTTTCCTGTTTAATACACCGTATCATCTATAGCTCCATTGATCATAGGCCAGAAGAGCTTATGTGATTGTCCGTAGTCCGTCCGTCCGTTAGCACAAGTTTGTTATCGCTACTTCTCCTAAACTACTTGGAAGATTGCCTTGAAACTTTACACATACATTCATCCCATAGTCTAGTTGGTCCTAAACGAAAATGGATTGCTCGGACATCCAATATGGCCGCCACAGACGCCATCTTGAAAATCTTGTTATCGCTACTCCTCCTGAATAGATTGTCATATCAATATGGGGTTTTCACTTAAAGACTTCTTATGATGTTTAGTTGGTCTTAAAAGAAAATGGTGCCGATCTGACATCCATTGTGGTCCCCATAGCAGCCATCTTAAAAATCTTGTTATCACAACTCTACTTGAACAGAAAGTCATATTGACGTCGGGTTTTTACCAGAAGACTTCTTATGATGTCCAGTTGGTCTTCAATGAAAATGGTGCCGATCTGACATCCAATATGGCCGCCACAGCAGCCATCTTGAAAATCTTGTTATTGCTACTCCGCCTGAATGGGAAGTCATATTTTGAAAATATTGTTATCTCTACTCCTCTCCAAATGGATGGCTTTATCAACATGAGGCTTTGACCAATAGACTCCTTATGATACCTAGTTGGTCCTAAATGAAAATTGTGCCAGTCGTACATCCAACATGACTGCTACGACGACTGTCTTAAAAATCTTGTTGTCACTACTCCCCTTGAATTGATGATCATTTTGACATAGGGCTTTCACCAAGTCCTAAATGAAAATGATGCCAGTCGTACAACCAATATGGCTGACACGACGACTGTCTTAAAAAAATCTTGTTTTCACTGCTACCCTGAATTGATGATCATTATGACATGGGGTTTTCACCAAAAGACTTCTAATGATGTCTAATTTGTCCTGAATGAAAATGGTGCCAATTTGACATCCAATATTTGTGCCATAGCAGCTAATTTGAAAATGTTGTTATGGCTGAAGAATATCAGAGATAGTTTGAACAGAATACTAGTCATTACAGAATGTTGAGAAATATCTATGCAGAGAATTACCTTTTTACATTCCTCTGGACTTTTGTATATTTAGATGTTCTAGCCATAATCTTAATATTGAGGCAGGTAGATATGAAGGTGACATTGCTTTAGAGAGGTTTTTTTGTGACTTCTGCTCCAGAAATAATTTACTATTAGGTCATGACAAACTCTATGCATTTAAAAAAATTAAAAAAAATTACCAAGATATTAGAGAACAAAAATATTAAGATAAACATTGGTGTGCCCGTCCATGGTTAGAAAAATTCTATAGCTTGATTTGGTCGCAAAGTTCACAATTTTATATACCATTTATTAGCTACACAAAAACATGTACTTAATGTCTGACAATTCTACAATAAGAAGTGCATTGCGCTATAATACAGTGACCTTTTTTTTGTACGTTCTACTGTTGTCTAAATTACTGAAATAAAGAATATAAATTTACTTCAATTTTCACTTGTAGGGAAATGACATTGTAATAACCGTTTCAGCTGTATAACAGAGTGGTTTTCTATTAGACTGTAAGGTAATTTCGCCCCGGGAACATCTTCAGTTAACTCTACATATTGAAACTTAGCCGCCATGTTACAAAGTTTGTCCGTAGGATTTAAGGCGTTGCACCCGCGGGCTATTTTTTGGGCATGAGGTCATCACGCATTGCATCAGATCCGCCTAATTCGTAACCTGCCCTATTTATTATTACTGATAGAAGTACCTATTGTAATTGTTACGATAGAATTTTCAAGGAATTTTTATAACTCAAATTTTTATAATTCAAATTTTATAATTCTTTAATCGATGAATTTTTAAGGAATTTTTTATAAAGAGCAAGTTTTCTTTTATAATTCAAATGTTTATAATTCCTAATAAAACAGAATTTTTAGCGCTTGAGTTCTCTAAAACATTATAGTACAAAAGTGTACAGCATTTATATTTTACGGTAATAGTGAGATTTTTCTGACAATACACAGGTGGGATATTGTAAAGGCAAAATGCTGATGGTAGCAAAAATTCTTTCACGTCTACGTAATTTAACACCTTCACCTGACCAGCTCAGCAATCTTCGTATGAGGGGCGTAGTTCAGCTAACCTGTAGCCATTTTTGGAAAGGGGAATGCGTTGTATGAGAGTCTCGTGGAAATCTCGTGGTCCGAGACCCCGAGCCCTGAACTCATAACCTTATATAGAAAGAGGTGTGCATTCCTTGACCAAGAATTGGATATAAGGCACTGCGCGCCTTGAGAAAATAGTTGCTACGTCTCTTCTCATATGAAGTGTTGCTTGTGCTTGCAGGTAAGAGAAAATTGTTTGATCATATTTTAAAAGACTTTTTGTAAGATATTTTTTAGGTGCTGGAAGGTATTTTTCTTTCTCTTTAGGAACCTTATGTGTTTTTATTCTTAATATTTAATTGCAATTTATATTCTTTTTGGATTGTGAAGATTTTATATTAGTAATTTATATACATTATAATTGTGTAGATTTTAAGTAGAAATTTATATGAATTGTAATTGTGTGCATTTTTTTTATTGAATTTATAATGTTGAATTTTTGGAAAAACGATTTGCTACTAACTTCATGCGTTTGATAATTAAGTTAGAAATAAAATATCGTTTGGTTTGTAAAAACATGATACATTATATTTATTTTGGTTGTAGTTCGAAATATTAAGTTTTACTGTATTTTAAGTTATTTTGGCCATATTTGGTTTATTCAATATTTAGTAATTTACATCGGAATTAAAAAATACAGAAATCAAATAAATGTATGAAGTCGGCAAGCTTAGAATCAATATATTAATTATACGTGTATTCTTGTATTTAGAATATATATCTTCTTATGTAGTTTTTATTTGGAATGTTTTAATTTAATAAAAGTTGCTACGTCTCTTCTCATATGAAGTGTTGCTTGTGCTTGCAGCCTCCTTTGTAGTTCGAACCCGGTACCCCTCTCGCACCCCAGCGATGTAACCAACACATCGCAAGGAGTGACACCTCCGCAAGGGAGGCCGCAAAGACATCTTGCTGGACGAACTTTTCATAATACATGTGGCCCAAAGAAAAACTTTCCTAATAAGTGGCGATGATACAAACTCTTTCATAATAAGTAGTGAAGTGACAACAACGCAAAACTTTTCATAATATAATTACAAATAGGTAAGAATATTTAATCAACTGCCACTAGAACAGGCAGTTTATTGATTTATTTTCCAAAACTTATAAATAAATAAAAAATTAAACGAAATTGACAAAGCCGAAAATATTCACTTTAAGTTTAGAATTAACCCATTAAACATGCAGTTGTAAAGTTCAGGTTGCTCACACGTAACATCAGTGATCTCTATGGTTTGAACAGATGACCACTATGGTGTGAAGACATCTGTGCGTGTGTTCTCAAGTGTATGGGGTTGTTTCAATATCTTTAAAATGTTTTGGACATTTTTTAGTGCTGTGCTCATTTGAAGTCATGTGGACCAAATGCATGGTATAATGACATAAAAGAGCACATAAACCTTAATCCCTGCATATAGAAAAATAAATTAAAATGTATATGACAACATATTAAAGATCATCCAGGTGTGTGACGTATAAACGTATTCACTTCTGCAGCATACGTGCTTGAGGTGCAGATGTACAGATTATGGGTCTAGTAATCTGTGTATATAAGTCTCAGTCGTGAGTTATACTTTTAACATTTAATACGTATCAAATATACCACTTCTGTTCAAGTGGTTATCTGTTGAATATGACAGTACAACCTACCATATATACTCGCGTATAGGTTGGATCCAAATGCAAACAACATAGCCCCTGATCTGCCGTCGCATAATGCGCTGGCAGATCAGGGTCTATGCTATTTGTTCAACTGATTAGTCCTTACAAACTGCATAGACCCAGATCTGCCGGCGCATTATGCGCCGGCAGATCTGGGTCTATGCAGTATACAGTTGGTAGCGTATTATACGCGAGTATAAACGGTAACTGTTAACTGGATGTTGGTAATTAAAGTAGAACGTGAGGGGATGTGCCTTTTGACCAGCTACTGTATCCAAAAGTTTTTTTTCTTCTTTCTCTCTCTTTTACAAGCAAATGTTAAGGCTATGTTAGTGCCGGTATATAAAGTATATTAGCCAGCCGTATCTAGGCTAATCTTATTGTCCTTGGATTTGCTGTAAATCACAGTCAGTACTATTTATTTGTTCACTGATTTCTTTGAAAGCACTTGTGTGTAGTCATTACCTAAAAAAATGTGTATATTTATTACAAAAGAAACGTTTCGTACATGTGCACTTATGTATATAGGATTGTGAGATTACTTGAGACATATAGTATATATCAACAATATTGTATAACTAATTCCAGTTTTGGGGTTGGTGTACATAATGTAAACTCAATGTGATCTTACAGTTGGCAGAGTAATCTGCAGATTTCCTTCAGTTATGTATAATTAGCATTGATATGATCACCTTTTGGATAAGTTCTTTGCATATATATGACATACTCTGCTATCATGTTTTATTGTCTGAGTACCAGAAGAGGACAACGATTCAAACTTGTAGAATTCCATTTTGATAACCTATTTCATAATTTACGTATAATGCTTTTGCTCGCAACTATCTCAGAATTTAATTCACATCCTACAGCATCGTATAATCTCTATGAGAGCATGATAATAATTATGTATGCAGGGTTGGTGGCAAGACAAGGAAATCCAAGTCGAAAATGTGGGCAACCGGTATCTGCATTCTGTGAGATTTTGCCAAGCAGAAGACATTATAGAATGTAACCTCAAGACTGAGATTTCACTATTTCAGTGCCAATGAACCTCATCGAGATTATTCACATTCATTTGTTTTTCAAAACAAAATTGTACAATTCTTAAACAATTTTTAAATATCCTATGTTGAGTGTGCTGACCACACAAAACAACATCGTCTTGTATGAAACTGACATAGCGTTACATAAACCTGTTGTCGCATTCTTGTGAGGAGACCAAGACAGCCAACAGGAGACAAACACCAATCCAAGAAAATTACACTACGATAAGAATAGAAAGGATTTTATTTTTTAAGTTTTCTCACTCATGGGAGGGAAGCTATAGGGTTAGTTTTCAACATGGATTATGAAGAGGGAAGCTGTAGGGTTAGTTTTCAACATGGATTATGAAGAGGGAAGCTATAGGGTTAGTTTTCAACATGGATTATGAAGAGGGAAGCTATAGGGTTAGTTTTCAACATGGATTATGAAGAGGGAAGCTATAGGGTTAGTTTTCAACATGGATTATGAAGAGGGAAGCTATAGGGTTAGTTTTCAACATGGATTATGAAGAGGGAAGCTATAGGGTTAGTTTTCAACATGGATTATGAAGAGGGAAGCTATAGGATTAGTTTTCAACATGGATTATGAAGAGGGAAGCTATAGGGTTCGTTTTCAACATGGATTATGAAGAGGGAAGCTGTAGGGTTAGTTTTCAACATGGATTATGAAGAGGGAAGCTATAGGGTTCGTTTTCAACATGGATTATGAAGGCAGATTTCCTTCTCAAGACTGAGGGAAGTGGCTGAAATTCCCCTTCTCCCTTCATATGCCGCAGACCGATGAATGACAACAACAACAACAACAATAATAATAATAATAATAATAATAATAATAATAATAATAATAATAATAATAATAACAACAACAATAATATTAACAACAACAACAATAACAACAGTAATAATAATAATAATATTAATAATAATAATAATAATAATAATAATAATAATAATAATAATAATAATAATAATAATAATAATAATAATGTATAGTAATGATAATGGGTCAGTTCAAAGAAGCTCACCTGGTCATTTAGGCCAAGTGTGCTAGTGGTATGGCCCTGCGTCCATCGTCCGTTGTGCGTCCTACAACGTGTGCTCAACTTAAAAAAAACAAAACGGGCTAATTTGAACCAAATATGGCACGAAGCATTAAGCTGGCATGAAGGTCTTTTTCTAATTCGTACAAATGGTGCCGATCCATCATCAAATACGGCCGCCATTGCTAAAAAAAAAAAAAAAAAAAAAGACTTATCTAAAACTGCTAAACAGAATTTGATCAAATTGAATAGGAAGTATTTTGATATTAAGCCGTCTCAGATTTATAAGGGTGATGCAGATACACAATCAAATATGGTTGCCATACTAAAGTTAGAAAACTTTGAAACGACTTCTGAAAAAACACTGAACAGAATTTGTCAAAATTTGACAGAAAGCATCCTGGCATGCTGGCCTTTCAAGTTCTTTACAGATAATGTTGATCTGCTATCAACAATGGCCGCCGTTACTATAAATAGACAAATCTTAACTTCTTATCAAAGCTAGCTGAACAGAATTTGATTAAATTCGACAAAAAGAATTCTGGTATAACGGTTTTACAAATTTATTTGTTTAAAAAACTATGCTGATCCATTATCAAATATGGCTTGGGCCTCTTGTTTATGATTTTCACCCTTTTTTGTGTGCATGCCTTTTAATAAGTGAAAGCATATATTGTTTCTGCTAAGGCATGAATTTGTTGTCTGTCCAGGTTGATATCTTTTAAGCTTGCCAATGTCTAGAACATAAACACGAAGAGTTGTTGTGTTGTTTTTTTTTCCTGGCTGAAGGCCAGGTTGAAACTCCATATATGATCTGATCAAAATCAAAAGACAGACACCTAAAGTGTTGTGTAACAGAAGTGCGCTGAACTTTTGAAAAGGTCAGATTGAATCTGTTGCCTGACGTGATTTTATCGTTTTGTACTCAACTCATAGATGCACATCAACAGTGATTGCGCTGTGTGTACCACCTGCCATTTAGTACAGTTCTACTCTTGTGTATTGCACCGCATTTAAATGGTACATGACAAGCACCTCTAAGTTTGGACTTTGTTTAGGTACACATTACATACAGACATTCAGAGACATACCGACATATAGATATGCATGCATAATACTATGTATGTGCATATGTGTCATATATAGATACATTCAATCAGACATACATACATATATACATACATGAAGCTGAATACATGAACAGATCATTCTTTACACGGGGATTGTTAGACATAGTTGTAGATTTATGGACAGATTATCTATTATTGCAGATTTTTTTGAATGAACCAAAATTAGATCGTTAAACTTACCATTTCTGTAAAAAGCCTACTCCAATAGCTGAATTTTGTTTCTTTCTAAAGATCTATGTTAATAGAAAATACTATTGCATGTTGAGAGATGGATGATGGTAAACAAAAATGTCATAACAATATAGGTACAAGACCCTTTGTGCTATTTCTACTAATTTTCTTGTTGGCTTCCTTTAATTGTGGATTGTCTTCCTTAACTGATGAGAAGAATACAGATTTCTTTTGCTATATGTGGTCAGTCTGATACATACATACATACATACATACATACATACATACATACATACATACATACATACATACATACATACATACATACATACACACACACACATACATACATACATACATACATACATACATACATACATACATACATACATACATACATACATACATACATACATACATACATACACACAATGATAGATACAATTAAACGCATGAGCAAGCCTTTAATGTCTGACTTCATATTTATGAGTTCCTTTTCTGTTTGCATATGTCACTCTGTATGTATGTATGTATGTAATGTATGCTGAGGTAAACAGATCTGATGGTACATGTGGTTCTACACAAATGTAAATATTTATGTAAACAAAACATGAACTGGTTAGACAGCTCAACATACATACTAAACCCTGCACTAAACAGCACTTTTAAGTTGCATGTGTGCATCGCACAGGTCGATTCAACTTCTGTCTGCATGAATAACTCGCAATTCAACTGCTTTATTCGTGACTGAGTGAGATTTTCTGCTAACATTTTGTCTGCAACCTGAGTCACCTGTTGATAAATAATTGGAATTGCCCATGTTCTTAAACAGTGTGTCATCAGCTGTATGTATGTATGTATGTATGTATATATGTATGTATGTATGTATGTATGTATGTATGTATGTATGTATGTATGTATGTATGTATGTATGTATGTATGTATGTATGTATGTATGTATGTATGTATGTATGTATGTATGTATGTATGTATGTATGCATGCATGCATATATGCCTGTATGCAAGATTGTGTGTCGGTTTATATGCATGTATGCATGCATGAACCATTCATACATGCATGCATGCATGTATGTATATAAGTATATGTATGTATGTATATAAGTATGTGTATGTATATAAGTATATGTATGTTTGAGGTATCAAAATTATTTGGGCTTTATACCTATTTTGAGGTCTATTCACATTGTTTGTTGCCCCTAACGTAAAGAGAGATATATTACTGGATCAAGAATCAAACCCTTGACTCTTGTAAATCAATCTGAATGCTCGATACCAAATGAAGTACCGGATTACATTATCAAAATAGCACCTGCAAAATATTATTTGCAATTGTTCTTAAAATAGTCATCTAGGATATGTTTGCTTGCTCATATGCATAAAAACAATAATGCAATGTCGAAAATAATAAAAAATAAATCAGTTCTTGGTGATAGATTTCAAAAATTGTACCCTTCCAAAAATCCATGTCAAAAGTTGAAATTGAGAACCTGACCACTCAAAGCAACTGTTGACATACGATGATAGACTTTAGTGGTAAATAACAATTCAGGTCTGTATTCATTATAGCTCTCGTAGTATCAGTTTAAATATTGGCTTTACGAAAAATAAACAATAAGCGGTTTCTTTTGTTTTAGTGCAGTGGAATGATCAGTTTCTAACACCTGAGTTGTCAGATGTTTTTTGGCCTAGATAAACTGTTTGTCATTCTGAAATGTAATACAGCTATACAGTATTTTGTCAATTACTGTCCATAAATAGGATAAAACAAAACCGTATAAAGTTACAACTAATAGCATTACACCTTTACCAACATTACTACCATTGCTACTACTATGACTAGGTTTGATGTCGACATGTGTTTAATGGAAAAGTCTTTAGTTAAGAATAGCAACAACAAAAACTACTACAACAACAACAACAGCTACTACTACTACAACTACTACTAAAATTTTCCTCTCACTTAGAAACAAAAACTACAACAACAACAACAACTACTACTACAATAACTACTACTACAATTTTCCTCTCACTTAAAAACTAAAACTACAACAACAACAAGAACAACAACAACTACTACTACTACAACTACTACTACAATTTCCCTCTCACTTAAAATAAATCTGTTCAGAATAGACTCATATAACACAGTTATGGTATTGGATCCATTCAACTGGTTGAATTGTGTTTTATTTTTGCATCTCACTTTTTTTTAACCTAAGTTTAGCTTTTGGTAAATATGGTTCCACATCAATAAACATCCCATATGCACTATTATGACACAGAACATAACCTCAGTATAAGGTTATCTCACTCACAAAGCAGGTCACTTTTACAAGTTCCGTAAACGGTATTATAAAGAGTGAACACTATTCTACTACAAGTGCTGTTACTGCCGTGATAATGACTACTACTACTTCTAGTACGACTACGACCACCTTATCAAGACTCAAGGAGTATTTCTGTTGTTTAGTATCAACCTTGTTTTTATACTGCATTTTTGGGGGCAACCAATAAAACAAAATCTAAATGAAAATGACATTCTAAAATAAAGAATTATTTTTGACTAAGTTTTTAATTTTATTTCAAGCCATTAAACTTGTTCATATTTTGTAATCCTTTGAGGAAACACACACACACACACACACACAACCCCCCCCCCCCCACACACACATTTCGTAGGGTTTGCATACATTTTTTTCATTTAAAGATAGGGCTGTAACTCTCTTACCTTGATGTACTCAATTTTACATGTCCTAACAATGTCTTACGAGGAGTTTAATATTCATAGGTCATAAACTTTTAAAAGACAAAAAGGAAATTAACTTTTGAAGGAGGCTTAATTTTGAATTTTTTTACCATAATTTATTCTTCTTCTATTTTTTGACCCCATCACGATTAAGGGGCATGTCAAATGCAACCAGGATCCACCCTTCTGCCCATCTGCACGTCCATACTTCATCGATACTTTTATCACAATATATCATTCTACTTTTCTGAATTTAGCTAATCTTATTTGAAAATGTATCCCCACAAACTCTTGTTTGGTTTGAGAATTTGTTAATTAGTTTTTATCAACATATGAATATAGATGGCTCGTGCACATTTTATCATCCACATCTTATGTAGAATTGAAGCAAGTTTCTTGCAAGGTTTTAGCTTCTCAAGATCTCTGATAATTTCAATAATGATTGGTTTTTGTAGACTTGTATAGATGTATGGCCCATTATTGACAAAGATTCAAACCATTGTGGCTTCGAAATACTCGAGCCTTTTATATTTGGTTTTATTTTTTGGGTTGTGGGGTATGGGGGTGGGATTAAGTTTAATTCAACCCAATCTGATGATTTTTATGATTACCGCATTTTGGGTAGTTTTAGCTGACATACAATTTAGCGATTTTGAAAAAAAAAATTGCATTTTGATTTGTGCGAGTTTTATATTTAAGTGATTGCAGATTTAGGGACATTATAATAGTATATTATAAGATGATACATTTTTATGGAACTGATTTTCGGGATCTCACTCACAGACCGCTAATTTGCTAAAAATTTTCCACTGTTAGATATGTAATTAGCGTTTACGGCACATAAGCACAATATTGGCTATATCGTGGCAACTAAAAGTTCGAAAAATGAAAAAAAAAAAAAAAACAAAAAAAAAACAAAGGATAGAAAACTTGTAAAAACTTAGGAAGATAAACCCTTCCAAATAAATGTAAGCATAAAGTACAAGATAAAAACAAACAGTAAAAGTGTTAACATTCTGTAAAAGGTATATAAAATGAAAAGATATAGATCACACATGTAAAATCCTTAAAACATATAGACAAAATCTGTTATACAAGCCGCAGTCACTCAAAAAAAGTCCGATAAATTAGCCCCCCAAATCTGTGTTGATACTGATATACTATTTTGTGGGTCTGATGTCACCTGTTCATTAAAATGTGCAATTTTGCTGCATACAAATCTGTCCGGAACACACCAGTGTACAGTTTAGACACTTACCGGTATTAGGTAACAGCCGTATGTAGCCACGAAATTCAAAATGGCCACAGTACATAGGGTTGTGTTATTCAACGTGGATTTACAAGTCGTCAAACATAGGATTTGATTCTGAAATAGTCTGTACATATCGCCAAAAGGACCCTTCAACCGACGGTAGCTCAAGAGACGCGAGAAATACCAGACAGTGTCTAAAATGTACACCGATATGTTGGGGACATATCTGTCTGCAAATAATTCCTCGATTTTATAAATAGATTATATCAGACCTACACAGAGTCCAACAGTATCAACACAGATTTGGGGGGTTGATTTATCGGACTACCATAAAAAGTCCAAGATTTTCTAGGGTGGTACATGATCATACAATTAATTCATCGAGTTCGCATCAGAATACTTGTGTCTTACAAGGTGAAAGTCGACACATTGGACAAGAATGTGTTCCACTGTCAGTGGACACTGGCATGGTATGCACTACGGTCGAGGTTCACCTTTGAAGAGGTATGCATGAGTCAGATATGCATGTCCGATACAAGATCTGCCCTTTCATTACCATTTATACCAATATATCTAGACAGTCAACAGTGCAAAATACTCTTTCCTTAAATTTAATCAGCAATTTTTTAAGTTTCTGTAACATCTGGAATATTTACGGGTTGTCAGATTTAATGTTTTTGCAAGGCTTCCAGTGTGGAAAGAATGCAAAAAATTATTACATTTGTTTTTTGACAAGTTTCAGTGTAGTTCAAGGATTTTAATATGACTGTAATTTCTGCGGTAAAAAATTAAAGTTTTGTCTGGTAACCAGTTCGAGATTGTGCAGTGGGGTGTTGCTATCGCAGCCCTAACTTTGTCTCCATCTTTGGAACCGTGTGTATACAGGGGCGTATGGCTATGATAGGAAGCTCTGATTTCATTGAATTTACTCTGAAAAGAAGAGGATTTGTTTAGCACTTTTTGAATTGGCAAAGATCAAATATTACTTGGGGTTGGGGGGGGGGAATGAGGGGGGGGGGGTGATAACCAAGGTGGTGATTTTGGAACATGGAATGTTGCAGTATTTTTATATTTGATGTTTGGTCTTTCTAAGTGAGTACGAATTCGTTTACCAAATAGTCGAATGAAATTTGGTTTCTCAGTGTACAAGGTTTGTTATTTGGACCTAAAAACTACATCATATGCGGGATTAGGAGGTAGTTTAGTAGTATACTGAAGAGCTAATTTCGTTCCTCTGAGATAAAGTGATGGTTCTTTGCCACAACATAGAGGCTTTCTGAAGGGGAAGTTTAAAATGCACACAGACAAAGTCTAAGTCCCTGATTGTGTATATGATAAAGCATTTGGAGGTAAGATTTACAGGCTGATCCGTACCCAGTCGACTCACTGTCAAGTTTAGATCTTACTAATGACCTGTATAACCATAGCAAGACCATCCGATTTGCTCCCCGATCTGTGTTTGCCACGACTCGTATTAAATCCATGTTTTTTTTACATTTGTCCCTGACGTATACGAAAATAAGCCCTTTAAAGTTGGCCTCCTCCATAGCAGGAATAAGACAACCGTTAAGACAGAGCTTTGGGTCATCATGAATTCGATGTTATCAGCAGAAGTGCATACAAACAGTTTTAAATTTTGAAAATTTGAACCCGGCTTCTTCTTCCCATTTCTGAATTCTATTTAAGCTTATCCGTAGTTGACGTTGAATAGTATGCATACTCTTTGATTCAAATCAGACCAGAAAGTCCTCGACCCAGAAGGAGCAGTCAGTTACTGGACCAAGGCATTTATCCACGCCCCCAATTTTGATGTTGAATAAAGTGACTGACAATATGATTCCTGAGGCACACCCATCTCCTGCGGATAGCTTTTAGAGAGGGGGCTGCCCAGTTTAACTCTGAAATTTCTATCTTTCAAAATATTGAAGATAAAGTTAAGTAGGCGACCCCTTAGATCCAGGTTGAATAGGTCATTCATTATGCCGTACTTCCACGTGGTGTTATAAGATTTCTCCAAGTGGAAAAAGACGGCAGTTATATGGTCTTGCTTTTTATAAAGCTTCTCTAATGAAGGGTTCAAGTCTGACAAGATAGTCTATTGTGCTTCTCTGGCGTCTGTCCACTGATAGAAACACAGTACAAGTACAATACATCACAATGTTTTGTTCATCTTTCTACAGAGTTATGGCCCTTTATTGGTGTAATTACCAATGATAATGGTTTTTTAATATTCAAGCGGCCGCATTTTATCTTTGATTCGAAGCAGTTTTGGTTCGAAGTTGTAGACCAATAAGTTCTTGGATGACATGAACAATGTACTTATTTGATCATTTCAATTTTTTATTTTTAAGTTCTGACCCTGGATTGATTTTGAATATGCCAATTTACATTCTGAACATTGTAAATTCTGGATATATTTAACGATAGGTACCAATTTAGCAGAAAGTGAACTTTCAGAAGTATTTCACAGGAGTTGAATAATGAGTAGGCATTTTCAATTCTTTAGGAGTATTGACTTCTGGACGACAATGTAAAAAATGCACCACTGTGTCTTGTTATTATTTCATTTGGAGCATCTTCATCCTCTTCCGTGAAAATCCTCAGATGTGTCGCAGAGCAGTAATTTCAAGTTTTATACATGATGGGCTCACGTGACGAAATATCACGTCAGTATGTATAACACGCATCACAGTTGGTTACCTCCCTTGGATTGGATATACTACTGCCATCAACGCTGTAAATTAGGTGGCAAAATGCCCCCAGTACAAACCCGTTGGATTTAATAAATGCATCCAATTTATAGTGAATTGCGTTTGCTGCGATCTTTTCTCCACAATGACTTGAATGCAGATAACGAAGACTTTGCCAAATGCGTGGGATGAAAAAGTATGCAGTGATGGAACACAGGGCTGATGTTACAAGGTAGCACGCGGCAGACGTCACAATATACTGATGACGTCACAGTGACGCACATCTGAGCCGCCATAGACAGTCTGGTTCATTTTCCCCATACTCCTCACAGTGGGTTACCTCTCTTGGTTTCGGATAACGCTACTGTCTCAACGATGTAAATTTTGTGGTAAAATGCCACCTGTAGAAAACCGTACGCCTTGATAACTGCATTACACTCAGTTAAAATTGCATTTGTTGCGAATTTCATCTACAATGGCTTTAGTGCAAAAAAGTAAGGAATCCTTTACTAGTGATGCAGTACAAGGCTGATGATGTTACAAGGTAGCACGCGGCAGGTATCACAATATACCTACGATGTCACAATGAAGCGCCTCTAAGCCGCTAAACACATTCTGGCTCGTTTTACTTGTTTTTGTGTGGATTTCAGTCTGTGATAATATATATATATTTATAAGGTTGGATCCAGTCAACGTGCTCGAGTATTAATGCGCAAAGTGGATGTACACATTTTTTTTTATTTTTTTTTTTGGTCGTACATGTCTTCGGACGATAAACGACGTCAATCCAAAAAACAACTACAAAGGTTTAGATGACTCCGGGTTAAAACAGTCTTCCAGCAGCGATATATTTTGAAAGAAAACGAGCCGTGAGGAGCGTGCTTATTCCCCATCCTTTTGACTTTATTTCAATCTGTGATAAGATAAGTAAGGCTGAATCAAATCAGCGTGCTGGTGCACTAATGCTCTGAGACGATGCATGGTTTAGATAAACCAGTGGTCAAAACAGCCTTACGGCAGCGGTATATTCTAAAACACCCAGTGGTCAAAACAGCCTTAAGGCAGCGGTATATTCTAAAACACCCAGTGGTCAAAACAGCCTTAAGGCAGCGGTATATTCTAAAACACCCAGTGGTCAAAACAGCCTTACGGCAGCGGTATATTCTAAAACACCCAGTGGTCAAAACAGCCTTTACGGCAGCGGTATATTCTAAAACACCCAGTGGTCAAAACAGCCTTACGGCAGCGGTATATTCTAAAAGAGTGGGAGCTGTGAGGAGCGTGTTTGTTTGTTTGTTTGGTGCTTTACGGCACAGCAACACAAGCAGGTTATTTAGTGCCTAGGCAATAGGAGTAAAGTGCCTTGCCCAAGGACACACCACGGTAGCTGACCCAGGCTGGTCCTATGGTAGGATTTGAACCCGCACCCGCGTGAGTCCGGCACGCTAACCACTGAGCCACCGCTTCTCCCCATGAGGATCGTGCAATGTGTATATGAAGACTAAAGTATTGTTTCATTAAAAAGAAAGATTCAAAAGTGACTTACAGTTTAACAATATATTTCTTTGCTTGAATATATTTAATTTAATTGTTATTTAGTCCATATAAGTTTAGGTACGTGATCGTAAACTGAGTACTACTTTGTTGTGTAAGAATGGTATGCTGTTTCTTTTTTTTTTTTTTTGGCTCTATCGACAAAATTGGAAATTAATCAGCTTTATACATCCGAGTTTTTGGTTTTTTTTCTTTCTTTCTTGCATGACAGAAAGGCCAATGTTGCTCCTATTGTTGATTAGTTAAAAGTCATTGGATGCCTCAGGAATTATAACTTTTTCAATATATAGTGGAGTCTAAGAAAATGGGCCACGCATGGAAGCATAAAACGTGGTCGATTTTGACAAGTAATCAATATTTTAAATAATCTAAAATAAAAACGTTTGGGACCCAAAACAAACGGATGGTGTATACATTAAGAATGTTGTTGTCAAAGCCTGTTTTTCTCAATTAAATTCAGCTGTACAAGGAATACTTATGCTTTCATATCCACACTTTGTCATCTATATCATAAAATAAATTGATACAAATATGCAACTGAAATAAATTTTAAAAATAAAAGAAAAGCAAACAAAATTTAAACCAAATAAAGTGTGTAAATCCAGGTTTCACTGCACTAGTCTGTATGATCAAAGAGTCAGAAGAAGTGTCTGTATTGTCGACGGTTTATTGTACCGTTTGTGCTCTCGTTTAAGTCAAATCCAACTGCAAAGCCCAATGACCCAGATCTGCCGTCACATAATGCGCCGGTATATCTGGGTCTATGCAGTTTGCTAGGACTAATGACTTAAGCAAAAATTCAGACCCTGATCTGCCTGTGCATTATGGGAAGGCAGATCAGGGTCTGTGATGTTTGCAGTTGACTGGCATATGCGGAGGTGTATGCAGTTCTTATGTAAGTATATTTAATTTAGAATAAATGTAATTAAATCCCTAATATAATAATTTTTCAGTGATTCATACAATTAACTATCCGTTCAAATGTATCTGATACTTCCACTCTTTATCAAGACTGCATATATTAATAACTTAAAAATATTAGAAATATTTTCTCCCAAATTTGTACATGGCCCATGGAACCCCCCCCCCCAAAAAAAAGTGCAATAAATGTACCTGCTGCTGTGACGTAGTTTTCTTTCTTATTGATATTTCTTTGTGAAAATCTAACTGATGTTTCCACCATACAATCTTAAATCTTGATCTCAGTTTTGTACTAAAACTCATTTGACGTAACTATGAGTCATACATTGATTGAACCACACTATTGTCAAAATCTTTATCCTTTCATTGACCCATACAAAGTCAGATTATTAGCCCTATTAAACCTGCACTCTATCAATACCATATCTACTCATGTGCGAGCTTAGTCATCAAACACACTTCCACCAAAGTAATCAAAATTTTCTTTTGAATTTCTTTTTACTTCTGATTTTATCCATAGCAAAATGTAAAATATCTTGAAATAAATATGCAAGGAAATATTTCACTGAAATAGAAAGAACTCGCATTGTACCCTTCTTATAGCTCATACTCCTTTCAAGGGGAGATAACCCTCTGTGAGGTGTATGCTCACACTGATGCTACCAATCACTAGGTAATTTTTGTACAAATCGTATAGCTGCTAATTTCATATCAACTCAATACTGAATAACTATGCATACTTTTTACCTTCATACCTTAACTATTTATCCATCACCATGAATGCTCACATCAAGTTTATGACCATACACACAAATGAAAAAAAGTTATCGTTGATGACGAAGCTGACTATGACGACAATTCCATCATGAAAGTGATACTAAGTCTCGCCTGTGCTTCGCAGGTGAGACAAGAAACAAGTCAAAGTTATTAAGTTTTAATTAATGATTTTGGTTAAGAAGAAAGTCCTGAAAAAGCAATATTATAATATAAGGCTTATATTTCTTACTGAAATGAAAGTATAAGAAATCAAACCTAGAAATTCTGAGGTGCAAAGCCTGTGCATGACTTCTCTAACCATTTTACTATCCTACCGGTACAAAATTGAAAGCATATTTATTTGAAAGTTATATTTGCATATATTGTACTTGTTTTAATAAAGGTGATACTTTTTAAAAAAAAACTTATCTCATCCATCTAAGATAGTCAATCCACTTTAGGAAAAATCAATGCTTACTGCATAGCTAGTAAGCAAATAATATAGTCAACGAAAAGTATACGACACCAATATAATTCTTTGGCAATTTACGGACCAGCTGTAAATCGGCCTCCCTGGATTTCTGTTGCTGAAAACAAATGTGATCTCAACAATCGTGTCTTACTGAACAAATTCACTCATCAAAATACCACTTTTTTGCGTATTTAATAAGGGGAATGTATGATTTTCAATCTGTGAACATTTTATTAAGTTTTAAATACTCAATAAGCTATTATTTTTATCGGCAAATTTAGTTACAGGGTACATTTTCGCGAACTTTCCATGCAATTACCCTTATATGAGGATAAATATTCACCTAAGAGAATCGCAATAAAATGTATAGCAACCTATATACATTTATGATTTGGGATTGCTTGGACCATTAGCTATGTAAAGAGGTAGATTTTTGTAACAGTTAAATACTCTAACATTTCACAAGCGAGTATCCCCTACAAAGACTACATCAAGATGTTTTAGCACACTACAGATATGGTTACACTCCTTTTGTTTTAACGATATCCAACTAAATTGGAAGTATTTTTTTTTTATTGTTGCAAATAAGCAATGCTGCATTTATCCTTAGTAAATCTGTAAATATTTTCCTGTTAAATTCTGTCTTTTTTGTGATTTATGATCAATTCAAGATAAAACCTTCCGACAAAATCTAATTAAAAAAGACTTGTCTGATTAGACTGACCGAATCTTCAAATCACAAAGTTACCCCTGAATTCCCCCGCCTTTAAGTGACAACGTTACAAACTAGTAATTATGTCTCAAGATCAACAAAAATAGAATCTTTTTTCCCCATTTTTGGTGGTACGCGTCAGGCGCCTTTACTCATTCAAGTCCACTTGTTTCCAATGGAGAATTGAACCAATTCTGAAGTATCAATGACTGACACTTGTAACATAACCTGGTCAAGTTACTTGATTATCATTGTGATTATCACGGGTAAATAAAAAACTTGAATAAAATGCAATCTAGCAGACACCTCCCTCTTGTTATTCGGTGTCAGCCTGCAGGCATTCCAGACTGGTTTCAATTCACGATGATTTGGATGCACAATACTCTTAAATTCCTTGTGGTCATCTTTAGTTGATGTTGTTATTTATCTATTTAAGAATGCATACAGAACTGGTAAATTGTTTAGAACATACATAAAGTACTATCTTTGTTAAAGTTTTACACCCCATGTAAGACGGAGTTATTTATCTTTGTCTGGCATGTTTTAAAAGAAGAATCTGGACATACAGATATTCGATTCCAGGAGATAAGAACCGACCTTGAAATGTAATGCAGTAAATTGTTTTCTGTTCTTAAGGATCATCGCTTGGGGAATGTTGTCGTGTTTAACTTTTGTTTACAAATTGATATTTTTACATAGCTAAGATTTTTTAAGCTATGATAGCAGTTCAGTGATTAGGAAACCAAGTCATGAATATTTTACTACTGTTTCATATTGTAATATTACTGTTATTTCATGTCCTCATCAGATTCTCATTTCAATCTGCAGTCTCATTACAAAATCTATTGAAAAATGTTCTCGTCAAATTTACATAACAACACAGACAATAACAATGTACTGTATGTCTCCTTAAAACTGATCCAGTACTACATTTCTTTTCCACATAGAGGTTTTTTCCACGTATAGGAGCAGGTTGACTGAATAATGAAACGGGATGAAAATTGTTATGTTATTGAAGCTTTCTTCAAACCAGTGGGAGGTAAAAGTGTCTTCATTAAGCCACTTTAATACTTCCTGCAAGGACAAATTTGCTGAACAAATACTGCCATTACATCCTTGTATTACCAGGACAGTAGGTCTCGTGCAGCTAAATTATAATGATTAATGTTAAACAAAATTAGGATAAGATAACCGAGCTTGGACGTCTCGTGGGAAAGGAACAAAACTGTCTTAGATCCTGAAAGATTAAGTTTCTGAAAATGCTCTTTCTCTCTCTTTCTCTTTTGCTATCTGTCTGTCTGTTTGTCTGTCTGTCTCTCTCTCTATATATATACATGTGTGTGTGCTATTTTTCGTATTTTTTGTAACAAAAGGAGGTGCATGTATGTGTGTAAAAAAACACAAAAATTAAATGTAACATTGGCTCTTCTGACGACTGCTCAAATTCTTATTAAGTGCCAAGCAATACTATTTATACTTTTGCAATATTTTGTATTTTCCTGTTATTATCTTTATTTATTGTGTGATTTACCATCTTTAAGTAATATGATGTTAAATCGGGTCCCAACTTTACCAAAATATGACATAAAGTTAAGTCTTGACTTAAGACATTTGATTGGTCAATTTTAATCCAGACTAAAATTTCAGTCAATGAGATCGATGGATTTGTAGTCTTAATTTCAGCCAATGAGATCGATGGATTTGTAGTCTTAATTTCAGCCAATGAGATCGATGGATTTGAAGTCTTAAGTTTAAGTCTAGTTGTTATGTTGAAATGCAAGCCTGGTCTATAACCATAAATTTCGGAACTTTTAAAAGTAATTAAAGTAATACACATTCATGGAACAATCTGCAATTTGAATTTTGAGGAGCAAGGAGTTGTTCTATAAATGGTTTAGGGTATATGAAACTATGTAATATCATTTCATTTATATGGATGTTTGAAACTTTTTTTTACGTATACTTCTACGTGAAAAAATGTTTGTTTACTGATAAAATATGGATGAGTTTTATCTATAACTGAAGCATAACATTTCATTCTGAACTTTAAAGAACAGCAAAACATAATGTTAATGCCAGTAAAGTCAACATTTCTGAAAACTTTGCAAAAAACTGTTTTATCTTTATAATGCTGTTGATTTAGGACATACAACTGTCCTGCATTTCAAGTGAGGTCACCTTATTCTGAGGTATATATGTTAGAAGCATAACAGGGTATTCGCAGAACCACTAAAAATGGGATGAATCATTATGTAAAACAACATTTTAGTTGGTTCTCATAAGCTAATAACTTAAACCAAGTGAAATAAAATAAGTAGCAATGATAAAACTAAATCAAGCAACTTTTTCGTATCCATGTCCATTCGCGTGATATATAAGGGGCCGTGTTGTACTGAAGGGCTTTACCGCGAGGAGCCATTGTGCTTTACCACAAATCCACAAAAAGTAACAAAGTTCTGAGTAACAAGTTGCACAAAAAAATCTACAATTGTGGTCAGCCAGTAATACATGGCATAGACTGTTTTGTAAACAAAGATAACATAAAAGAGCGATGGCAGATCTGGGTCTATGCATTTTTTATAGGTGTAATCAGTAGAACAAACAACATATACCCTGATCTACCTTAGCATTATGCGACGCCAGATCAGGGTCTATATTGTTTACAGTTTCATCATTCTTATACGCGAGTACAGTACTTAAAAAGCTGTATTGAGTCTTTTGTATATTTATTTGTTTTATAGCCATATCTTAAGACATTAAGAACTTGATTACTGTAATATTTATTGCCCGTTGGGGTTGTTCTTAACGGTAGTTGATGTTATATATTGGTTTATATCTTGCATATGGCTACACTGTCTACCATATTGTGACCCTTCTTTTCGTGTTTCCATGACAATATTGAGGAAAAACTGTGAGTCATTGATAACTATACTGATGTATTATTGAGCAGCCTGTTGTTAGTTAATATTCCCAGAAAATTATCCCTTCAGATGTCAAGTTTTGTAATTATTGAAGATATTTGCATAAAGTCAAAAGCAAACTATTGTTCCAAATTACGCTTAGAAATTGAATGGAAGATGCTCTAGACATTATTGAAACAGGAAATTAAGCTGAAGTGTAGTACTTCCCTCCGCAGATGAGCTTGCATAAATGAAACCAACAATCTCTTGCATTAACCCAGCTTTGTCGTGGCTTCTCAATGTGACTTCTATAGGCTGCACCAGATATGTATATGCATACGCTGGTTCCTCACTATAACGCCCCTCAGTATACCGCTGTCCCTCTGATAACATGGTCATGGTCACGGATCTCATTAAATTGGTTTAATTTTGGTTTGTTATTTATTTCGCTTGCTTTTAGTTCTTATCTTTTGAGAACCAATTGTAACGTGGTTTCTCACCATTAAATATCCCATGTTTGAGTTCTGATCCACTATTATGATATAGCTTTGTTACAACATACCTCAGTATAAGGCTGTCCCATTTATAATGCAGGTCACTTGACCTCAGACCACAATTAATTTTCCTATATAGTCTCTACATTTGTTTGTCAGTACTGAACTTTCCACTGTGTCCAAATCCTAATAAATCATATGTTGATCTAACGTATCTTCAAAGATGAACTCATGGTGAAGTTCTTGTCATAGATTAACCGGCATTCTTTTGAGATGCTGGACTGTAAACAAAGCAACGTGCAATGGGTTACAGATTTCATTTTCGGATCAGCACCAATGTCTCATTACTCATTGTGCACTGTCACCAAAATACACACAGACAAGTACACCATAATGCTCATATTCTAAAGAATAAACAATGTCCTTTAAATCAATAACAAGAATGCCTAAATCTAATGCATGCATCACCACCAAAATGAGAGAGGGATAAAAAGGCTCTAAAAATAGACTGGGACTACATTCGTGGGTGCTGAACCGGAAGTAATAATTGTGACTTGAGTTCACTTGTACGTCTCCCATATCAATAGCATTATAAAGTAAGATTACTGTAATGTGTTAAATTTATGACTGTTGTACAAAATTTTAACAATATACTGCATGCAAAATGAAAATGCACTGGTCAGTTTGATGTGTGTCCAGACACAGTATACACGAAACATTTTGAGCAAGAGACTCAAATTCAAGCACAAAATCACAAAATCTGATATAGTTCTTAAGGTGCATCGTTGTCAAGTAGAGTGACCTAAGTTAATAAAAATCTCATGATTTTGTGCTTATAGCTTTATTCTGATTGAAGTTATAGCTGTTCAAGTTTTAGGAATCTGAGCTTGAGCTGTGTTTATAAGTTTAGAAGTTTCAAGAATATGGGGCCTGGTGTCTTACATTGTTATGTACTTGCATATACATAACATGTACAAATGAAACACAGTGATTAAGTATAATACAATACAATTTGTCCATGTCATGCAAGATAGGTGTCATACTCGTTTCTTAGCAAGTTCAGCCACCAGATGCCAGATCATCTCTTTAATAATTGCTGCTGTCACTCAGAATATAATTCATCCAAGATCTTGTTAATATATAAGCTCACACACACCAACTTTCATCAAACTCAGTTCTGAAACGCAGTTTTTAGGGTGGTAACAAGTCAGCCATCAGATGCCTGATTTTCTCATTCATTCATTAATACATATTGCTTGATGTTGAAAGGTATGGTTGATGTATTAAGGTCTCATACCAACTTCCACCAAATGTAGTTCCAGCTGAACAAATTAGATTTTAGACTAGATCTGTGACCTTATTTTGTTTTTCATGTGTTGGCATCATTACCATCTGTAAGATTCATGCTCAGAATAAATGTACAGGTACTATTTAAACAAAGGTACAGACGAGCGACTGATCCATGGCATCACAAATGTTGGAATGGGAGCCTGGTATAGACATGATTACATTTTTCTTTCTTCATAACAGACTTTAAATGAATTTTTTTATGAAGGACATAATGGATTTAAATCAAATGTGGTATCAGGCGTTAAATTAGGAAGGCCAAGGCAATGTTCGATTTTCACCATTTTCCAGCTTACTGTTATGGAGTTATGGGCCCTGTTTGACTTAGCACTTTGTCCTTCGATTTTGTTTGCGCTCAATAACTTTTGAAGGACGCCGTCGATTGAAATCAAATTTGATACGAGTCTTCATATTAAGATGATCTAGGTCAAGTTCAATTCTCACCGTTTTCAAGTAAACATTTATGGAGTAATGGCATCTATTTAACATAGACCTTTGCCCTTCAATCTTGTTTGCGCTCGAAAACCGTTGTATTGAGTCAAATTTGGTATGAGGTTTTACATTAGGAAGACCTGGATTATGTTTTATTTTAACCGTTTTCCGTCCGTATTTTACGGAGTTATAGCAACTTTTTGACTTAGAACTTTGCCCTTCAATTTCTGCTCAATAACTTTTGAATGACATCCTGGATTGAAACCAAATTTGGTATAAGGCTTTAGGTCAGATTCGACTGTTACTGATTTCCGGGCAAAATGTTATGGACTTATGAACTTTGACCTTTAATTGCATCATACTGGCGGTGAATCCGTGGCGTATGGACACATTTCTAGTTTTAAGGTTGTTTTGTTTCACAATTTTCTTTTTCTTCATTATAGATGCCGAAATTATATGCCACCAAAACCCTTCTTTTTCTTTCTTTCATTTTTCTTTCAAGGGCCGCTGGTTCGATACCCACCCATGTCAGCACGGGTGGGCTGCCTCAGTGTGTCCTTGGGAAGGGCACTTAGCTCCCATTTCCTCGTCGTGATATAGCCAATAATGTGTTTAAAGTGCTGTTAAAACTAAACAAAAACAAAAATTCTCTCAGGGAAATGGTCATCTGAGGCTGAGCTTTGCCTATATATGCCATATTATTCGTGGCTCGCTGAGTATTTAGCAACAGACATTAACCCCCCCCCCAAAAAAAAAAAAAAACAAACAAAAAAAAAACAAAAAAAACCCCAACAATTACCCCCCCTACCCCCCCCCCCCCCTCAAACAAACAGACATGATAACTACCAAACTGAAACAATGACTGGATTGCTTTTACCAATGTCCCCTTCATTTGACATTGATTATATGTATATAAATGATGGCAAATATTCACGCAGCCTTGCTGCAGTTTTCTTGTTTGCATCATTGAATTGTCTTCACCACGGTCCTTCGTATCCTTTAATAACTTTATTTGTTAGGTCATTTGTACAGGAAGTTCTTAAAAACAACTTACATAATACACTCTTGATACCGTAGACGTTTGTGTCATGTGGTTTTCGAGTGGAGAAAACTGGGAACTTTGAGAAAACCACCAACCCTGGATAGGAAACATGCAAAATTTACACACACACACACACACACACACACACACACACACACACACACACACACACACACACACACACTTTATTAATTTGATAAATAGATGATCTTACATGACTGCTTATTGCAAAGGAAACTTATGAAATGAGTTTGAATAATTTCTATCTTTGGCGAGCCTTAGCGAGCCTTTGAGACTCTTGGCGAGCCTTTGCGAATCTTTGCGAGCCTTAGCGAGCAAAAGATTGAAATTATTCCACAAGTCGCATAAATTTTATTTGAACTTAGCACAAGATAAAAGCTTATATTTATCACGCGACAACCCCAACCCCCCCCCCCCCCAAAAAAAAAAACCAACAAGAACATTTATTCAATAAAGATATTAAATAGTGTAGTGAAATGACCTTTAAGTACATATTCATATCAGACATTGTGCCTCCACCTTACATGGCGTTACAACGTCATTTTTGATGTCATGAGCTGCTATTATATGTGTCAAGTATATAAAACAATACGAGTTTATGACGCAGTAGTCACGTGATAATAAGAGTACCATGAACAGCACGTTATATACCCGCCATGTACATAATAGTCATCTATGTAGGCACTAGCTGGGTATCGTTGCTTCTGGAGATTACCTACCAACGGGTCACAGTGATCTGGATCTTTGGTCAAAGTATGAGGTCTTGAACTAAACTTACTGTGTAGAAACCATTATTTGCTTATTAAACTTGTCATGACCATGACTTATAGACACCAGAAGCTATGAGTTTCCTAATTCCTCTAAGAGCAAACCAGCCACAAATTTTGGTAAAGGAACTTACTCTAGAACAGTTAGTCTGCAAAACCCATGTTTCTGTGAGTAACAGTGACCATGATCTTTGATCTTGTGACCCCCAAATCAATAGGCATCTTCCATGCCTTAAGTGCAAGCCCTCCACAAACTTTGGTCAAGGTATCTGATCTAGAACCAAAGTTATTGTACAAAAAACAATTTTCTTCATTCAGTGACAGTGACCTTGACTTTTGACTTTTCGACCCCAAAAATAATATTTTTTTGTTTTGTCTTACCCAACGTATAAGTCATCCACAAACTTTGGTGAAGGTACATGATCGAGAATTGAAATATTTGTGACAGCTATCTTAACCTTTCACTTTTTGACACCAAAATTTATAGACTTCTTTCTTATTCCATGTGCGAGCCATTCACAAAGTTTGGTTCTGGTTTGTGATGTAGAACTAATGTTATTGTGTGGAAACCATTTTTTTTCTTTATGTCATAGTGACCTTGACCTTTTTACCTGCAAATCGATATGCTTTTTATTGCACCAAGTGCAAGCCATCCACAAAGTCTGGTAATTTTGATGGTGGAGAACTTGAGTTATTGTGCGGAAACGAAACTGTTAATAGACAGACGGACGGGTGGACATCATACCTTATGGTGAGCGTATCTTGATTATCTCTTTAAACTAAGATTATATAATTTAATTACTTTTGTTTTAATTATGTCTATGAAAGTTAAACTTCAATTTCAGTTTTAGTTCAGCTTCATAGACAAGCTATAATTTTATCTGATCATTTGTGCATCGATGGAATCCAGTGGCGGCGCGAGGGTTCGAGGCGCTCGGAGGCAATGTTCTTTAGTGGCGCCCCTACCACGGCGCCCGTGGGCAATGTCCTTTAGTGACGCCCCAACTTTGCCACAGAGAACAGTTTTTATGTCAGTTGCCAACCTCCAATCTCCCCCCTCCCCATATACGCCTCGGTTACAGCTAAACAAAAAGAAGCTCGCAACGGCGCCTTCCTCTCTCTCGCCCAGCGCCCGGGGGCAATTCCCCCCCCCCCGACCTACCCCCCCCCCCGTCGCGCCGCCACTGATGGAATCCTAACTTGTGCATTGTCGACTTATATGTTTGTAGTAATTTTGAAAATTTAAGAAAATTATCTAACCTCTTCCTTTGCAAGTTAGTATGTTTCTATTTTTATTGTTCAACTTTTGATGAAAATTCTATAAATAGCAAGGCAACAGAATGATATGTTTACCAGTTATAACAGATAATATATCACTGAAGAAATCCCATGAAAAGTTAAGTTTCATTACAATAGAGACAAAGATGTTAATTTTTTTATTTATATTAAATTCTCTTATACAAACCATAAAGAAACCGTTGACCAGTATTCTCCATTAAAATGCACTTTTTAGAAAATGACAAGGGAATTTAAAAACTGCAATTTCATCAGAGATAAGTTGTTGTGCAAAACATATTCCAAAAATAGCATTGCATGCAAATGATCACTCAAATGGAGACAGTAACATGTAATTTATTGATGGTTTATATGTAGCTATTTACAGAGAAAGAAGGATCTGTTGTCTCCATGTTTTATGTTCTATATTTAGGTATAAGCTCCAGGCTAAGTTCTCAATGCTTTAATTCCAATACTAGATTGCATTTTGATTTTATGGGAGCTGCAATGGCATGCCGGACTTCCTCAAGGTTCAGATCTTTCCCAGATCAGTTAAATCTGGATGCTGCGGTGTGTCTCAAGGCAAGACACTTTACTACTTCAAATGTCTTAGCATGATATAACTTTTATATGTTGATGTGCCATCAAACACCAGTCAACTTATCTAACAATCAATCAATCATGTTGATATTCTGTTTATGAATAGGTGTTATGAGTTCTGATCGGCATAAATTCTATTTCATTAAATACGCAAACACTGTCAACAAAATTCATTATGCCAGTAGATACACAGTGATAGTGATCCTGATGGGGTTTAGCCCTATGGCTGTAACGTGTACCAGGATAACCGTTGACGGTGTGAGTATTAGCGGCAGCCGGTTAAAAAAAAATTGGGGAGTGGGGCGGCTAACTGGTCAAAGGTGCTCGCCATTACAGACCACTGACATCTTAACTCTGTCCGCGTGGATTCGAGTCCCTGCTCGGTCAACGCGGATATGTCAGAAAACTTGCCAGTAGCTTCCCGTGGGTCGGTGGTTCTTCCCGGGATTTTTCCGGGTTCTTCCTCCACCAAATATACTGGCCGCCTAGTATAGCCTACCATGCGCTGAAAATGGCATTAAACCTACCCCCCCCCCCCCCCCAAAAAAAAAAAAAAAAAAATTATATATATATATATATATATACATATATATATATATATATATATATATATATATATATATATATATATATATATATATATATATATATAATTGGTAACTTGGTAAACGGTTAACGCTCCCATACCCCCCGTAGCATCAACCGTGTAAAGGAAGCTTAACAAATTTATGTGCAAATTGAAAATTAAACATGAAATGAAACATTCCAATACCTCTGCCTCCGTTGCAGCTAAATTCTATACATGTACCATAATCTGTTATTCTAAGATATGATACAGAATAATATTAATCTATATTCACTCATACTTTATACAAACACATGCAGACATACACATATTCACAAACACACGAACTCTGTTTTCTTCCTTTGACAGTTCAAGTGTCTTACGCTTTTGCGTCAAAGTCATTTTAACGCTAGAAATACTAAAGTTTTACACTTTGCGTTTGAGTGATCCTGACAATCGGCCTGATTGGTACTGATTGCTGCATGAAATGGCGGAGAATATGACAAAATAACTAGAGGTGGACTGATCTGGTGGGGTTTAACGCCATTTTTCAGTATATGATAGGCTATACAAGGCGGCCAGAATATTTTGGTGGAGGAAGAACCCGGGAAGACCTTTGGAATAAACACCGATCCACATTGGTCGAGCAGAGACAAGAACTCAAGCGGACAGAGGTGACATGTGTAAGCACAAGGCGAGCGCCTTAGACCACTCGACCATCCGGCGCCCCTTACCAGAGGTGGAACGTATACCTAGAGCTCAAGCAAAATCAAGCGAGAAATATCTTTGTGTCAGCAAGTGTAAACATATAAGTTTCACTAGATTTTAGAAACTGGAAGCTTTGATTATGCTGTAATTCTTGCCAAGAGGTGTTTTCGACTGCACAAGAGGTGTTTTCGACTGCGATTAACCGTTTATGGTTCGGTTAATGTATTACTGGTAACCGGTCAAGGAATTTAATAACCGTCTCAGTCCTAGATTTTTGAGATATAAAGCTAAAGTTTTTATTATCATAATACATACGGGCCTTGACAAGATTCAAGTTTTAACGTCGCTGACTGTAGCATGAAATCTTGATACCCTAATGTCATAAGACTCCAATTTTTTACATTATTATTAATTGCTTTAATCAGAGTAAAAGTAGAAATGCCAAGATTTCAGAATAAAATTGATTTTGTTTCCTACAGTTTCACTCATGTTAGAAGTTGATGATGAGTGATTGTGAAGTCCTGCATCTTGAATAAAGTCCTGTATTCTCCAGTCTATATGAACTCAAACCTCATTTTCAAGCTAAAATTCTTCAAATGTTTTCATTCTGGAACTTTACTGAGAAGAAAGCAAGAATTCTAGAACTTTCAGGATTTTTGAAGCATGGTTTCTCTCTCCTTGTGTATTACATTTGGATGAAATTATTATAGTTCAAGTTTAATTGCTGATGTTGTATTTTTAACTTGAATTTGTGTTTGTGGCTCACGTTTCAAATGACAGAGCTACCTCTCAAAAATATTAAAACTTCAAGCAAGGACATTTTATTTAATTTATATATCTCACCTTAGTTTACATGAAATGAGATAGCTCTGTTAATGTCAGTCGTATTTCTTAAATCTATAGGTTGCATGTTAATCGTGAATAAAACGTGACAACACTCATTGGATATGTGTGCAAAAGGAATACATGAGCACTTAATGGCTGAATACGGTAATTTATTCTGCAATTAAAAAAGCATTTTGTCAACATTGTATCCTACATTAAATTTTAATGTCCTCCTTGAGTTACATCCATTACTAGTTACGTAATTAGCTTCCAATTAGCTGTAAATATTGTACCAGGCTGGCAGCTTTGTCTTGTTTTCCAGTCAGTAAGGTGTACATATAATGATCTCCTCGGAAGGAAGGAGCCGTGATGCCAAAAGTGATTTATTATGTATCAGAGAATATTCCAACTCTTCATCAACTGGCTGCATTTAACCTATTTTTGTATGCAATTTCATTGCCAAACTTGGTTCTAGACCTATATCCATGGGTTTGGAAAAATCGAATTTTTTAGAAAAAGATAGGTTATCCCAAACTCTTGATTTTAAGACTTGCCTGCACTCTTTCCGCAAAAAATTCCTGAATATATCTGCTGTTAATTCGAATCAAATTTTCTAGAGATAGTGGACATTAAAAAGAAATACAAGTCACCAAAATGATGAAAAACACGGTGCATGTAACTTTAAAGTACATAAAATAATTATAATGTATATATGTTGATTGTTTATAAACAAAAGATGAGGATATGAAATAGTACTGTACTGTTAAATCAATTTGATTACTAAAAACATATTTCGTAAACTACAACTGACTTACATTACTGATTTCAGCTAATCAGTCACATGAAACAAAAAACATTGGTATCTTACAAAAAAGGAGAAAAAAGTCGGAAGATTTTTTTTCATGTGATTAAGAGACTCATGAAAGTAAGTTTTATGATTTCCATAATATATCCGCTTCTTTTCTTTTCTTATTTGTGTTTAATATTTCTGGTATTTGTTTCATGTAAAATAAATTGTAATACATTCTTCTTCTGTTCATTTTGGTGAATTAAACACATAATAAAGTGCGTTTGTCTGTCATTTTGTTATATAAAACTTTATTTCATGCACATACATACATACATACATACATACATACATACATACATACATACATACATACATACATACATACATACATGCAACAAGTGGATTAGAATGTGGTCTGCTGTCTTCATCAATCACTGGAAAAAGTTTTGGTGATAACATTAACTAATTTAATTGATCATCGTCGATAAGTTTCCAAACGTTAACCGATTTTCACAATCGTCAATTGATTCAGTCCTAATATAAACAAATTACAGATAATACCGCAAGTTCAGACAAAGTCTCGTAGTCACTAAACAATTTGAGCTATAGCGTACTAACGGGAGGGGGGGGGAGGGGAAGGGGGAGGCGGACGCGGCTGTTGCCCCGAGCGCCAGAGGTCTAGGGGCGCCAAAACAGCTGATAAAAATTTGGATCTCGCTCGTATTCTGGCCCTTTGGGCCATCATCGTCGCCCCGGGCGCCATTTACCCTTAGTACGCCACTGATTTTGAGCACAACAAAATCAACTCCATGTGAGGTTTGCAACAGGAAAATCATGGGGTTATCTTATTACAAGTATCTCTACACACAGGCCACATTTAAAAGATCTCTAAAGACAATAAGTGTGTATTTGAATTTCAAAAATTTGAGACTGAGTTTAGTCTTTGTGCTCAACATTTTCGTAACAACGAAGCCAGGCCTCGTAGTAACGAAACTGTCTGAGCACAAAATTTTAACTCATGCTCAAACGTCACAAGTTTTGATTTTTTTTATAGTATCACTCTTAGAATGGTTAGAATCACAAAAATGTAAGGATATTCTAATTTTATTTCTACATATATGCCAAGTTTCATTGCGACTGAGCAACTCTAAGTATGATTTTAAAATTTGGAGCATTGTGTCTGAGATTAATTTTTGTCCTCAGACACTTACATGTCTTAGGGGCCTGGATCTATGACAAAAATCCAGGCCAGGAAGATATATCATAGAAAAGAATCCAACTTGTTCAATATTTAAGAGAAAATGTCTGCTGTATGATTTAGCCGCTTCTTTTTTGAATTAGCGGAGTAAATTTATGATTGGTGACTAATATTTGCATGTTCTTATTTATTTCTCAGGTTGATTAACAAACTTCTCAATATAAACTCAACAAATAGTGATAATTTAATGTACATCATAAATCAATATAAACTCAACAAATAGTGATAATTTAATGTACATCATAAATCTTTTTGTTCAATAAAATCTCTTTCCAAAGTAAGGCTGGGTCATTCTAGACCAGAAATTAAAAGTGATGTCACGTGAACAATTATCGATATAGATTTGCTGTGCTTTTGGGACAAATATGAGTTCATCGAAACCTGTTTATAAGGGACTCTCAGTGGACTACAAACTTGGCCCTTTATGGATCATAGGTGTCCTTTTGCAGGTAAAATTCATCTGTAATATTAAGAAAATGGTTCCTAAAATGTTGTCCTTTATGAAATGGTGCCATTTATACGGCGGTTTCACTTAATTAGAACAAGATGCAATACACTATTGCGTCTGTTTTACGGGGTCTTTTTGGTTTGTATATTTTATAGTCTAAGAAGACATTTTATATTGCACTGTGTGCTTTGAAACGATAAACCAAGTACACAGGATCTATTTTACAAGTCATAAATCCATCTATGTAGAAGAGAGCTTCTTGAAAGATTATTTGCAATTTTGTTGAAACTATTTGCATATCGAAGAGATCTTGCAGTATGGTAGACAATCATTTCAACTTGTTTACAAGTACTCTTGTCCTTGACATAGAACTCAAAGTATACCTTTGTTTTCTGTATCTGCGCTGTTGAACAAGTTGTGAGAAATCACAAGTGTTGATTGCATACTTGAATCACCTGGGAACAAACCATCCAAAGTAGCTACTATATGCAAAACAAACATATATAAAGATATTTTGATCATTTGTCGTGTCCATTTCAAGTAAAAGAGAATTATTCCGTTTCATACCGAGTTAAAATACAACATTTCCAGTTTTTTTACCCTTTTTTAATACTCCCGCCATAACTATAGTTATTATAGTTATTATAATTATATCTTGTTACCTATGTAATTCCATTTCATTACGTCTCGTCCCATCCTGTTCCGTCGTGTCAGGATGCGACTTTTGTTTCCACTCAATAACTTCAGAATGATTATGGATTTAAAACATATTTGGTGCAAGACTTTACACTAAGAAGATGTAGGTCATGTTATATTGTTACCATTTTCCGACAAAATTTAATGTACCTATGACACCCGTTTGCATTTTGACCGTCGACAGAATCGTAATTGGGGTGGCATCTGTGTCATACTGACACATCATTCAAAACTTATGCGTCAGTTTTGTTGTTTCGCATAAATAGCGAGGTGGTATGAATGATTGACACAAATCTAAATGTTCTCTGTGCAGCAATGTTTCCAAAAGAGAGCAATATTTCCATTCTTTTCGATTAGCTGAGGTCATTCCTTGACCTCTGTAAATACCAACATTTTTCAAACATAAATCTGTTTTGGGTAAATTGAGCAGGGCCGTGGAATCACATTTTCATGGCTAGTTTATCAGCACTAAAAATACTTGTGAAAGCCATGTTGCAATGATTTAGTTATCTCATTAAATTTATGAATATTTAAGCTGGTAAAAAAAATGCATATATACTATAACCAACATCTTCTCTAAGTCTGATTTAGTTATCTCATTAAAATTATGAACATTTAAGCTGGTAAAAATTGTGATATATGTTATATCCAGCATCTTCTCTAAGTCTGATTTAGTTATCTCATTAAAATTATGAACATTTAAGCTGGTAAAAATTGTGATATATGTTATATCCAGCATCTTCTCTAAGTCTGATTTAGTTATCTCATTAAAATTATGAACATTTAAGCTGGTAAAAATTGTGATATATGTTATATCCAGCATCTTCTCTAAGTCTGATTTAGTTATCTCATTAAAATTATGAACATTTAAGCTGGTAAAAATTGTGATATATATTATATCCAGCATCTTCTTTAAGTCTGATTTTTTGATGATGCCACATCTTCAATTTACGTTTGTGAATATCATCGGTTCTAGCACATATATTAGATTATAACAATGAAGATCCCCATGTGAACACAGAACTTTCATGTTAAAGAACAAGGTCACAGGATCAGCATTCAACGTGGACAAGAGTCAAGATGTTGATTTAGCTCATGGGACGTCATTTTCCTCTAGCTTTATCGAATACATCTTCTCAGATACTGCCATTCTTTGTCCTACACTTTTACTTTTGTGTATCACGTGATACGCATAACACATTTACATGACGTTTTTATCGATCTCTGCTATAATGACATTTTTATCAGATGCACTCCTTAGTTCTTGATACACCTGTCTAGAATATGTGAGACATAAGTGTCACTCATTCTAGCAGTGTCAGCATCGTTGTCATCAACATTAATTTAAGGTTTAGAATAAAGTTTGTCTGTATAGCTATAAGTCTCAACTTTTTATATGAATTATACTTGGGTTGTAGAATTAGAAAGCTTTATCCTTTAATATCCATATATCTCTACCCTCCTCCAGATTATCAGGCAAGGTCAAAGTCATTTTAATATCTTCGTTTAGTTTAATTTGTTTGTCTTCTCTGTATGGTTATAGGTCTAAAATCTTCTGAGGGACAACATTTATACTTCCATTGTAGAATCGGAAAGATATACCCTTAAATATTCATGTAGCCTTAAATATTCATGTACCCTTAAATATTCATGCACCCTGAAATATTCATGTACCCTGAAATATTCATGTACCCCTGCCCTACTTCTGACTCTAAAATCTTCTGAGGGACAACATTTATACTTGCATTGTAGAATCGGAAAGATATGCCCTTAAATATTCATGTACCCCTGCCCTACTTCTGACTCTCATGCAAGGTCATTGTCATTTGAAAACGAGAACATATCTGCGTCAGGTTGGGAAGTATGCGAGACATATAATTCATGAGAATTTTTTGCTTTCCATGCAGGTCATTATTCTTAGTTTTCATTTCAAGCATATGAACATTTACATTTTAGATTAAAAAATCATTCTGCTAATCTCGAGAATCTCTGTCAGTATTTTGATAGAACTCTCGCTGAAATTAAGGAGCATTTGATAGTATGTATGTGTGTATGTATGTATATGGCAGCGTTTTACGACACCTCGACACAACAGTGACTATATGGTGCCAACTAAAGGTAATGTTAAAAAAACTATAAAAATGAATTGCACAAAAATTTTGGAAGATAAACCCTTCCAAATAAATGTCAACATGAAGTACAACATTATCAATTATAAAACATAAAGACATCAAGATTCTGTACAATATATATCAAATAAAAGATATCAAGATTCTGTACAATATATATATATATATATATATATATATATATATATATATATATATATATATATATATATATAACAAAAGATATCAAGATTCTGTACAATATATATCAAATAAAAGACATCAAGATTCTGTACAATATATGTCAAATAAAAGACCTCAAGATTCTGTACAAGATATATCAAATAAAAGACATCAAGATTCTGTACAAGATATATCAAATAAAAGACATCAAGATTCTGTACAAGATATATCAAATAAAAGACATCAAGATTCTGTACAAGATATATCAAATAAAAGACATCAAGATTCTGTACAAGATATATCAAATAAAAGACATCAAGATTCTGTACAATATATGTCAAATAAAAGACCTCAAGATTCTGTACAAGATATATCAAATAAAAGACATCAAGATTCTGTACAAGATATATCAAATAAAAGATATCAAGATTCTGTACAATATATATCAAATAAAATATATCAAGATTCTGTACAATATATATCAAATAACAGACAAAATAAACCTCAATCCCTTAAAAAGTCTAAAATTTAATCACATGGTTATACTACACTACTTACATCATACAGTTTTTTCATGCAGGTCACGTCAGAATACTTTGGTTTCACAGGGTGGAGTATTTTATATACGTAAAGTATGTTATGTACTAGTTCGCTCAGTGGGCTTTTTGTTTGTTATTAAACTGTTTTTTGTGACTGCGCTATTCTACTGTTTGAAAATGACATAATTGCTTTTTAAGCTTCAGTTACAAGGCAAGAAGTTTGCATTAACAAGATGTGTCGTATGACGATTTAAATACACACGTCACTAATCCTATGACTGCACTGTTAAATTGTGACTTATATTAAAAGTTCATTACCTCATTCACCCTCAAATTGGACACTTGCCAAATGATTTTAGAGTAGCAATACAATTAACATTTTAAACTCTAAAAGTGGACTGGCATAATACGGTCAATCTTTTCAGCGCCTTCCTCTCAAAAAACCATCACATGCCAGTTTTATAAAGGAACACAAGCCCCTTATTGACACAGATCTATCGATGCCTTAAAGAATACATAGGTGTCATTAGTGCCATTTTGGATGGTGCTAAGGCATCAATCAAGGTGAAGGGAATAATTATTTAAGTCCTCTTTTTGTCCTACAGATCGACGTTGAAGAGCGTCACCAGTGATTTTAAAAAGTTAAATTAGTAGTTGGATCAACCTCATTTATACAGACACTGACTGATCTGTCATTATTGTCACACGTTAAGGGTTTTTTGACTAGATCAAATTTCAAAATTTACAATTGTAATGAACAAAGGTATTCATTGTCAATCATTACCATATGTACTCATCTAGTGATGTGGTTTTTAAGCCAAGTTTTAATTTTTAGATAGTTGTTTACACCTTTCGTAAAGTATTCACATAATTTGCCAGACACTTACTTGATAATTAAAGGGCAATATTGAGAAATTTTAAGGACGAAAAAAAATAAAAAATAAATAGAAAAGTTTTCTATTTATGACCTTGGAGGGGACTAAAATGCTAGTCACACCAATCTTGTTATGCACATGATTTTCAGTTTTTAGTAGGACAAATGTTGCCAAACCTTCATAATTTATATTTCTTTTTTTATATATATTCTTATAGCTCAATCAGTTTTGCATATCCTATCTCAGGTTGTCCGTTTATGGCATTGTCTTGAGCATGTGCAAAGTTTCAGTACACCTGGCCATTAGGACAAATTAAGTGAGATTTGGTGTGGCCTTGTGTTTAGTGTGTGTTGTCCGTCAACAATTTCCATTTTTATTTCTTCTAAAGAACCACAAGACCCATTGAAACCAACTTTTACAGGAATCATTGTTGAAATAGAGTGTTTAGTATAATTTCTGGTATATCAAGTCTGATAATAGTGAAATAAATTAAGATCTGTTCTAGAATGAAAACTGGGAGGGGGCTTTCATTTTAAAAACAAAAGTGGAGATAAGATAATTTTCTAAATATAGTGGACATTTTACTGAGGTAAACGCAAATATGATATGCATTTCCACGCATTCAGTTCATTTTGGCACGATTTTATTTTAGAAATCAGCTTTATTCGATCGCACATCCTAGAATAGATTATGATAAATTACATAATCTGAAACAAAATTTATATCAAAACTCAAATCAGTGTTCCTATGTATCTCAAGTCAGTGTTTCCATATCTCTCATTTCAGTGTTCCCTCTCTCACGTCAGTGTTTCCATTTTTTCTCATATCAGTGTTCTCATAGCTCTCAGGTAAGTTTTCCTAATATCTCATGTCAGTGATACCATTTTTCTCATATCAGTGTTCCCGTATATCTCAAGTGAGTGTTCATATTTCTCAAGTCGATGTTGTAGCATGTGAAAATTTGTAGCTACAGTCTCTAGTAAGTTCATTTTATGTTGATTTAGGCTTAATCTTTTCACTACTGTATGCTTGAAACGATTTTAAGCACCACTCCAAGATAAGTACGCATAGGTTAAAATAAGGTAAATAAACAAAACGGACAGGCCCTATGGAATGTAAACAGGTACATATGTATATTAGGGTTTGTTTGGAAATTGCTTTTCAAAAAGATACAGCAACTCATTTATACCCCATGTACCCTTGGCGTCTTAATTTCTAACTGCACGGAGTACTTAATAAATATATGAAATATTGACCTAAAAAGATTTTCATTTCATCAGATAAATACATGTTTTCGAAGCTGCAATTTTAAATAATCACAAAAACATTTTAAAGTCATTATTTAAATTCTAATGTGAAAGAAATAATCAAAATTCAGCTTGTTTATCGATTGCACTCTGTCGCTAAGACACACGAGTATATCGCTCAACCACTTAATGCGTACTCCTGCCATGACTTCGTAATGTTGCGTCATACTGAACGTTGGTGACATTCGCACCAAAAAGACCTACCTTTTGCGCAAAACAAATATTTCCTTTTTTCCTCCATGCGTTGCAAAGAGAGATGAAACGGGTTCATGTTAGAAATGTGTATATGATCTTTTTACATACCAATTCAATATTACATGGTTGATATGGGTGTTCGATACAGATACTCAATCCGTATTTCACACCAAGACGAACTATTTCAATGTTTTCATTGACATCTGAGCATCGATGTTCTTAGAAGCATCAGTTCAAACCTCTGTAAACCCCATTTTTTTAAACTTTCATTCATATTGTATATATATATAAAGTGTAAAAGAGGAGGTAGGTAATAAATATAAAACTGTATACGTTTTTTCTTCCGAGTTGACAGAAGAATTCGTTTGATATGGCGGATGAATACGTCTCGTCCTGACGGCATCGGCATATCACTACGCCATATCAAACTCATTTTTTCTGCCGACTCGGAACAAAACACGTATGTAGTGCCGTGTATACACCATTCACTTCATGCATCAAATGGGTTACAAAAGGAACTTACACACACCATAATGCCAACATAAGACCCATACCGAAAACTATTGACCTCACCATGGTCAGAGACGTTTTGAGCGGTACATCACTATAATGCTGTTCAGGGGAGTCGGGAGAGAGTGTTCCGCGTGATAAGCGATATTGCCTTATATTGAGGTACTTTACGAGCAAGGTAATATAATAATAATAGTGCACAACCATATTATGATAGGGCACATTTGATGTGAAATCCCATTATGTTAGCTCACAATCAGCCAAAAGCTAAAATTTATTGAAATAAATTAAGAAGCAATTTCAGAAATAAACTTCAGCCAATATAATGGAACCCATGACCATACAAGTGTTATATCAGGGACCGTGTTTAATCTGAGGTGCATTATAGTGAAGGGACACTGAGAAATACATGTCTCTGTCTATCTGTACCATGCAAAACGTATAAAGCACCACTTAGTATTCTTCACGAGTTCTCGCTCAATGTAGATTTAATCATGAGTACCGCATTTACTGCAGTATATTACGCACCTAAATGTAAGATATAAGACACAAGACATTTTATTTGTCGTCGGATATTACAACAAATAACATTCGATAGAGTCACATTATTATTAAGATTCATACATATCACACATACAGAATAGATACATTACCATACAGCGAGGCATAACATTCATATTTAAAACAATAATTGAAGCAGATATTAGAACGCTACTTTAAGACCAATGTAATGATAACATACACATAGAATGCACACATGCAATACTCGTATGAACACCTGATAAATATACATACATACAAAAAAGACTTTATCTACATAACATAAATGACTAAAGCATTATAGACACAGATCTGCTGCCCCATAATGCACCAGCAAATCTAAGTCTGTGTCGATTATAAGAGAACAATGTAGACCATGATTTGTTCCTCATTAAGCAATGGCAGATCTAGGTCAAATCTATTCACAGCTAGGTGTGTATTTTACATGGATATGTACTGGAAACAGAGTGACAGGCTCTACTTTAAATGTTCCCAGCTCCATTTCTTTATAGCTTGCTTATTTCTAAAGTTTCACGAAAATATTCAGGTCTGTTGCTTGGCAAGAAAAAGCTGTAAGTCTTCTTTCATTTTACATTTTCCTTAATTAAAGTTCAGATTTCAGTCATAAATGCCTATTTGAGATATCTCAAGTGAATGTGATGGTAATTGGTTGGGCAGGATAAATTCCTGGAAAGGTTTTCTCATCAGCAATGTAACGTGATATAATCTTCAAAATCCTGAAATACGCAATAGCTTTCAACACAAGTTTGCAAGTAATTCAAAATGATTCCTTGATAATTTGTCACGTTTTGTACTATGCTCCTCATATAAACCAGTCACGTGTTCATATATTTATTTTAGTATTCACCCATGCAGTTTTATCAATGCTGCCGATATTAAAATTCCTATCATTATCGTCATCATCATCATCATCATCATCATCATCATCACCACAACCACCATAACCACCACTACTACTACTACTACTACTATCACATTTACCTCCACCACAATACTGCCACCAAGGTCACTGTCACACCACCACCACCACCAATAGCACAACCTAGCACCACCAGCACCAGAACCATCATGAACATTATTACTGAATTTCCTTTACCATATGTAGATAAATTTATTTAAGCCTTAAGCTTTATAAATGGTGGACTGCTACAATTTCTTATATCCAAGGTGGCGCTCTACAGTTTCGTAATTTGCATAAGGGTTAGATTTTTAAAGAAAAAAATTACCCAGGTTTTCCTCACTGGTTGTCCTGGCTATTTAAAAAAGACCTTGTATATCTTAGGTATTGTTAAAAGAACTTTTAATTCCCTTTATTTTGGTGTATGGTTGGTGGTTGCAATTTGGGTTATAGAGTATACAGCCTGGTCTTCCTTAAGACGTGCACCTCTCAAAAAAACTGCTAGCTCCGCTTGGTCATTTTCACTTCCTGGACTTGAAAGATAAATATATAAAAAAGAGCCGATAATTTTCTTTTACTTTTATATATTTTGTAATTCATTCATTGTACTTTCAGAGGCTGGTACTGCCTACTCTGGCAAAATTCTTTTCATATTTTAATAAATGCTGAAAATAGTGTACTTTTGACTAATTTAGGCTGATTTTTCGAGTACTTTGGAGCGGCCATTTCTGTCGGCTGTGTGCTTAGATCATGTCCAATTTCCACAAGTACAATATGTAAAGAAATTTCAGCCACAGTACATGAAAGTAGCATAGAGGTATGCCAACATTCTCTCCACTGTGCATGTTGCAAATGCAAACAACTTCATCTTACACCTGTCACTCTCTCAGAAGCACGTAATATCTGTAGAGCGCCACCATAATCAATCTTAAGTGCGGAACAGCGGTAGCTGAGTTGGTAAAACGTCTGACTCATTACCCAAGGATCAAGGGTTGAATACCAGTCCAATTACCCAAGGATCACGGGTTGAATACCAGTCCAGATCAACCCGAGCCGGCTGCTTCAGACTGTCCTCGACCTTGGAAAAGGTACTTAGGGACAGACCGTTTAATTTTCGGAGGTGGTGTGCCTATGATTTTCTTTCAAGCTGGGACATTTTTTTTTTCTTTTTTACCTCGGGATAAATTTTTTTTTCTATAAGTCAGAGTACATTTTTTTTCTTGGAGTAATTGGAGAACAGGAACTATTTTTGTCACAAAATCCCAGGCCTCCTTTACCCCCATCGTCTTAGCGGACATGATATAGCCAATAAAGTGTTTAAAGTGCCGTTATAAACCAAGCAATCAACAACATATATAAAGTGACAGATTATGATGTACAATTTCTGTATCCTTGAGAATATTTTGTAAAAAATGTACTAATCAACAACATATATAAAGTGACAGATTACGATTTGTAATTTCTGTATCCCTGAGAATATTTTTTAAAAAAGATGTACTACTTGGTCAGTGTTCTTTATAAGCTGTCACAGAAACCATCACAGAGTCTCGTGTTTTATGTGAGACCGCCTTATAGAGAGGTACGTCCTAAGAAATGCTATGCCATAAAGGGTATTAAGGTGTGTCTAATTTGAAATCACACTATAATATAATAGAACTGGTTAAAAACTAAAATTTAAGGGAAATAAAATTAAATAACAAATTGAACAATACAATTCACGTTCTGTAATAGGATCCATGACTATAATTGTGTTATGTGAAGGACAGCATTATAGTCAGTGTGTGTATGTTGGGTGGGTGGGTGGGGGTGGGGTGGGGCTAGGCTTACAAGTGAGAATCCACTATAATAATAATAATAATAATAATAATAATAATAGTCTGTGAATATGAGCTCCTGTTTTGTTTTTTTTTTCTTAACACAAGGAAGAATGGCTCGGTAAGAAGGTGTGGAAGGAAACATATTTATTGTAATCAATTCAGGACAGACAACAGCTGCAAAATACATTTGTATCTTGCATCGCTCTTACATAATGGTTGGGGGACGAAACATGATAATAATTTGCTCATTAAGTATAAAATTTATTGAGTTTATAATGCTACCAAAGTGATATTACGACTTCCATGAAACTCCCAGAAAAATTGTCTGTTTTGTCAAGTTCTTCAATCATATAGTCACAGTATATACTCATATATAGCACACCCAACTGGTAACATTGTAGACCCAGACCTGCCATCACGTAAAATACTGTTAGATAGATGGGTGTTTGCTCAACTTATGAGTTGTAACAAACAGTATAGACTGCAATCTGCCGGCACATTATACGATGGTAGTTCTGTAGTCACCCTACACTGTTTGAAATTGAGTGCACTTGAAACTGGTAAGTATAGTAGTGTTTGTTTTTTTGCTTAGGAAGCTGTTATTCTGACTTCTATGTAATTTACATTATGATTATGTGGTACAAATAAATGAATATTTGTACCCTGAAACTTTCCTAAACCAGACACTGCAGTCGCACAAAATTTCAGCCATTTTATATCGGTGGGAGATTGATAACCCTATATACTCGCGTATAAATCAGGTCCAACAACGTACCGGCAGATGAGAGTCTATGTTGTTTGTTCTACTGATTACTCCTAACAAACTGCATAGACCCAGATTTGCGGGTACATTATGCGACGTCAGATCAGGGTCTATGGAGTTTGCAGCTGGATCCGATTTATACACGAGTATATTCGGTACTATTGAGCAGCCTTAATGGGGCCAACATAATTGGTCAGTCTGCAGATGATGCCTGATTACAGAGTCGACGCTTTAGGGCAGTTTAACTGTATATTCTTTCATGCTTAAACATATGTATATCTGAGACTTTTTGTTCTACACACACTTCTTCACGAAAATTGTACTTCAATCCTTTCAGCAGCTTAGCCTAGAAGCATAATCTTACCTTTATACATAGATATTTTTAACGCAATTTTCTATTTTGGTAATGAGTTCCTATGAAGTTCCATTATCTAGTTGCTCGTCTTAGAGCATTAATCAAAATAGTTTTGTGAAAGTAATGGGTAGAGACCTGTCGATTCCCGTGGTTATAACGATTAGTAGTGCTTTGAATACCTTAGAGACCAAACTAACAACAACAATACGTTTAGTAGTATCATAATGGGCGTTTGAGATTGGCCGACTGATTACGGTTCCAATCCCTAAACCCCTTCTATATACCCCGTGACTTTTCCCCCACTGAGGGTTTTTGCACACGCGTTTGCGCGATTGCAATCTGCGGGCCCCCACCCACAAACGAAGTTACAGGAGTGGAAAATTGGTTAGGACAACCCAA
Organism: Margaritifera margaritifera; assembly: GCA_029931535.1. Taxonomy (NCBI): domain Eukaryota; kingdom Metazoa; phylum Mollusca; class Bivalvia; order Unionida; family Margaritiferidae; genus Margaritifera; species Margaritifera margaritifera. The sequence continues at coordinate 8,130,679 of JAQPZY010001673.1, forward strand.
AACTTCGACAACCAAACAAAACCAACCACCAATAACCAAACAACAAGGCTGCAACCTCTTTTTTTCCAATCCGCGACACTACTCGATACGGCTTTCATCCCCAGCACAAGTTTGCAAGCAGTGAAACCGTGCTCGTTCGACCCCAAACACACAAGCTCGCGAACGCAAACAACGACGGTGCTGATCCAAAAAGACGTTGCTTGTATCTACAGCAAACTGTTATGCAAACCGTTTTTTCTTTTCCCGATTGGACAAATGTTGTCCTACTATACAAAGTATGTCGAAACAAATTCCAACAACAAGCATGGAAACGAAAAAGACTAGCACGAGGGAGCTCCAGCAGAAGACCGGCACGAGGAGGCCCTGGCGGACGAACACCTGAAGGATCGGTTAGCCGTGCTGGAGACGATCGTACAACGTCTTGTGGCGCCAGTGCAGGAGGTCGAGAAGGCACGTGTCGAGGATCCACAGGAAAAGACTATGCAACTGCTGCCGGCAAAGCGGCCCAACGGTAGTATACCCACCTGGGTGGATCCAGCGACTACACGGCTGGAGAGGCTGCTGTGGGCTTTTCGCACTGGCAACAGGTCTCCCGAGCGGGTGGAAGAAGCGACCGCGCTCTGCCGCCGGCTGGCTATTGTAGGCTACATGGATGTGGATACCTGTGTCAAGCTGCTTTTCGAGTTGTGCGATGCTGTGGATTGTGACTAGCAATAGAACAGACGTACCTACGATGGTGCTGCTACAACACAAGATCGCGAAATAGTTCGAATACAACAAACCGCTTCGAGCGTAGTCGAATGCTCGTGCAATCGCGTCTGTGCGCGAAGACAACAGAGGAGCTGCGAGGCACGATCGAACAACTTTTGGTATACTCGATGCGACAGTTTCCCAAACGCTGTTTTGTTGGATGGGGCCAATTTATGTCGTGGGATCAACAATGTTGTCTACGGAAATTGATACATTCGCTGTGTGTTTGTATGTGCCTGTTTGCGAATACAAGTGTTCTCGATGCGTGGTCAAAACAACAAAACGATCTTTTCGGTTTGCATCGGTAGTACGAATCTCGCTTATCGCCCATTTTTCGAGGAACCACCCGTACGTTGCATATTCCTTGTCTTCTTTGCTATCGCACGAGGCAAGCTCGATACAACCCGTCGGAAAATCTAGTGTCTTGGTACAATCTTTGTTTCCACCTTTACATCTTCTGTTTGGCAAAGTCGTCAAGGAGTGTTTCCGCCAACACGATCGCCTTTTCTATTGCACGCTTGCAGGTTAGATACAACCCCCCAAAGAATCTATTGCAAGTGTATTCGCCAGGTGCGAGATGGAGCGTCTCGGTACAATTGTCCGGGAGTGTTTCCGACAACCATGCCACCTCCAAAACATGTTGGAGAACACCACCAAATGTATCGAGATCGGATTCCATACAATTGTTTTGGGAAAGATCGGGCTAGTTGTACTTCGTGCGGATTTACCCAATAGCCAAGTGTGCATCCGTTTCGTCTTGGCATTGTTCGATCCCTTTGTGCTCCAGACCACTTTTGTTTTGCAAACAAGCCGGCAAGATTGACACGAATCGATAGCCAAGAATTCGAACGATTCCTGCACACGTGTTTCTTGGAAAACAGATGCGACAATTTCTCAGTTTTGTGTCCACAAGCACGTTCGCGTGTTTGGCAAGAAGCAATGGTTCGCGAAGCCTACTTCTAGTTGGTTGATCCATAGATTTGCAATAAAACAATAAACGTGCTCTGGATATAAATAAATAAAAAAATAAATAAATAAATAAATATATATATATATATATATATATATATATATATATATATATATATATATATATATATATATATATATATATATATACACATACGAAAATGGTCGCTCGCGACATTGTCCGCGAATGTATCGACATCACTCGACCAAACACCGGTGTTGTGGCCCAACACACGAGGACCCGGCACGAACTAGACCTTGTTTCGAGTACGACCAGCCTGCCCGCTTTCTGGAAAAGGCATGGACGGCTCCGCTTGAAAGCGCCAAAGCAGACGGGTTGCTAGAAAGGGTTTGCGCGAAGAGTGTCGATGAACTACAGCGACTGTTGTCTACGCCCGATCGAATAGGCGGATTTGGTTTTGTTGGCATAGTCAATGCGCGAGTTTCCCAAAAGCTGTTATGTCGGTCAGAAAAAGGTCTGGAGCCAATCTATGTCGTGCGATCGACAATGAGTTCCCCAATTATGTCTACGGAATTTGGTACAACGATGGTGCATTCGCTATGCTAGACATCTATTCTTGGCAACGCGGCCAACAAAACCAGCCGATCATTTCGTTTTGCATCTGTGGTGCGAAACTTGCCTATCTTGCAACAGATCGGTGCAGGATATTGTTGTAGATCTCCTGACAATGCGACTTGTTTCTCTAGGAAGAATCCGTATGTGGGGTATTCTTCGTGTCCGATGCGATCATCGTTGCTATCGCACGCTTGCAGAAACAGGCAGGTTCGTTTGCTTGCTCAATACAACCCTTCGGAAAAGAGTGTGCATATATATTCGCCAGGTTCGAGATAACCTTTGTACAGTCTTTGTTCTGCAAGGCTTCTATCTCCCGCATCCTTGGCGCTGCAAAATCTTCTGGCGGTTTCTCTTCTTCGTTTTGTTGGATAGGCGGGCGTCCTGCAGAAACGTTTTCTCTTCAACGGCAATTGCAGCCTGTAGTTTCGCCATATCGTTGAGGGAAGGAGCCGAGTGTACCGAAACAGGGCTGTATACGATTTGTTTGTCGTCTGCGGTATGAAAGGATCGTGATGGCTCCACTTGCAGCTCCAGGTATGTTTCCACTTCGTGCGGATCGACCCAAAACCCAAGCGTTCTCTTGTGCGAATCTGTTTCTACCAAAAATACATCTTTGCGCTGCTCAATTGCTACCAAAAGCCGTTTGGTGCTCCACGCTGTGGAAAACTGCACTGCCTCTTCGCCGATGTCTATAGAAAGAGCGATCTTGCAGGAGTCTTCCGTGCGGCGGTACCCATGGACCCGAACAACCCCTGCGCGAGCACCCCGCTGAAATATTTCCGCCAACTTCAGGGTGCCACACCCGAGAATCGACAGAACATCTTCGCGTGCTTGGTCCTTCTTTATCTTGTACGCTCTTTTGGCAAGACGCAATATCGCAACCGAGCCATTTTGGCGTTGTGCTTGTGTTGCATTTGTTGTATATCTTGCATGGATTGTGCCCACCATAGCTTGGCTGCTTGATCGTCTTCCATCACAAGAAGTCGGCGATCTTGTTCTCGTGGCGACATGGTGGAAATACGTCGATCGGTCGTAATCTCCTCGATTGGCCAATGCCATGCGTCTTTGCCACACGCACTCGCTTTCTTTTTTTTGTAGACCCAGCCAACGTGTGTCGAATCTGGTTGGAGTCGCGATGGTGGATCGGCGTCGTGGATTTGCATTGAACGATCACACAAGGCCAATATCTTGTTTCTATCTGGATCTTTTACGTAGCATCGGAGCGGTCCAAGATCGACTCCGTTCCCGTCTACTTGCATATCCGCCCGGAAGATCGGGCAACCTCGAAAACCAAAGTCGGAAATCATTGCCAGCACGGCTGGGTCCCATTTCTTGTCGTCGTCGGCGGTTGGCGAAACACTGACTCCTCCAGTACGACATGTTTTCGTGTGCACGTACCACGCAACGTAGATGGTTTTGTTTTGTTGGTTTGCTAGAACAAATGTTCGATTGAGTTCTTTTGCAAGATTGCTCCACTGTCGCTTTCGTGGTTGTACCACTAACAACCTGTCCAACGTTTGTGTTTGTGGCACAAATAACGGACTCTAGAGAATTAGTGGTATAGAAAACAATTTTATATAAGCACTTTTCTTTTCAAGGTTTTTGTCCCATTAAGTTATCCCATGTGAATAATGGAGGCAACCTGTTGCCTTGGGATGCATCCCTTAAGGATGTTCCTACTCAGATCTTAGACTTTATTTAAAAGAGTGCGGTTTACATAGCAAATGTTGACCTTGTAATTTGAGGAGTTTACCTTTTTGCCTTTATCTTTGTATCCCTTTTTGGTTGTTCTGCAACATCTTTCCATTTTATCTTTTGTCTCATGATGCATGTTCACTTTTCGTTGGAGGAGTTTGCCTTCCTGGGAATTATAACAAGGTTTTTGCCTACCAAGCTTTTTCTTGGGACTATACAGTCAGGATTGTGTGGGACTATACAGTCAGGATTGTGCTGATATGCTATTAAACCTATACACACATTCAGGCATACTGCCTTTTCTGGCAAACCAAGTTGATATTAAAAATGGTTTTGGCACTGTCCACTTGTTTTCTTGAACTAAATCTAATTAAAATAATTTACTTCCTCAATGTCCGTAGTGGTTAATGTTTAGTTCATTAACTAAAGGCCATGAGAGTTTATTGTATAGCTCTGCGTCCTCTGCCATCCATTGTCAATTAGTCAAACATTTATCACATTATTGAAATCTCCAAAACTCCTGAGCCAGTTATTATTACACTTTGCACGATTGTTTCTTATGAAATGTTCTGACAAAGATGGTTGCTTTAGTTGGTCTTCCCAGCAACCATTTGGCCTTCATAGCAACCAAAACTGAAACTTATTTTTCGACATCTCCTCCAAAAGCACTGGATTATGTTTGATCAAACTTTGTGCTTATGTTTCTTAGGACATGTTCTACTTAAGTTGTGGGGTTTTTTTTCTTTTCTTTTCTGGCTTCCATTGCAACTGTTTGGCTTCCATCACAGTTAGTTAGCTCATCATTGATATATCCTCTAATACTGTGTTGCCAATTTTTACAAAACTCGGTAAGAATATTGCATATGACATGCACTGCGAATTTTGAACCAAAGTTCAACTTTTTTGAAGCCTCTCTAGCAACCATTTGGCTTCAATTGCAACCTAGATTACCCAGGCAATGGTTCTTGTATTTACCTTTACGACCAATGTGAGTCAAATGAGCTGCACAAGGTCCACTTGGGCCTCTTGTTTCACCAAGGTCTCAAAGCTTCAAATTTCTAATATATTAATACCTTGAGACTAAAAGATTTTAGTAAGAAAGCTACACTAAAAGGATTCAGGAATGTCTTGCATTTGTGATGACATCAGACTGAAAGGAAACTAGTATAAATTGATTCACCGTACCAAGGTCATTACGTCTAATCCTTGTTAATATTTCAAATCTAATTGTCTTGTCCCTGTGAACGAGACTGCAACACAAAACTTGATTAGAGAACTATATAAAAGAAGGGATGAGCCATGTTTGCAGATCGCTGGAAGGAACTTAATCTGATATGTCTTCTGTTGATGAAATGTTCCTCTGAAACAGAGTTACATGAAAAGTAGGAAAGTAGATTAAATAAGTAGATATCACAACTATATTGCTTGGTGACTTGAAATCATAATCAGAAGATAACATACATCTTTCTCCAGAGTTTGAACTTCTTTGATGTTATGATTTATCTTGGATCTTTCACCTATGCATTAAAGTTGTACATTATTTTCGTTGTATCTCCAAATCTCCAATGAGAGTCCGTCTCTCTTATGAGGACATCATGTCACTGCAGAGGAAGATATATATATATATATATATATATATATATATATATATATATATATATATATATATATATATATATATATATATTGTAAAGTTGAATTACTACAGACCCATGTTTGACTCTTCGAGTTTGCTGTTAGTTTGAGTTTTTGAGAGGGTCCGCAAAACCGCTTGTGTGAAGTGACACCAAGCATGTGCCGATAACTGACCTTTAGTGTTGCTAAAGCTCTCATTGGAGACAGCACATTGGCGTTGATTGATCAGTAAAATGAAAATGAAAGAAAGAAATATGAAGAGACAGACAGACAAACATACCTACAGACAGACATACAGAAAGAAAGAATGGATAAAGAGGAACTGAGATTATGGAGTAGACAGAGATAGAATAAATTAAACAAGATATCGCTCGATAAATAATGAGAATCGACGTGCTGACCGGACATTCGTCTCAAGTTTCGAGTTTGAAATGGCATTTTTATAGTTGGGAGCTACCTTTGACTTTGAGTGATGGATGGTATTTGAGTGATTGAAGTTTGATTTTTTTCAAGGTAATAAAAATGAAAACATTGAAGACTTTAAAGCGGGATCAAGTAATGTATATGCTTACAGAATATTTTTCATGACTCTCACCTGATATGTTCACAATGTTTTAGCTATATTGTATATTTTAGTACAACTGCATTAAGCATTCCGCGCAGAGTTACTCTTTTTGTACATTTTCTTTTTGTCTTTTGACACCCTAAATTACTTCAGGTCACTTTTAAGTTGGCTTTTTACTTTGTTTTAAGACTACAATATGTCACTTGCCTGTCTTGTCTTAAATAATGTTTCACAGCGTCAGATCAGGAAACTAAGTGAAATGCTAGTAATAAAAAGGCATTAACAGTTTTTTCAGCCCTTAAAAAGAAACTTATTTTTCTCAACCTCTCTTAGGGCTTAGTATTTTAACTCTCATCCATGTTGGAGAGGAAATGTAGGATCAACATAGACCATTCAAATCCCGACTATAAAAAAATACCTTGAAAATGCAGCAAACTCTACATTTACTGTGAAGGGCACATTCCTAAGAGTTAAATGCTTCATCATACATCTTATGTTAAACTTTTGCCATGAGGAGAATTCTTAGTTAGAACAGAACTCTCCCATCATTTAGAAGAATTCTCAACCAATGATTTTGAAAAGTGAAAAAAGTGTACAATTTTAACTCTGGTACAAAATATATATTTAAAGTGACATTGAAGTTTATGTTTGTATGTGATATATTGATACAATGGACAAATCTGTACAAAGCAAAGAAAATGTGCTCATTGTCGGCAAATAGTTTTAAAGTTATTAGGATTTCAATATTTTAGGTGAGGTAACTCAGGTCTAAGTAATTACCTTCTCTTGATTTTGATGATGTCACAGTTATAAAACTTGTTGTCAAATTAAAATAAAGTAAAAATTGCATTGTAAATTTTTTTAAATTGATGAATTTGTCTCTTCCATCTTTCCTAAAAAGCGCATTTGGGCTTGTTCTTTCACCTTTATCTTTTATTGTATATACCTTTCACAGAATTTTAACATTTTTCCTTTTGTCTTTTATTTTCTAGTCTTTGTGTTTATGTTTATTTGCAGGGGTTTTATCTTCCACCTGGTTTTTTTTTTTTTTTTTTGCAGTTCTTTATATTTACATTTTTGGAACTTAACTTTTAATCGGCGACATATAGCCAGTGATGCACTGACTTGCCGTTAAACCCTAATAAATAAATACATGCATACATACATAGATACATACATGATTTCAGATTTCCATTTGATTACATACATACATACATACATACATACATATATACATACATACATACATACATACATACATACATACATACATACATACATACATACATACATACATACATACATACATACATACATACATACATACATACATACATACATACATACATACATGCTTTCAGACTTTCCTTTAATTATACACACATAATTTTATATTTACATAATATAATATATATTCCAAATGAATACTTTTTTTCTAACGCGTTTTTTCCTTAATATAGAAAACCTGTAATGAATGAGCTTTTCTAAATGGCTATCTTCAAAGGCCACAATTTGTCATGTGACACCTCTGTTTAATTACAATTTATGTATAAGAGCTGTAGGGACACTTTGTAGTATAAAAAACATTGACTATAAGGTTTAAGAAAATACAAAAAGACCTTGTGAAGTGAATCTTGTGCAAAATGTACAAAATGTCCCTCCAGGTTAGGGTGGTACTATCATTCATATTTGTCATGTAACTACACGTTAAAGTATATGTGCTCATCTGTCATCAAATTGTATATCAGTAAATCAGGGTTTACAAGAGCAGCAACAACATTAAAATCATCGAAAATAATTAACAATGGCATCAGTGAACGAGGGTTCAGGGGCATACTAACGTTATTTTGTTTTTTGTATTTTGTTTTTTGTGTTTTGTTTTTTGTTTTTGTTTGTTGGCCTCAGCCTTCACCGGCGTTTTGTTGTTTACTATATAGTAAAGTACCCTTTTCGTGCTAAGTAAGTGCATATAGACTGTTCGGGTGGGGTTATAAAAAATTTCTGAGTTAAAACCAAAGGGTAAGTTCCCAGGCGGTAGTGAGAGACCCAGGGGTCAGTGCTGGTTGGATGAATGACTTGGCCTTTTCATGCTGATAAAGTGTACGGATGGTTATAGGGTGAAGATCTCAATAGTTTCCAAGTTATGACCATGAGGCAACGCTCCACAGGGTAGAAACAGATATAGGAACCAATGCTGACTTCACAAGTTAATTCCTCTTCTATGTGTCATCTTCTTTTTCTTTTGTCTTTTTTTTTTTTTTTGTTTCCTCAGTCTACCGACTATAAGGTGAATTTCCCTTTTTCATGTCAAGGAAATGTATACATACTTTAGGGTGGAGCTATATGAACAGTCCCACGGGCAAGTCATCAAGAGAGAGAGAGAGAGAGAGAGAGAGAGAGAGAGAGAGAGAGAGAGAGAGAGAGAGAGAGAGAGAGAGAGCAAGGGGCCAACGCTGCTTGTACAAATGAGTTGACCTTTTCATGCCTACAAAGTGTATGTATAGTGATAGTGTGAGAATCTCAAAATTGTATGGTTTCAATGTTATGACCTATGACGGACACAGGGACATGACCCAGGAGTAATGATGGTTTAGAAAGAAAGATAACTGTCTACTTATGCATTATTCCGATATAAAAGCGTGCACCACAGCAAATGTGCACAAATTCTATCAAAATATTATTAATTTGAAGTGGCCTTGACATCCCCCATCCCTGTGGAATGGAATTAACTTTGATAAAAAGATGAAAAGCATTTCCCACTTTCTAAGTATTAAGAATAGCAAGCTTCATCACAGATAGTTTAAGAGTTATGGGCTTGCACACAAACTGTAATATTGAATTGACGCTATTGATGTGTCTTGCATTCTTCTCCGCAACATCAAAAGTGGCCTTGTATCATCAATGAATCTGCAATACTTGTGTACTATCTCATTTTCTCAAACGAAAAATTTTGTTCACAAATTTATTGTATTCAGTTTAATTTTCAGATTTAAATTTGAGCGAATTCCATGCACTAAACAATCTGTGATTATTTCATTTAAGCAAAAGAAAAGAGCATTTTAACTCATTTACCATCTAATAATAGAAATTTCGTGATTTTCGAGGGTCAGCTGTTGAATATATATACTAAA